>JAVIAB010000051.1:98222762-98325262 GCA_032433765.1 Megaustenia siamemsis
TTCAGAATTCGTTTGCCGAGATGTTATGATTTATAATTCAAAAAGTTCTTGATGATTTCACATGATTTTTGGCATACGGTGTTAAAATGTCCATGTCACGAGAACATATGTGTTACTCGATGTCTAGCTATAACGGTTTTCTTAAAGCGGCGAATTCCTTTGATCTTTGCCCATGTAACTATTATTTTGACCCTAATCAAAATGTTTTACAGTAATCTAGTGCAACGATGACCCATAGGCGTGTCCATAAAATTTTACTTGGTGGCAAGTATACAAATTTTAAATTATATATAGAACTTTTGTTCGTAGAGTCAATTTGATATAGTTCCATGCTCTTGGTGTGAGTTTCCCAAATGTTGTCGCTGCCTTTCAAATACGTACATTTAGTTCCTCATCTAAGGAAAGTGTGGCTGTAATAGTGGATCCAAGATAGCTGAACTTCTGTACTGACTCAAGCAGGCTTCCATTCAAAGTAATGGTTGTTGGTTTGCTTATAACATATTTTTGATTGCTTGGGTGGTCTTGAACAATAAACTGTTTAACAAATCAACTAGGAAATTTTGCAAATCAAACTATTTATCTGTAGACTTAATCAGAGTAATGATCATTCAGAATCAGACGAGTCAAATAGGTCGATTACTGCTTTCGGCTGAACAAACAACAAACCATCCTTTTTCCAATATTCCTCTTCTTGTCGTAACACATGATCCTCACATTTTACCCAGTAGTCTTTATTTATATTTGATAGAGCCTGATTTGTAAGTGTCTCAACATCGCATAATTTGAAAGTTTTATTTGTATATGCTACGTGTCCTTTAACTTTTGCCCAAACTAGTTCTATAGGATTTAAGTGTGCATGATATGGAGGTAGTCTCAAACATCTATGGCCATGTTCTTGAATTAACTTGTCTATTTTAAATATCTTTGTACGTTGTGTCTGTTTTACAAGGCTAAGCAATTCGGGTTTCAAGTAGCTGTCGTTAACTTGTATGTGTTCTTTTATGAGCCACGTTTTGATTGCATCTTTTGTACTTGATGATGTTGGGATTCTATCTTCTACGTTAACTACGTTATGGTATGAAGCATTGTCCATTATCAGACAAGAAGGTCGATCTAATATTGGAAGGATACTTTTCTCGATCCAGTCTTTAAATATGTGCCCATTCATTTCGGAGTGGTAGTCTCTATTGTCTATGGATTTTGAAATGAAAACGAGATGAGCATTCTGCAACAACCCATTATGTCTGCTACCTGCATGTGCAACTATCAAACGTTGCCCTTTACTGCTTGGTACTGATCTTTTAATACTTCCATCTGCTAACTGCCATTCCTTTTCATTTGTATGATGAGCGTTGATCCAAGTTTCATCTAAATAAACAATATCATAATCATTTTCGCGCATTTCCTTCACTTCACGTAAATACTTGCTTCTAAGAGCTACTAGATGTGGCTTCTCACAAATAATGTTTTTTCCACCAGCATACTTTCTAAAGGTGAAGCCTGCACTTCTTAATATTTTCCATAATGAAGTTTTTGATATTTCAATGTCGTTGTTAGTTTTCAGCCAAAGCTTCAACTTTCTAAGTGTCACTTCTTCGTTTATATCAAACATTCGACAGATTTCTCTTTTTACTAGGTCCTTATCAAAACTGTCTAACGTTTCTTTCCTTCCTTGCTTTCTTGCATTTGTTGGCAATAAATATCCGCTTCCTTTAACTATTCGATCAAATGAACGTTTACACAAACCTAAAATATGCATTGTTCTCTTCTCAGGGTTTGATAAAGAACAATAAAGATGTCCCTTTTTACGCTCTCTGCAGAAGTATTGATAAATCTTTATAGCAATGTTATGCTCAGTAAAATATTTTGCCTTTATATTCATTCTCACATAGACTTGCAGAAGATAATATGGATAGTGCCGCTCCTTTCTGTAAATATTGAGATTTGCCTCTGAATTATGACTCGAACTCGAGTCTACGGCCGTGATTTTGACGTCACATAATTTCCGGTTTCGGCTAAAATGTCATTTTGTGCTAAACGGGAAATTTCATATGTAACATTTCTTTATAAAAATTTATAGTGGAAACATAACTATTTTAGGACGGTGCGCATTCAGCCGTGAAGGTCATGCCTATATGTTAAAGAATCAGCTGTGAGATGTAAGCATCTACATAATCCCGCCGGTGTTTATAATATCGATTAACTTTTTTTTAATATAGGTTAAATAAGGCATCTTTGAAACTGGATCACATTTCTTTGATAAAAAAATATTTTTATAGCGACATTAGTATTCTAAACCTAACTTCAAAAGATCAATGCAAATGAACAATAAGTTTTTGAAAAAAATAAATTAATGTCTAGGCAAACGAATCTGAACGGACTATAGAAGCGTATCTACATAGTGCTTAATTGTGGGTGTTGTTCGTTATGTGTATTTGCAAACATGAATTCAATTGGTTACAATTAGTGTGGCCGTATTTCTCAATGATTTTGTCAACATGGTACACCTTTTTCTTATTCGTATTCTTCACAAGTTGTAACAATTCGGGTTTTAAATATGTGTCGTCAAATTTGACATTTTCATTCGCAAGCCATGTCCTAATTTGCTCTTTTGTATTTGATGCAGTAGGCACTTTGTCCCATCTTGAATTCCCTAAGGAAGTGCTGATATAGTAAAACAGTAACCTTTTGCATAGTTATAAATTTGCATTTCAAACTCATTGTAATTTAGATATAAATGTTGGTATTTAAAGTCAACAAATTGTCTACTGAGTCTTCACAAAATTAATAAAGATACGCCTTCCCTTCGGTAATTAATGCCCAGGCCGTGGTGCGTCATGTCGTTCAATAACAATTCAGTTTTGTGCACGGGATTTTCCTGAACTTAGTGTTTCTGCAATAGCCAAACTATTTTACGTGAACGACCGCACCAAATTAATGTATATATCCTAAAATGGTGTCAAATTCGAACAGGGTGAATTTAATATAGCCTAAAGAAGAAAACTTTTAAACTAGATCAAATTTCTCAGAGCAAAAAATATTTCTATAACGACATCAATATTATAAGATTACATGCAAAAGTTGAAAGCAAAATAACAAACGGTTATCACGTAAAGCTAATTCAAGTGTGGTTATGAATTTCTGAACGGACTATAAAACCATTGTTTAATACATTACGCTGTGATGTACGTACCTGTCAGCATAATAGAGAAGGTCTTTCAAGAACAATATAGGTAGCAAAATAGGTAACTATGTCACACCTGTGACATCCGATGTTGTTTATTAAAAGAAATACGAAACAAAAGAAGAAAGAAACAATCACACCTCGTGGAGTAGAGGGATTATGGTTATGGAAGGCCCCGGCATTACTGCGAGCGAATTAAAATCCATAATTCTCAACCGCCCGTGTCAGTGGAATCATCTGTTGAATTAATATCTCATCTCCCAAACAAAGAAAGGTAGCTGCAGTCCCCATCAGAGCAGTCTTAGTATACGCCAAAAGACATAAGGCGAAACCGCACAGAAAGTGAGCACAACCTCTGTTCCCTGTCATAGAGTCCAAATTTTTTTGTAAATCAATATATTTTTGTGTATCGTGTTACCTAAAACACATTATATGCACTGATGCATTTACACAAAACGTTTGCACAGAAATACCGCTGCTGTTTATTACAAACAAAATAAATTACACACAAGTAATTACACTAAAGCGTGAACAAGCAAATACAAAAACTACACGTGACGATTATTTTATAATTATTTTAACATTAAAATTAAAATTGAAATTAGCATCAAATTATCATCTAAACAATTAATGTTGCTGTTTTTGTTAGATGCTTCTGTTATTTGTTTTTTTTTAGCTGTTCTATGTCGTTCGCTGTTTAAGAAAAAAAATGGCATGCAATTATCATACATTGAGATGTGTTGTGTTGTACTTGCACGAAATATGCGACTTCAGTGCAGAACAGAGTTCATTTACCTTTCTTTAAAAACCCAAATTTTTCTTTTTCTCCAGGGATCAGTTGTTGCTATTCGTTGAGACCAGAACACGAACTAGACGGTGCGTGTGAGATTTTCACAGGTTCTCCATTGTTTGTTTACTGTGAGCTATGTATGTGTTGAGATTGGCGCAGGCCTGTAGAACATGTTGTGGATGCTCCGCAGTCTCATTCTGCGTGTCACTCTGTCCTATTTTGTTTAGGTGTTCCCCGACGTTACAGTGACCTGTTTTGAGTATTAAAATCTTGGTCAGCTCAACCTAAACTGCTTCCTGGATTACCACCCTGTGGAACATTGCCATCGCGGCTCTAGTTCACTAGCCCTGATGCTATCAGTCAGCTATGGGTTACTGACCGCGATCAGATTAATCATATTTAGCGTTGCCGACATCACAATATATGAAACATGATAAGTTCATATCTATAACAGTGTGTCAAAATAGCAGCAACGTTAATTTCATGTTTGAAAAATACGAAGACAGAAAACTGCTGAAATGATAGTCTGTGTTACCATACTTTAAAAAAAAAACACATAATAATTTCAAAGGAATGTTAAGAGCATAACTTGTCTGCGTCACTGAAAAAACTATAACCTCACACTCCAAACTTTTACTTTCTCTGCCCAACGCTGATTTAAACTGACTCCATCCAGCTTTGTTTTAAACACCATGACCCCTTCATTTTATATATTCATTGTATTGATATATTTTTATATTCATTGTCCTAACCAAACTCCCATATATTTCTTGTGTCTGACATTTAATCTGACTTCTCTACGTTTTTCATATCTAATCATGTTTCTCTATTTTTTCTTATCATCATCATAATCATTATCATCAAGTACCGGGCCTGCTGGCATAGGTTTCATGTCTCTCCACAACTTTCGATCTCGGCAGCTATTTATCATTTCTGTTGTTGACCTTCTGCCAAGCCATTCTCTTAAGCTGTCTGTATTTTTTCTCTTTGCTTCCCTCTATCTCTTCGTCCCTCAATTTTTCCAGTTGTTACAATATATTCCTGTTGTTATCTTCTCATTACATGGCCAAAAAATGATGATTGTTTCTTCCTAATATTGGAAATTACCTCTCAGGACGTTTTCATTACTCTTCTTATCTGTCCATGGTACTCTCAACATTCTTCTGTAAAACCACATTTCAACAGACTCCAGTGATTTTCTTGTCTGTTGTCCTATTGTCCATGATTCGCATCCATATGTTAAGACTGGCTCTACGTAACATTTAAGAACTATTTTTCTTGTTTCTATTGTCAAAAATGGATTGCATAGTATCTTCCTCATTTTTTGGAAAGCTGCTTTTGCCTGAACCATTCTGCATCTCACCTCTTTTGTACATCTTCCGTCTGAGGTTAACAAAGTTCCCAAATATTTAAATTCATTTACCTGTTTTAATATTGTTCCACTTGTCTTTATTTTGCACTGAGGTGATGTCTTTTTCTTTGTTGTTACCATTACCTCTGTCGTTTTGCTATTAAGGCTGAGTCCTTTATTTTTGCTTTCTTTCACTATAATGTCCAACATTTCTTGTAACTCATTTTCACTCTTAGCGATTAAGACTGTATCATCAGCATACCTTAGATTATTTATATTATGACTTCCAATTGTTATTCCAGGCATGCCCCTTATGGATCGTAAATAATCTCACTATAAATATTAAACAAATCTGGTGACAGCACACAACCTTGTCTAACACCCTGTTTTATTTGTTGAAACATTCCCAATTGGTTTCCATTTCTTATGGTCGCTGTTTGTTGCCAGTACATGTTCTTTATTATTCTTAGATCTTTGCTGTCTACGTTTATGCTTTCTAAAATTTTGATTATTTCTTGGTGCTTTACTTTGTCAAATACCTTGGTGTAATCTATGAAATATAGATCTGTTTTCACCTCTATGGCTCTTTCTACTAAAGATCTTATGATATAAATGACATTGCTTGTTCCTTTATCTTAACAAAACCACACTGTTCATCGCTAATTTCTGGACTGATTTTGTTTCGCACTCTTCGCATGATGAATCTTAGTAATATCTTAGTCATATGACTCATAAGGCTTATTGTGCGATGATCATCGCATTCAATCGCACCCGATTTCTTTGGTAGGGCTATGAATATTGATTTGAGCTTGTCGTCTGGTATATATCCGCTGTTGTAGATATCATTCAATATTTTTGTTATTATTTCTATTCCAAATCACCCATGGCTTCAATCTCTTCTTTAGTTATATTATCTGGTCCAGGAATTTTGCCTGCTTTCATATTGCGCAAGGCGTCTTCCACTTCTTCTCTGAGTATTTCTGGTCCTTCTCCATTATCCTTAATATTTACATCCGTTCGTTCATCATTATAAAGATCTTTAATGTATTCTGTCCATCGTTCCCTTATGTTTTCTTGATCAATCAACAGTTCTCCTTCCTTTGATCTTAGACATCCAGTTTTTGATTGCGTTTTTCTTCCTGTTAATTCCTGAATTTGTTTGTATATAGCTTTATCATCTCCTTTTTGTTGCATTTCAATCTCTTTGCAGCTCTCTTTTAGCCATGCTTCTTTTGCTTCATTGCATTTTACTACAATTTCTTTATTTAATCTCTTATACTCATCTTTATTTCCTTTATTTCTTCTTCTTGTGTCATTTAGCTGCAAAATGTCATCTGTCATCCATTTCTTTCTCGAATTTGTCCTCGCTGGTGGTATGAACTCTTTTGATGTTTGTTGCATTGATTTTTTTTAGAATTTCCCACTGTTCATCAATGCTTTGTATCTTCTCTATTGCATTGTACCGGTTCTGAATTGTGATTTTATATTTGTCTTGCAGCTTCTTGCTGATTTTAGTAAATCTAAATTTAACTTGATGTTAACTGAGGCTCGTTTTGTTGTTTTTAATTTTACTCTAAGCTTTCCCACAACTGGTACATGATCACTATTGCAATCTGCCCCTGGTCTAGTTTTCACGCACACTAGACTGTTTCTAAATCTATTGCTTATCATTATATAATCAATTTGATTACGCGCGTTGTCCCCTGGGCTTTTCCTGTCCACAGACGTCTTGGATGTTGCTTAAACCAGGTGTTTCCTATCATCATGTTTGTGTTCTTATAATGACCAACTAATTCCTCAACCCTTTCCTTTCCTACTTTTGCGTTAAAATCCTCTAGAACTATGGTGTTTTCATGTGGTTTGCATTTATGAAGTGCCGCATTTAACTCGTCGTAAAATTTATCAATTGTTTCCTCTAGACTGTCTGCTGTTGGTGCATAAACTTGTATAAGATTTATGTCCATTGGCTTTCCATTCAATTTCACTAAAAGGACTCTGTCAGATATTGGGTAAAAGCCTTTCACTGTTCTTGCTCTTTCCGCATCGAAGATGATACCTACTCCTCTTTGGTGTTCAGTACCTCCAGAATAGATTATTTTATGTTTATCAGAATACATCTTCCCTGATCCGGTGTATCTTATTTCGCAAAGTCCCAGTAATTGTAAACCCATTCTTTTCATTTCTTGTATGATGTTTTCTAGTTTACCCTTCTGCATGAGTGTTCTCACATTCCAAGTACCTATCTTTATAGTTTGTTTTATCTTTATTTTGCTTACAGTAGCTTGATGGCGATCGGGATGACGACCTGTAACACATGTTGTCCCCTACCGAACGAGGGTTTTCCATTGGAATCCCCCTTAACGTTGTTGTTGTTATTTCTATTCTTGTGGCGATTCATGAATGTACAAAGAAGTTACGACGGTGGTTTTCTGTTGCCTTCCGTCGGTTTGTTTACGGTTGGCTTCGCTAGCCTTTGACTGAAAAGTCTCTTCACATGGCTGTGAGGTTGTTTTACTTCGGGGTACCCTCCCTTAGCCTTTTACTCTCCCGAGCTTACCTGCAAGGCAGCCACAGGTTGTACTGTTTACTGCATAAAGTAGCAGGTTCCATTACCTGACCTGACCAATTTTTCTTATATTTCATATAATTCTTTATATCAGGGATTCTCAACATTTTTGAGCCAAGGGGCGCACTGGGAATTTTCCAAAGAACCGCTGGTGCCAGTATCCAAATGTATTGCTTACAAAGGCTACTCTTATAATATATACACAGAGCCTTTTGACAGTCGCACGGTTATTGTGTCTCCATTTTTTAAAGAAAAATAATAAAGCACTCTGTCATAATTGGAGCCGCGATAGCTCAGTGGTTAGTGAACTGGACTACAAAGGACAGGAGGTAGGATTCGATCCCAACCGACGGCTTCCAGGTTCACCCAGCCTTTAATGGGTACCAGATTTTTTCTGGGAAAGTAAAGTGGCAAGGGCGTAATACCGACGGCATTATCCCTAAAATCATGTGCCGTAGGTTTGTAAAAATTATGGTCACTACACCATATTCCTATACACCACTTGGCGTGACGGTGGCACTTTACTTTTTTTTTCACTCTATCATACTATCCACAAAATTACATAACTTCTGAAGACAATAACAAAATGAGCATTGAAAAAAGAAAGCATTATAATAAAGTATAAAAAGTAAAGTGCCCCGTCACGCCAAGTGGCGTATAGGGAATATGATGTTAGCGTTTTACAGACCTTCAGCATATGATTTATATATATATATATATATATATATATATATATATATATATATATATATATATATAGATATATATTCTTCTTGACTCTTACTTAAGCGTTCATATTTTACTCATGTTTGACACTGACTCTGACGCCTGTCAGTGATTCATGCCTAACTTTATTTTACTACCTTTTTAATTTCTGACATTCTGACACATCCATAAATTCACACACACACACACACACACACACACACACACACACACACACACACACACACACACACACACACACACACACACACACACACACACACACACACACACACACACACACACACACACACACACACACACACACACACACACACACACACACACACACACACACACACACACACCACACACACACACACACACACACACACATACACACACACACACACACACACACACACACACACACACACACACACACACACACACACACACACACACACACACACACACAACACACACACACACACACACACACACACACACACACACACACACACACAAACACACACACACACACACACACACACACACACACACACACACACACACACACACACACACACTTACACACACACACACACACGCACGCACGCACGCACGCACGCACCCACACACACACACACACACACACGCACCCACACACACACACACGCACACGCACACGCACACGCACCCTCACACACACCTCACACACACACTCACGCACACACACACGCACCCACACACACACACACGCACGCACGCACGCACCCACACACACACACACACACGCACACGCACCCTCACACACACCCTCACACACACACTCACGCACACACGCACGCACACACACACACCACACACATTCTCCATAACATTGCCATATTTGATATTCCGAAAGTGTAAAAAAAAAAAAAAGAATTATAACGCGCATGACTTACCATATTTTATCCTTGCATTAGCGTCTACATGTGTTGACATAATTATCTCCCAAAACTCCACTTTCTATAAACTTTTTTTTTAATAGCAAGCAGGATCAGAATTAGCGAACTGTAATTGATCCCAACTCCGGTTTAATCCAAATGTTGTTTTAGATTGATCTTCTTCTTCTTCTTTTCTCTTTTCACTGATACCTAAAAGGTGTCGTGGTTTATATCATTTGTCGTTCTTGTGCTGCTCGAACTGTCTGAATTAGTGACTTTCCTTTGTTGTTACATGTCTCTGTCACTGCATCTATCCATCTTCTTCTGGTCTTCCTCTTGGTCTTTTTCCATGCATTCTCGAGAAGAACGCCCTTGATGGTGATTGGTGAGGATTCATTCTGACCAGATGGCCAAACCATTTAAGTTGTTGTTGTTCTATATATTCTTGGCAGGGTTTAGTTCCTACAATTTTTCTTATGGTTTCATTTGGTATTCTACCTCTTGTTGTGTTGTTTGTTACTTTTCTCAAGCATCGCATCTCACATGTATTGATCTTTCTTAAATGGCATTTAGAAAGGGTCCATGTTGACTTTCATAGCACAAAGTTGGTATGAAAATGCTATTTATTATTTGTTGTTGAGCTGGCATAGAAATGTTTGGATGTCTTAGCAATGGTGAAAGCTGGTATGTGACAGCATTTGCTTTTTGTATTCTCATGTCATTTTCTCTGTCTAGTTTTCCATCTTCTGTGAACATTGTGTCCAAATACTTGAATTACTCTACTTGTTTTATTTCTTTATCTTTGTTCTTAATGTTTAATGGTGTCTTAATTTGCTTATTCTTATAGCCTCTGTTTTTGCTGTGTTAATTACATTTAGACCGATGGCTCTCATTATTTCATATATTCTTCACGATTCCAACTTGTTTATTCTTCATTTGTTTAAATTTTACTCTGATACAGTCCAACACTAATATCTACTCCACACACCAATTTTCGTATTACTAGCCCTGGCATGAACCAGCTCTGACGACCTTGCAAAGATCGATCAGATCTGACACCATGCTACATTATATATAACCCAATAAATTTTCTTCTATAAAATGTGGTTTTAAGCATTAAAACTTTACCAGTAGAGTACCTGCACAGATGTGCTTCTCTGACATGCCTTCATCACAAAATGGTTGAGGTACCTGTGTGCCCACATCTCCATATCTCCAAGAGCTGTTGCAGTGGTACCAAGGGACCAACCAAGCTGGACAGGCCAAAGGGCTGGGACCAGGAAAGCGAGATACAAGCATGTTGAAATCGGATGCACCGGCTACATGCCTTGCAACGTAACTCTCACCATGAAGACTTCACATTCCAGAAGAAAGCGATATGGTGCTCATCTCGTGGAGTCTCGCCAGCCTGCGAATTGGCCGGGCCCACTTCCTCAAAAGGCCAATGCTTCTAGTGGTCACCTTCCTCTGTGTACTGGAGTCAAGGCACATAGAGAAAGGCCAACAGCTTTTGACCAAATACCAACAATATTGCTGATCGTCTGCTACAATCATGCCAAACATAGGATGAACAGAGAAAGCTCTTGTGGCCATCAACGGTACCATATCGGGGCATGCTGTATGGTGATGTCACCAGCCTTGAGCTGACGAACGCTTTCTTCAAACTTATAATATTGACGTCTAAAGGTGAAATCTCTCTCTGCGACCAAGACTCAATCAGAGTAGGATTCCAGACTCTCTCATGAAGTCAGCTGTCTGTTTAAGCGAATCGATTGTCCCATATAGTTTCTCTTCCAGGGAGGTGGGTGTGGACCACATTGCTCTTCTCAGGTCCTGGGGGCAATCCTGTAGAACATGTTTTGTAGTCATAAAGTTCAGTGTACAGTGGCATAGGCTGGTTGTACCTATTTTGAATTTGTTGAACATGTGATTTCCTCATTCTATTGTGGCCAGTGCGAAGGCGAAGTATGATGACTTGATCCCTCCTTGATAGTTGATGGTATCCGCCCCTTTCTTTATGCTTTTGGTGTTCTCGTTTCCATTTTTCATGGAACTGACCTTTGAGAATGGATTTGGCTTCATCATAACTGAGCGGATGGTTCTCTTGTGGTAATCTCCCTCCCTCTTTAGCTAATTTGTCTGCGCGTTCGTTCCCGTTTATATTACAGTGTGATGGTATCCACTGAATGACTACTCTCTGGAAGTTATTGCATAGATGGTCTAGGGTTGTTCTCAAGTCATCTAGTTCATTGTTCTTGGGGCTTTTTAGAGCTGATAGTACTGACAGAGCATAAGTCAGAATCACCAATTTATTGTGCATGTTATTTTTATGTTGAGTAGCCAGTGTTGCAGCATCTCTGATGGCCTCAGTTTCTGCTTTAAAGTTGTTTGAGAATTTTCCAGTAGCTACTGACTTGGTGATCTCGTCCTGGTTATTCAGCGTCAAGAACACACCACCCCCCCTCCATTTCATGTGGCATTTGTAGCAGAACCATCTGTGCATATGTGGGACCAAGAGTCCTGTGGTTAGGTATCGTGTATGTGTTTGTCTGCTACGTATTTTCTTTCTGTGTCTGATTGGGTGCTTTTTTCATGATTCCTGTTATATTTTCCTTAAGTTCTGGTATTTTATGTTTTCCACGAGGAGACATATCAGATGGGCCCAATGGTTTCGGTATTGTTTGGGAAAGTACTGGGTCTCCAGTAGTTAGTTCATTGGCAATTGCAGCGAAGTTGCTCCTCTTTAGTCGTACACATCCGAAACCAGTTATTCTTTGGTGCATGGGTGGCTAAGGAGCCTTCTATATTTCTCCGCTTGTTGCAATACTTTATTGACCCGTCTGTTATCTAAGGGTTGTAAACCTGTTACTGTTTCTAGAGTCTTGATAGGTGTAGATTTCATAGCACCAGTGATGATATGGGCAGCTTGGTTCTGTGTTCTGTTACTTTTGCTAAGGTGTGATTTGGAAGCCATAGCCCAGGCTGTGACTCCATACTCTAGACTTGTCTGACTCTTCCTACGTATAGTCTTTTAAAGATATTGTTGTCTGCTCCCCAGTCCGTTCCTGCCAATTTCTTCATAATATGTGTTCGTTTTCTGGATTTTTTCTTGTTCTGCCTTTCTGATTTTTGCAAGTCATTCTGCGATTCCTGGTGACGCCAAGATATGTTGAGTTTTGGTCAATAGGGAGTGTATGGTCTTTTATCTTCAAGTTTGCAAAGAGTGTGTTTCTTGATAGGCTGAAAATTGTATATGTAGTTTTTTTCGTTGATTGGTAAGAACCAGGTGTTCGTCCATTTTTCAAGTTCACCTAGCGCATCTTGCATCCTGGAACCAGCCACTGACATACTTTCCTTGGGAGCCCATAATGCCAGATCATCTGAGTATATTCTGGGTTTGGATGTCCATACGATGTCATTTATGAAAATTAAAAATAGTGTTGGAGACAAGACTCCGCCTTGTGGGACACCTTGTTCGATTGTGACCTTCTTACTTAGTTGACCTTGTACTTGTACTCTGCTGTTCTATCCTGAAGGTATTGAGAGACCCAACTGAATAAACGACCCTGGATGCCAAGTCTAAAAAGCTTGTTCATTAAACCCTCTCGCCAAACCCTATCAAAAGTCTTCTCCATGTCGATCCACGCTGCCAGTGTGTGTTTCTTTTTATGTAGAGCATCCTCTATTTCCTGTGCGATGTAGGTGACCAGGTCTTCAGTTGATCTGTGCTGACGGAAGCCACTTTGTTGTGGTACGATTTGTTGTTTTGTCTCCAAATGCCACATAAGTCTTCTGTTAGCCAGCCTTTCCATGAGTTTACTCAGGCAGCTCAGTAGGTTAATTGGTCTATAGCTACTTGGGTCTAGTGGGTCTTTTCCACACTTGAGGATGGGCACCATAATAGCTTCTTTCCAGATTGCCGGCACATGACCTCTCTTCCAGCTAACATTTATTATCCTTACAAGCTGGCTCTTGGCTTTCTGTCCCAGATTTAGGAGCATTTCGTTGGAGATTTCATCTTTACCAGGGGAACTTTAAAGCTTCAATCCTTTGAGGGCAAAATCTAATTCAGTTGGGTAAAGATGGTCGTCTGATGCTCTTCTGGTACTGAAGGCATGTGTTTTGCATCTTGGTTTTCCCGTCTTGCAGCTTTCTGTTTGTCTATTGGAATGATTATTCTACTAATGTTTTTGTAAGTCTCTATCAGTAGATTTCTGCCCTTTTGCCTGTGAGAATGTTCTGGTTGTGTGGTAATGATATTGAAGGTCGGCAGTTGTTTTCGTCGCTCAGAGCAAGTTTCCATAGTTTATGACCATTTTTGTCTAGATTAAGGCTCTCTCTTTTGTCTATCCAGCTGTTTTGCTGATATCATGACCTCAAGTCTATATTTTGCAGAGGCTGCTTTGTAGGCAATGTTGCTTTCTGTACTGTGTGATGTTCAAGCTAGTTCTCTGGCAGAGTCCAGTTCCTCTTCTAGTCTTTGTATTTCCTTGCTCCAGTATGGTTTGTAGTTTCTTCTAGCTCCTCTAGGAATGGATCCTTTAGCAGCTCTCAGGATTCCATTTGTTAACCGCTCTATCATATTATTGACCTTCTTTTCGTGGGTGTTGATAGGTGCAGTATATGCATCAGTGAGCCTGGCAAACTTTGCCCAATCTGCTCACTTATAGTTCCAGCGGGGAAGAGGTATTTGCAACTCCTGTTTGTGAGGAAGATCCACTGAACGTTTAACTGGTCTGTGGTCACTATCTCCAAGTTGGTTCAACACTTTTATGTTATTTTGATGGATATGTCTCCAGTTGCAAATGCTGGATCGTAAGTGGAAGTTGTTTTCCATCTTCTGGAGTAGAAGGTTGGGTGGTGGGGGGGGGGGGGTCCTCCCTAGAGTTTATGAGGAATAGGTTGTTGCCTATTTCCCATTCTTCCACTTCTTCACCTCGATATTGGAAGCCATATATCCCCATCTTTCAGAGTAGCTGTTAAAGTCTCCTACTACCAGACACTTTGATGGTGTTATTTCCATTGACTCAGCTTCAGTAATTTGTCATTTGGACAGTATATGTTAAATATCCCTATACTAGCGGAGTTAATGTATAGGTCTGTACCAATGATCTCTTCCTCTCCGTTTGTGACTACTTCTATCAGTTTTGCTGGGATGGAATTTTTAATAAGTATGAGAATTCCACGGAGCCGCGATAGCTCAGTGGTTAGTGAACTGGACTACAAAGGACAAGAGGTAGGATTCTATCCCAACCGACGGCTTCCGGGTTCACCCAGCCTTAAATGGGTACCGGATTATTTTCTGGGAAAGTAAAGCAGCACGGGCGTAATACCGACCACATTACCCCAAAAATCATGTGCTGAAGGTCTGTAAAATATAAGGTCACTAACACCATATTACGCCACTTGGCGTGGCGGGGGTACTTTACTTTTTACTATGAGAATTCCACCCTTGTGACCTTCCTGTTCTGTCTAATTGTTTGGTAGCCCCTGATCATAAATCTGTGCTGACGATTAAGGCGAGTTTCCTGGATGCAGGCAACGTCTGCTAGTCTGATTGTTAGGGCTTGTTTTTTGTGGTATATGCCCTCCGCATTCCAGTGTATTGTATTTAGCTATTTCTTGAAGCCTTTCCGGTCAGCGGTACTTCTCTCTGGTCCCATTTCCTAGCTCTGAAGTGAAATCAGAAAAGAAAAGAAGTGTCAATAGTCCGACTCTATATCTTTTATCATGAATGACTCATATTTGGGAGCCGCGATAGCCCAGTGGTTAGTGAACTGGACTACAAAGGACAACGGACTCGATCATGATCGACATCCGTGATCACCCAGTATTAAATGGGTACTGGAGCTTTTCTGTGAAAGTAAAGTGGCATGGATAACAATTTTCAACTCAAATGTTAAGGCGGTCCTATTATATGGCTGTGAAACATGGAGAACAACAAAATTGACAATCACGAAGATACAGACTTTCATTAATTGATGCTTACGCAGAATAAAAGGATGGAAATGGCAGGACAAAATCCCTAACATAGAATTATGGAAATGTACCAGTCAAATACCAGTGGATAAAGAGATACAGCGAACACGATGGCGCTGGATAGGACACACACGACGGAAGCCAACTGAGAGTATTACACAAGAGGCCCTTTTTTAGAATCAGATGTACTCATCTTTTTTTCCGTAGATGAATAATTGACATTTCAAGCCGGCCCTCGCTGCTGAGACCAGGGTGGTTGCCGCAGAGAGAAATCTGCACCAACTGGTGCAGCCGGGATTTGAACTCACAACCTCTCTGTCTCGAGACCGGCGTCTTACCTCGAGACCAATCAGTCCCCCACTTTCTCATTTAATTTCTACTGTCGCTTTGTCTCATATGATTCCTACTCTCATATCTGATTCCTACTCCCCTCTCTCTCTCATATCTGATTCCTAATATTCCTCTCTATCTCCCATATCTGATTCCTACTCCCCTCTCTATCTCTCATATCTGATTCCTACTCCCCCTCTCTCTCATATCTGATTCCTAATATTCCTTTCTATCTCCCATATCTGATTCCTACTACTCCTCTCTATCTCTCATATCTGATTCCTACTCCCCTCTCTCTCATATCTGATTCCTACTATTCCTCTCTCTCTCTCTCATATCTGATTCCTACTACACCTCTCTATCTCTCATATCTGATTCCTACTCCCCTCTCTCTCTCATATCTGATTCCTACTATTCCTCTTTCTCTCTCTCATATCTGATTTCTACTACTCTCTCTCTCATATCTGATTCCTACTCCCCCGTCTCTCTCATATCTGATTCCTACTATTCCTCTCTATCTCTCATATCTGATTCCTACTACTCTCTCTCTCATATCTGATTCCTACTACTCTCTCTCTCTCTCTCATACCTGATTCCTACTACCCACTCTCTCTCTCTCTCTCTCTCATATCTGATTCCTACTACCCCACTCTCTCTCTCTCTCTCTCTCTCATATTGATTCCTACTACCCCCTCTCTCTGTCATATCTGATTCCTACTACTCCCACCTCTCTCTCTCTCATATCTGATTCCTACTACCCCCCCCCCTCATATTTGATTCCTACTACCATCCACTCCCTCTCTCTCTCTCTCTCATATCTGATTCCTACTACCCACCACATCTCCTCTCTCTTCATATCTGATTCCTACTACCCCCGTCTCTGTCATATCTGATCCCTACTACCCCCCCCCAACCTCTCTCTCATATCTGATTCCTACTACTCCTCTCCCTCTCTCTCATATTTGATTCCTACTACCCACTCTCTCTCTCTCTCTCATATCTAATTCCTACTACCCCACTCTCTCTCTCTCATATCTGATTCCTACTACCCCACTCTCTCTCTCTCATATCTGATTCCTACTACCCCACTCTCTCTCTCTCTCTCATATCTGATTCCTACTACCCCACTCTCTCTCTCTCTCTCTCATATTTGATTCCTACTACCCCTCTCTCTGTCATATCTGATTCCTACTACTCCCCCCTCTTCTCTCTCATATCTGATTCCTACTACCCCCCCCCCCCTCATATTTGATTCCTACTACCATCCACTCCCTCTCTCTCTCTCTCATATCTGATTCCTACTACCACCCACTCCATCTCTCTCTCATATCTGATTCCTACTACCCCCGTCTCTGTCATATCTGATCCCTACTACCCCCCCCCCCAACCTCTCTCTCATATCTGATTCCTACTACTCCTCTCCCTCTCTCTCATATTTGATTCCTACTACCCACTCTCTCTCTCTCTCTCATATCTAATTCCTACTACCCCACTCTCTCTCTCTCATATCTGATTCCTACTACCCCACTCTCTCTCTCTCATATCTGATTCCTACTACCCCACTCTCTCTCTCTCAATTTGATCCCTACTACCCCATCTCTCTGTCATATCTGATTCATACTACTCCCCCCCACTCTCTCTCTCTCTTCTCATATCTGATTCCTACTACCCCCCCCCCCTTCATATCTGATTCCTACTACCACCCACTCCATCTCTCTCTCATATCTGATTCCTACTACCCCCCTCTCTCTCTCGTATCTGATTCCTACTACCCCCCCCTTCATATCTGATTCCTACTACCCCCCTCTCTCATATCTGATTCCTACTACCCCACTCTCTCTCTCATATTTGATTCCTACTACCCCACTCTCTCTCTCATATTTGATTCCTACTACCCCACTCTCTCTCTCTCTCTCATATCTAATTCCTACTACCCCCTCTCTCTGTCATATCTGATTCATACTACTCCCCCTTCTCTCTCTCATATTGATTCCTACTACCCCACTCTCTATGTCTCTCATATCTGATTCCTACTACCCCACTCTCTCTCTCATATTTGATTCCTACTACCCTCCTCTCTCTGTCATATTTGATTCCTACTACCCCACTTCTCTCATATTTGATTCCTACTACTCCCCCCCCCTCTCTCTCTCTCATATCTGATTCCTACTACCACCCACCTCCCTCTCTCTCTCTCTCATATCTGATTCTACTACTCCCCTCTCTCTCATATTGATTCTACTACCCCCTCTCTTTCTTATATCTGATTCCTACTACCCCCCCCTCTCTCTCTCATATCTGATTCTTACTACTATTACTCTCTCTCTCTCTCTCTCTCATAACTGATTCCTTCTACCCCCTATCTTTTCTCTCTCTCATATCTGATTCCTACTACTGCTCTCTCATATCTGATTCCTACTACTCCTCTCTCTATCTGATTCCTACTACCCCCCCTCTCTCATATCTGATTTCTACTACCCCCCCCCCATCATATCTGATTCCTACTACTCCCCCTCTCTCTCTCTCATATCTGATCCCTACTCTCATATCTGATCCCTACTCTCATATCTGACTCCTACTCTCACATGTGATGCCTACTGTATCTCTCTCATATAATACCTACTCCAATTTGTATTCACCTCCTCCCTTTCCCCACCCATCCATAATGCATTTGACATCAACTTATGAATGTACACCCACTTCGCCATCTGTTGAGTACAACTGAGCACCTATGGAGTACAGTGACGTCAACTTTAACAACTATGAAAAGTAAAATATGGCATCAACTTATATTACTGTTCTGTTATATATCTGTATACTGTTATATTACTGGGCTCCGGCCACAACTCTTAAAATATTCCTTTGCCTCATACATTTTTACCATGTCACTGAAAATTATTTCCGACTCTGTAATCACGCTGCTAAATTATTGAGTCTTTTTTGGTCAGTGTCGTAAATGAACGCAATTGCCAAAATATTTTTTTTAAACTTACGTGAGTATTTTAATTTTTTTTTTGGGGGGGGGGGGGAGAGGGGGGGAGAGGGGGGGGAGGAAAGGTGGAGATAACATTTTTTTTTCAAAGATTTTTAAAAGTCATTTAATGTCATGAAAAATATACTAACATCAAAACAAATAATTGTCATCATCATCATCGAGTGCCGTCCCCGCAACGAAGGTTGACTACCATGGAGCGCCATTCTGCTCTGTCTCTTGCTTCGATGGTGCAGGTTGTCATAGGCTGATTTGTCCATCTTTTGATGTTACTCGTCCATGTTAGTCTTTGTCTGCCTCTGCCTCTTTTACCTTGTATTTTTCCTTCCAGGATTACTTTTAGTAGGCTGTTGTGTCTTTTACCATGGCCCAAAAATCGCATTTGTCTTGTTGAATTGTGCTTAGTAGTTCTCTTTTCTTTTTTAGTTGTTTTAAGGCTTCATCGTTTGTTTTCTTTTTTTTTGCATCCAATTCTACCTATTCTTCTATATATCCACATTTCAAAGGGTTCAATTCTCTGTTCTATTTTCTTGTCTAATGACCATGTTTCTGCACCATTTAGGAATATTGAGAAGATGTAACATTTTGCTTTTCTTAGTTTTAGCCCTGGTATTATTTGTTTTGATGTTAGTATGTTCTTCATGACTTTAAAATTACTTTTTGACATTCCTATTCTTTTGTTTATTTCAGTTGTACATTTTCCACCACTGGTTATAGTATGTCCAAGAAACAAAAACAAGCGGAGATGACACTCAATGATGATGATGATGAGTATTGGAATGGGCTCAAATTATAGTTCCTCTCCTACTGCACACCGCGGTTTTAAAAATATAAATGTTACACAAATGGTGTGCCATATTTTCTTCTTGGTTTCGCTCCCGCACGTTATCCTTTAAAACTACTTGTATTATTGCTAAAACCAGCCTTCGTGTATCCGTGCTATGCGTTATTCAGAGTCAGCGAACTTATCACAGCCAGGAATCAATGACGTGGCTACAGTTAATGGGTATGTAAACTGCATTTTCTAATTAATTTTTATTGCTTTACAACCATATCAAGTGACTATATTTTCGGAGGAAAAATCTAAAATAAATTGTTTATATAATTTTTTTTTCTTTTAGTAATGTCACCACTGCATTACGCATGCTTGAAATAAGTGCGTCTTCATTTTCCTATATTATTTTTCTTTGTTCATTTCTTTCGATATTTTTAGACACATCTATATATGCAAAATAACAGGAGAATAATTCGCATACGTAGTTCACAAGTAAAGGAAACTTAACATACTCGGCTGAGACCGTTCGCAAGTGATAATTTCAATAAATATATAACTATTTTAATTTTAGATATTAAACATCTACATAAGTAAGTAAATAAATGTTAAAAAAAAGACCACACGTGTTTCAAAAGCATTTGCAACATAGTTTACACTGGTGAAAGTTGACCAACACTCAGAAGGGCAATAGAAAAACATAAAATATGTAATATATTTCTGCCATTCTGTGGTATCAATGTCAAACGTGGTCTTTATGTACAACACAAGGGATACAAAGATCACAACATCTGAAATTAGGTGCTTGACCACAATAATGAATGTTTCTAGAAAAAAGACGAGAAATAAAGGCAGCGCAAACATTGTCGAATTCACACTGGGCGAAACCCATTAAAGAGAATTTAATAAAGTGGTCCAGGTATCTCAAGAGAACGGAATGTCATTAGATCAAGAGAGTGGCATGTCATATCAAGAGAGTTGAATTTTATTAATCAAGATAATAAAATTTCATTAGATCAAGAGAATGGAATGTCATATCAAGAGAGTTGAATTTTATTAATCAAGAGAGATGAATTTAATTAATCAAGAGAATGGAATTTCATTAGATTAAGAGAATGGAATCCCATTAAAGGTAAATTACTGTGGGCAGCACCGTGACTATAAACGGTTAGCGGCCCATAGAGATAGGCACATACGTTAAATATTAATGCAAATTAATTATTACTTGGGGGCCTCGGTAGCCTAGTTGGGAAAACCACCCGATTGCACTACCGACGTTCGGACACCGATGTTCGATTCCCGCTGGGAGCAGTGTGAGTTTTACTCGTGGTTGGAAAAAAAAAAATACCCCCACGGTCGACCCACAAATGGCAGAAATGGGTACCAGGGTATTACCCTGGCAAGGTGAGGAATGTCGCTTTGCATCTGAGTTTCGATGCTTGAGGCGACACTATACAGAAATCTCCGAACATTCTGGACAGGCGGCTGAGCACATATGGGTGTAAACTCGCGTGCTAAGACGTCGGTTCAAGTCTCCCTAATAAAATCCCTAACATAGAATTATGGAAATGTACCAGTCAAATACCAGTGGATAAAGAGATACAGCGAACACGATGGCGCTGGATAGGACACACAAGCCAACTGAGAGTATTACACAACAGGCCCGTATTTGGAATCCCCAGGGGAAAATACAAAGAGGGAAGACCAAGAAATTCTTGGAGAAGACAGACAGAAGCAGAAATGAAGATGATTGGGAAGCCATGGGATGATCTTAAAAGAATGGCAAGAAACATAACGGCTTGGAAAGTGTTTGTTGAAGACCTATGCTCCACAGGGAGCTGAAAGGTAGTAGAAGAAGAAGAAGAGATGGTCATTAATGTTCTATAGATTAAATAAATGCCAGCTATCGTCCGTGTGACTAGAGGGGCTCCCTGACTATGACGAGGGCAGTAAAGAAGACAGCAACTGTCAAGCATGACGTGCCGAGGAGGAGACCAGAGAACTATAAAGATGATGTGTCAAATAGACTAAACTAAACTAAACTAAACTAAACTGACTGAAATATTGGACACCGTACTTCGAAGAAGAAAAAAATATTAATCAAAACATAGAACCGTTCATGAAACATCACAATGTTACCATGCACAGAAAAAAAAAAATAAAAATCACAGACACGCTTGTTGAACTTCATCAAGCTACCAACGCCGGCAGTGAAGGTCAGTCCTTGAAAGAAACATGAATCAAAATAACACCATGCGAAATTTGATGCCTAAGAAATTCTGGTAGCTAACCAATAAGGGATACAGTAAAGACGTAATTATGAGAAAAATAGTATGGATATTTCTAGTAAATTATTGCATCGATCATCAAAGAGTGGAATAGGTTGGACATCTGACCTTAAAGAAAGAGACTCAAACAATCGGCAACGAGAGCATTCATAAACGAAAGTAGTCCTGTGACATATTTTATCGATGGGGAGTCAGATATACAATTTCGCCATATTGGGCAAGATCATATATAAATAAATAAATAAATATATATATATACTCATTGAATACATACATATACCTCTTCATCGTACACACATACCTCCTCTTGGTACACACATACCTACTCCTGTACAAGTAGTAGGGCACAATAAGAACTTTTTCAAATTTTGATGGGAAAAAACTGCGCTAGAAAGAGTAAAATGGTTATCAAATTTGTAGCAACATATAACAGAAAGTTACCAGGTTAGTGGTACCCCTACCAAATGAGGAATAAGAGGTTTCTTTCATCCGCTAGTTTTCGGGACACTCCTTTACAAGGGGGACTACCCTTTCAGTCTTCTTATCAGGGTTTCGTGTAGCCATGGGAGCAGGTGGTGGTTGGTGTTGTGAGGTGGTGGTTGGTGCTGTGAGGTGGTGGTTGGTGTTGTGAGGTGGTGGTTGGTGTGAGGCGGTGGTTGGTGTTGTGAGGTGGTGGTTGGTGCTGTGAGGTGGTGGTTGGTGCTGTGAGGTGGTGGTTGGTGTTGTGAGAGCAGCCGACAAGTAGTGTCGGTTATAGTCCCCACTCCGTGATGGCAAACAGAGGATTTCAGTTTTGTAGAAACAATGTCGGTGATCTCCAACTAGTACAGTCACTATCGACCTGGGGACGATCGGGCCTCGCCAGGATAATTATGCCATTTAGACACAACACAGACTCTGGATCGGTCGCAATTCAGGTTCCAAATACAGGCTATTGAGAAGAAATGTTATCATAAGATTTTGGACATCTTTTCCTAATGATCTGAAAATAAATCTAAAAAGTGTTTCTTGCTGCAGTTTCCTCATATTCCAAGTTCGGCTTGCCGCCGAAGCTATTGTGCACACCATGAGCTATGTGTTTCATTTGGATTGTGTTTACATATTCCTATTGCTTATGATGATATCGTATGAAGAAAGACAATTCAGCTGCGTTCACTTTCGGTGCCGCTGGCCTTATGTCATTTGGCGTATGCTGTAGCTGCTATGATGGGGACTGCAGCTGCCTTTCTTTGTTTGGATCCTTCAATGAGATAAATAATATGTTAATTCGGATGATTCCACTGGCACGGGCGGTTGAGCACTTATGGATTTTAATTTTCCTGCAGTGATACCGGGGCCTTCGACTAACCAAAACCATAGCTTACGTCGTATCATGAATGAAGAAGTTCACCAAAGGGTACAGCAGGCAATGGGAGTACATGATCTGTATATAATTGTGAAGAAACGCAAAATGAAATGGTTTGTCACGTATCTCGATCATCTAACCTAGCAAAGACAATTATGCAAAGAATAGTGGAAGAAGCTAGAAAGAGAGGTAGGTAGAGAAAGAAATGGGAAGAAAGCTTCAAAGAATGTATACACATCGACAATGCAGAATCGCAAAGAATGACTGAAGATGGAGATAAATGGTGAAGGTTGACACCTCTCAATGGTGTCTCAACAACCCTCAAGGTTAGGGATGAAGAAGCTGTGACAAGGAGCAGTGGACAATGCAAAATGGGAGTACAAGTAACAGTTTTGTTGTAACTCTACATGACGTCATAAGGCGTGTCTGCTTGATCGTTATGGTCTGTCGCTATTGAAAAGAAAAAACTAAATAAGAGTGCGCTTCAAAAATAAACGCCTCCTAAAACTGAGCTAAAAATGGCGTGTGCATTACGACTGGTTTGCTACATTAAAAAAAAAAAAATTACTTGTGCCATGAAAGGTCGATTTAATCGCCCCAAAACACAACTCATCTACGCCCAGTTATCGTCACTAAAGTCGAACAATGAAGGGGGCCAAAAGAAAGTTCTTGTAGTCGTCCAGAGAACACAAACGATAATCACCTAGGGTGAAATTACACTACTGTAGGGTTCACTTTCATGTGTTTTCAGTTAACTATAATTATATGGCCTTTGGCTTCTTGATAGACGGTTGGTAGCAAGCAATTATGATAAGTGTCAGTAGTTTGGTCATTAGTGTCTCATACTGGGTGCTGCTTTTACTGAACATCTCTCGTGGCTGAATTTGCCAATCCTGGACAGACAGATCCATCCACAGAAGGAGCAAGGTGTATTTGCGGTACCTGACCTTGTCTCTTTTCTCTTGCACCTTTTGTCTTCTGAATTTGACGTCAGCACTGTCTCGAAAGTTGCTGTGCCATTTTTTTATTTTTGCTCTCCATGTGCTACGATCCGCAGCCACATTTTCCCAATTCCTTTCACTTGTAGAAAATTCCCTCAAAAAAGAGCTACAAACATCCTTATATCTGGGTGTCCGGTTAGCGCAATCGATAGGCGGTTGGCTTACCACGGCAACATCGGGGTTCGTACCCTGGCGAGGACACCTGGGTTTTACTAATTCCCTAAATATTAGTACCTCTGAAGTCGGAGTAAATCTGCCTGCATGGCGAGGGGCATCCTGTAATGGGATAAAACAGACTTTACACGCAAAATTCAGTCCCACAAAATTGAGTGGGTGGGACTTCGTCAGAGGTCAAAGCTGACGAAAGCGAATGAATGAATGATCCTTATATCTCAGCACTGGTCTGCCCTTTGGTCACTTTCCGTCCTTAAGTTCGCCATACAATATTTAGAATGGAACTGACATTTCAGCTTGCTTGCTATAGTAAAAGTAGTAAAGTGCCCCCGTCACGCCAAGTGGCGTATAGGGAAATATGGTGTTAGTGACCCTATATTTTACAGACCTTCAGCACATGATTTTTGGGGTAATGTGGTCGGTATTACGCCCGTGCTGCTTTACTTTCCCAGAAAAAAAAATCCGGTACCCATTTAAGGCTGGGTGAACCCGGAAGCCGTCAGTTGGGATGGAACCCTACCCCTTGTCCTTTGTACTCCAGTTCACTAACCACTGAGCTATCGCGGCTCCTTGCTTGCTATGCTTTGCCCAAAACGCGCTACCACCCTCTCGTCTCCTCTTTGAAGCGTTCCGAAGCAGGGACAAATTACTACTACTATAATTACCACTACCATAAAAGCGTGACGAAATGTCGGTTGATTAAACCTTTTTAGTATGACATACAATGAACACTATTTATACAAAACTTATTGAGAAGTTCATCCTTTGAAATATAAGCTATTTTTGATACCCAGTATAAACTTCTGCAGCTGTCCTATTTATCACATCTTATGATATATATTTAAATAACGAAAACATGCCCAGAACGAAATTCCTCATCATCATCATGTGCCTTACCGGCTGGCGTAGGTGATAATGTCCTTTCACAATTTTCTATCTGCAGTGCATCGTACTAATTCTGTTGTTGACTGTTTTCCATGCCATGACACCAAGCTATCTAGTATTTTCTCTCTTTGTCATCCGCGATTTCTCTTCCCCTCTATTTTGCCAGATGTTTTTTTAGGAGCTCTAATTTTGTCCTGGCCTCTTTGAGAATGTCCTCATTGGTCTGTTTAGCTGTCCATGGAACTCTCAACACTCTTCTGAGAAATTTCATATCTTTGGCCTCTAATCATCTTTTCATTTGTTTGTTTACTGTCCATGACTAGTTTCCATGGGTCAGGATTGGCTCTATATAGCACCAATGAACTCTCTTAAAAAACGGCTATTGAAAACAACTGAATAATAATAATGATCACACATATAAGTACACATTATTTATTTTTACAATTCATTGCCTGGAGAGTTAATCTGACAGAATACGTATTTTCTTCTAATTCTTTAACGTCAATATCTGTAAATGATGTTAAAAATTAACGTTGGGAGTGTCCGTTCTAGGTTGAAGATTTACGATGTTGATGGCGTAGTTATGTAAGAAAAAAAAACATAAACAAATAACGTGGCGCAAAAAAAGGAAGGAACGAGAAGAAAAAAAAAAGTAAGAATGAGAAAAATAATGCCCAAGGTCATGGTTATCAGTAGTGGAGATTATGGGGCTCTGTGTGGGTGAATTAATGATGATTTCAGTTTCCATACACAATTTGTGTTTTATAAGTGAAAAGAAAGACTAGAACGAATATGTAGAACTGGTACGACTTTGTTGTGAAACCATTTCCTGTGATTGCGCAAAACACGATTTGTTTTGGCACAGGTTTCAAACAGTAAGAAACTATAAGTGCTATATTCTGGTCTCTTCATAATAAGAAATGATTACGTCGATAATAAACACAGAATGATTAATCACGGATTTCAAAACTTCATTTAACATATATACAGGCAGATATAAACATGTGAGGTCCCGTGTGCACCTGCACACGTTAATGAACTCTTGGCAATTGGAGATAAAAAGTGTAGACTAAAAATGACTGCTGTCATGACAAAATTGTAAACAAATACCTCACGCACACCGATAGACCCCAGGCTGTGCTTCGAAGTTCGTTCATGAGGGTCAGGGTGCTCTTAGGAGTTTCTAGGATAATTCGAAGATAAAAATATGTGCACCTATGTCAGCAGTGCAGTGATGATGATCTTGAAAAAGCATAACACATAAACATATATAAACACACTCTAAAAGTACATACAACTTAACAAGTAAAGAAATAAATAGCTATATGCACGCATTTACGAATGTGTTAGTTTGTGTGTTGTACGTCATGTATGGAAACCTCGGTGGTTAGTGTGCTCGCTTCCTGACCAGAAGGTTCCGGGTTCGATCCCAAGCAGTGGCGTATTTTTTTTCGTACTGACAAGGCTTCGGGGTTCACCCAGCCTCTAAAAACGGGTACCAGAGATTTTTCTGGGAAGTAAAGGCGGCCTGGCGTGATGCCGACCACATTACCCAAATATGTGCCGTGATCATAGAATAAAATGGTCACTAACACCATATTCCCCATACGCTTAGCAAGGCGTGGAGGGAATCTTTACTTTTTTTTTTTTACTGTCATTTATAACATAAACTAATTTTATGCCGTAAACTATCCGATTGAACAATCTCCGTCTGGTTCGATAGATCTGGACTTGACTTTGTGGTTTTCCCTTCTTCTAATCTTCTCGTGATCTGCCTTGTAGTTGGTTTCGCCTTCCTGTGATGGTAAACGTACTTCGCTTGTTGTAACTATAGCACAGATATAAACAGATTCATTGATAAATGTTTATGGGGAATGGCTACCCCACCATCCTCTACACTTTTATTAAAAACACAACAATAATAATGAAAACTGTCTCTCTCATGAACCTTTCGATCGAATTCACTTCCTATCGCTAAAAATCCGAATCCCTCTTAAATTTGGGTACCCAACCCTTCCAACAGAATCTTTGGATTCATTCTATCTATCTCCGACTTCATTCCAATGTCTTCTATTCTACTATCTTTGGTCTACTCTAAATAAATTCTACTCCAACGATATATCGTTACTAAACTTTACTAGTTTTTCTCTCGGCCCAGACCTAACGTCCAGATCTTACGTCTAATTGACTGGAACGCTGGACTAGATCTAACAGCTCTTTGCCTGTTCCTCCGTGGTCAGCTGACCGCCTTAACGATTCTACTCTTCTGATTGGCTGGTAAGGGTGATAGTGTAGTGGGCCTTGCCTCTCTCAGAACGTTGGGAGATTTATTTGCTCCAAGCCTCATAATTTACTAAGCTATTCAAATTCTAACCAGTGGATACCAATCACAATTTTCTCCTTAACCCCATTATACAAACACACTCACATACGTATAAGAAAATATAATTCTTGAAAAAATAAATAATTTAATAAAATAAACAGAATTGCATCCATGCCATATTTTTTCCAGTGGCCAACTCATGTGAAATAGAAGTACGAACTTTCTCAAGATTTCAAATATGCAGAGTTAGCATATAGTATGTTAGATTTGCCTCCCCTGCAGACAAATTACAGTTAGCACTGTAACTTGAAAATAGTTTTTAATGTAATGAAATTAACAAGTGGGGAAAAAAGGACACAGACACACATAAACAAACGCACACATACAAAGTAATCAAGTATAGAAGTTAAATAATTTGTTGATGACATTATGTCAAACATGGTATCTTGATCTTCCATATATCATTCTTCTTCTTTCTTATTGTTACTATTGTTCTTCTTATTTGTCTATTTCTTCTTCCGGCTCCTCCTCTTTCACTTCTTCCTCCTCTTGCACTTCCTCCACCTTATACTCATAGGCGGATCTAGCCTTCAAGTTCTGGGGGAGGGTGGTACTGCTGTACTTAGTGTTAGGTGCATCGACATCCTCGCGTTATTGATAACGGGTGTGACGTCACTAAAGTAAATAGAATCCATGGGAGTGGGGGCTATGAGATGGAGGAAGTAATCTAACCAACCATGCATCATGTTTCTCAATCAAGGTCAGGTTAGCAAAAGCGTCATTTTTCTATCTAGTTCATTTATTGACTTTCCTCATTTCTAACGAAGATAAAAATATAATATTAAAGTATACAACTTTTCTTTACATGACAATAGCAAGAGTAAAGCAAATCTTGTCTCACTCAGACTCAAAATATTAGTTGAAGTTGCCTAGGCTTTTCTGCAAATCTCCGGACGACATCATAACTTGTAACAGTGTTTTAAACAAAGTTGTTTTTTTTCTATATGAAGCAATACCAAATTATTGTCTCTCTTGTGTCATTGATGGTCTCAGCCAAGATGTTCTATATGAAGTAATACCAAATTACTGTATCTCTTGTGTCATTGATGGTCTCAATCAAGATGTTCTATATGAAGTAATACCAAATTACTGTCTCTCTTGTGTCATTGATGGTCTCAGCCAAGATGTTCTATATGAAGTAATACCAAATTACTGTCTCTCTTGTGTCATTGATGGTCTCAGCCAAGATGTTCTATATGAAGTAATACCAAATTACTGTCTCTCTTGTGTCATTGATGGTCTCAGCCAAGATGTTCTATATGAAGTAGTACCAAATTACTGTCTCTCTTGTGTCATTGATGGTCTCAGCTAAGATGTTCTATATGAAGTAGTACCAAATTACTGTCTCTCTTGTGTCATTGATGGTCTCAGCTAAGATGTTCTATATGAAGTAGTACCAAATTACTGTCTCTCTTGTGTCATTGATGGTCTCAGCTAAGATGTTCTATATGAAGTAGTACCAAATTACTGTCTCTCTTGTGTCATTGATGGTCTCAGCTAAGATGTTCTATATGAAGTAGTACCAAATTACTGTCTCTCTTGTGTCATTGATGGTCCCAGCCAAGATGTTCTATATGAAGTAGTACCAAATTACTAAGTCTCTCTTGTGTCATTGATGGTCTCAGCCAAGATGTTCTATATGAAGTAGTACCAAATTACGAAGTCTCTCTTGTGTCATTGATGGTCTCAGCCAAGATGTTCTATATGAAGTAGTACCAAATTACTGTCTCTCTTGTGTCATTGATGGTCTCAGCCAAGATGTTCTATATGAAGTAGTACCAAATTACTG
Source organism: Megaustenia siamemsis (assembly GCA_032433765.1). Classification (NCBI taxonomy): domain Eukaryota; kingdom Metazoa; phylum Mollusca; class Gastropoda; order Stylommatophora; family Ariophantidae; genus Megaustenia; species Megaustenia siamemsis. Next base: position 98,252,226 of record JAVIAB010000051.1, read on the forward strand.
TCTCTCTTGTGTCATTGATGGTCTCAGCCAAGATGTTTTATATGAAGTAGTACCAAATTACTAAGTCTCTCTTGTGTCATTGATGGTCTCAGCCAAGATGTTCTATATGAAGTAGTACCAAATTACTGTCTCTCTTGTGTCATTGATGGTCTCAGCCAAGATGTTCTATATGAAGTAGTACCAAATTGCTAAGTCTCTCTTGTGTCATTGATGGTCTCAGCCAAGATGTTCTATATGAAGTAGTACCAAATTACTGTCTCTCTTGTGTCATTGATGGTCTCAGTCAAGATGTTCTATATGAAGTAGTACCAAATTACTAAGTCTCTCTTGTGTCATTGATGGTCTCAGCCAAGATGTTCTATATGAAGTAGTACCAAATTACTGTCTCTCTTGTGTCATTGATGGTCTCAGCCAAGATGTTCTATATGAAGTAGTACCAAATTACTAAGTCTCTCTTGTGTCATTGATGGTCTCAGCCAAGATGTTCTATATGAAGTAGTACCAAATTACGAAGTCTCTCTTGTGTCATTGATGGTCTCAGCCAAGATGTTCTATATGAAGTAGTACCAAATTACTGTCTCTCTTGTGTCATTGATGGTCTCAGCCAAGATGTTCTATATGAAGTAGTACCAAATTACTAAGTCTCTCTTGTGTCATTGATGGTCTCAGCCAAGATGTTCTATATGAAGTAGTACCAAATTACTGTCTCTCTTGTGTCATTGATGGTCTCAGCCAAGATGTTCTATATGAAGTAGTACCAAATTACTAAGTCTCTCTTGTGTCATTGATGGTCTCAGCCAAGATGTTCTATATGAAGTAGTACCAAATTACTGTCTCTCTTGTGTCATTGATGGTCTCAGTCAAGATGTTCTCTATGAAGTAGTACCAAATTACTAAGTCTCTCTTGTGTCATTGATGGTCTCAGCCAAGATGTTCTATATGAAGTAGTACCAAATTACTGTCTCTCTTGTGTCATTGATGGTCTCAGTCAATATGTTCTATATGAAGTAGTACCAAATTACTAAGTCTCTCTTGTGTCATTGATGGTCTCAATCAAGATGTTCTATATGAACAATAGTTTTACTACAAAATGCCATGTTCTTTTTGGTAAGACTTAAAAAAAAATTTACTATCATGCTGGGCAAACACCTCACAGAATTCGAAGAAAGTATCCCTATTATTAGAATCTTTCCTTTCATCGTGTCAGTAAATAAAACTAATCCTACATAGCTAACTAGAAATGAAACATCCAAAACAAGATACTCGAAACTGGTTTAAGAAAATAAAAAAATTATTCCCTGTGTCGTGGACCGTGGTCAGAATGGGAAAGAGAGAGTCACACGGGTGTTCCTGCTGAAGGCATCTTGAACCGAAACGTCGTTCAAATTTGTGTCGTCTATCAATCATGTAAAGCTTTTACCATACCATTTTTTCTATTTTGTTTTTCAATTCTCTCTCACAATTAGCTTTACTGCAGCTTCGCATGTTTATGCATTTATTTGCATTTCTTTGCCTTAACCCCTTTCATCGTGTCCTTTGAAAGCACCGCCCTGTCTTGCAAGAAGCATAATAACAACACAATTTTTCCACAGATACTATATTTTTTCCCCACTTCTTCCCCTGTGTGCATTCGTAATCATTGACATGACACTCCCTCTCTCCTTACTATATTTATGCATTGCAGATTCTTCTACGCATTACAAATGTCTTCTACTTTTATTATGTTTAACAAGTTTTTCTTTATTTTTTTTTTTAGCAGTTTCCGAAACGAGATTTAGTAAATGTATCTTCAGAGGGAAAAGGTTGGCCAAATATACAGCAAACATAACAAAACACTCCATCTTTTCTTTTGCTATATTCTAGCTAGTGGAATTATTCAAAATAAATGTTAGTGAAGGAGCTGTTTGACCTTACCACACTGTGACAGTGGGTAAGAGTTTGAGACTGTCCGTTTCAAACTGATTATTGGGGCCTGGTTGGTCTCAAGACAAGTCACCGGTATTGTGGATGTGAGTTCAAATCTCGGCTACGCCAGTTGGAATTATTATTTGTGAATTCTCTCTGCGGCAACCATCCCTAGCCTCAGCAGCGAGGCCCGGCTTGAAACGTAAATTACTCATCGACGAAGCAAAATGTCAGTACCTCCGAAGACGGAGTTATCTGTCTGTGCGACGAGGGACCGCTGTGCACACGGATGCTAGGGGGAAAAAACGGATTAACAAGCAAAATTCAGTTCCTAGTCTCTACGAACTTCGCCAAAGGTGAAAGCTGGCGGAAGCAAAAAAGAAAAAAAAAAAAAAAAACAATACAACTGACTTTTGATTTTACTATCGAGTCCTACCACTGGTACCGCTTCACTTTCTACAAATATAATTGTATTAGAGAGGCCACCATAAGAAACGAGACCACATGTAGAAACTCCTTACTCACTGTTATATGTAGTAGTATTAGTGGCAGTTAAAGTAATTGTTTAGACCTGATGGCACTACGGGGTAATAGTAGCGCTAGATGTAGGATCAGGAGTAATTGTTGTAGACCTGATGGCACTAGGGGTAATTGTAGCGCTAGATGTAGGATCAGGAGTAATTGTTGTAGATCTGATGGCACTAGGGGTAATTGTATCGCTAGATATAGGATCAGGAGTAATTGTTGTAGACCTGATGGCACTAGGGGTAATTTTAGCGCTAGATGTAGGATCAGGAGTAATTGTTGTAGATCTGATGGCACTAGGGGTAATTGTAGCGCTAGATATAGGATCAGGAGTAATTGTTGTAGACCTGATGGCACTAGGGTAATTGTAGCGCTAGATGTAGGATCAGGAGTAATTGTTGTAGATCTGATGGCACTAGGGTAATTGTAGCGCTAGATGTGGGATCAGAAGTAATTGTTTAGAACTGATGACACTAGGGGTAATTGTAGCGCTAGATGTAGGATCAGGAGTAATTGTTGTAGACCTGATGGCACTTGGTGGTAATTGTAGCGCTAGATGTAGGATCAGGAGTAATTGTTGTAGACCTGATGGCACTAGGGGTAATTGTAGCGCTAGATGTGGGATCAGAAGTAATTGTTTAGAACTGATGACACTAGGGGTAATTGTAGCGCTAGATATAGGATCAGGAGTAATTGTTGTAGACCTGATGGCACTAGGGGAAATTTTAGCGCTAGATGTAGGATCAGGAGTAATTGTTGTAAATCTGATGGCACTAGGGGTAATTGTAGCGCTAGATATAGGATCAGGAGTAATTGTTGTAGACCTGATGGCACTAGGGGTAATTGTAGCGCTAGATGTAGGATCAGGAGTAATTGTTGTAGACCTGATGGCACTAGGGGTAATTGTAGCGCTAGATGTGGGATCAGAAGTAATTGTTTAGAACTGATGACACTAGGGATAATTGTAGCGCTAGATGTGGGATCAGAAGTAATTGTTTAGAACTGATGACACTAGGGGTAATTGTAGCGCTAGATGTAGGATCAGGAGTAATTGTTGTAGACATGATGACACTAGGGGTAATTGTAGCGCTAGATGTAGGATCAGGAGATGTAAAAGAAGTTTGAGTTTGAGTATCGGTTTTGTTGTTAGCCTGTCATGTTGAAACTTGATGAACGAAAATTATAATTTATTTCAACTAAAAATATTTCTAAAAGCTTTATGACTAATAAACTACGACTAAATTCTACAAATTAAACTCCTAAAATAAATAGTATTACCTATAATATATAATACAAATAAATGTACACAGTACACCACTAATTACAATTTACTCGTAATATTCGTGCTAATAAAACAAATGAAAGTGACATGCCGTTATGGCGCTCTTTGGAAAGATGTGTATTTCACATTTCCTTCCCGGATGATCATACGTTCTAAAAATAACATAGTGTTTTTGGAGTTAGTATTTTTCTAACTTGGCATCTTTCCGTCTGACATGATTTTATCATCGGTAAACCAGACCTATATGTTTGTGCAATTTTATGTTTATTTATTGACTTTTTAAATTTATTTTAAATTCTTCATCTTCCTTCCTTCCTCATTTGCTTTTCAGGGTCGATGGGGGATATAATTTCCCATCTTTTGCTCTTCTGGTGGCCTATGCTGCTGTTATGTTTCCTAGTGTTTCTAATATTCTGTCGATCCATCGTTTTCGTGGTCGAACTTTGGGACTGGTGTTCTTGCAATGTTTATTTTATTTAAGGCTCGTTTGTGTTGTGTTTTGAACCTTCTGCGTTATAACGTGGCCAAACCATTTTATCTGTTGTTTCATTATATATTCTTCATTTCTGATCTTATCTCTCAGGTTTTTTTCCTGTAATTCGTCGAACACATTTCATCTCAGATGAAAAAATTCAGATCTTAAATAGAATAGAACAGTAAGTAAATGAACTTGGTTAAAACATTATTAATCAAAGTAATGAGGTAGTTCCACCCCCCCCCCCTTTTCCTCGATCCGCCCCTGCTTCTACTTTTTACATCCTCCTCCTCTTCCACTTCCTCCTTATCTTTCTACATCTTTTACTTTTCTCCATTTCCCTCCTCCTCTCCTACTTCCTCCATCTTCTACTTTTTCTCCCCTTTCTTCTTCCTCTCCTACTTCCTCCATCTTCTCCTACTTTTCCCCCTTTCCCTCCTCCTCTCCTACTTCCTCCATCTTCTACTCCCCCCCCCTTTCTTCCTCCTCTCCTACTTCCTCCATCTTCTACTTTTTCTCCCCTTTCTTCCTCCTCTTCTACTTCCTCCATCTTCTCCTACTTTTCTCCATTTTCATTGTTCTCATTCACTCCCTCCTCCTCTCCTACTTCCTCCATCTTCTCCTACTTTTCTCCATTTTCATTGTTCTCATTCACTCCCTCCTCCTCTCCTACTTCCTCCATCTTCTCCTACTTTTCTCCATTTTCATTGTTCTCATTCACTCCCTCCTCCTCTCCTACTTCCTCCATCTTCTCCTACTTTTCTCCATTTTCATTGTTCTCATTCACTCCCTCCTCCTCTCCTACTTCCTCCATCTTCTCCTACTTTTCTCCATTTTCACTGTTCTCTTTCACTCCCTCCTCCTCTCCTACTTCCTCCATCTTCTCCTACTTTTCTCCATTTTCACTGTTCTCATTCACTCCCTCCTCCTCTCCTACTTCCTCCATCTTCTCCTACTTTTCTCCATTTCACTGTTCTCTTTCACTCCCTCCTCCTCTCCTACTTCCTCCATCTTCTCCTACTTTTCTCCATTTTCACTGTTCTCTTTCACTCCCTCCTCCTCTCCTACTTCCTCCATCTTCTCCTACTTTTCTCCATTTTCATTGTTCTCTTTCACTCCCTCCTCCTCTCCTACTTCCTCCATCTTCTCCTACTTTTCTCCATTTTCATTGTTCTCATTCACTCCCTCCTCCTCTTCCACTTACGTTTTTCCTTCCCGTTCCTCCTAGGTCCCACCACAACTACTCCTCTACATCGTCCGCCCATAGAAGCACGTAATTTTGATATCGATGATTTGGTGGTTACAGCAAGCTACAAAATCTGCACATTCCGGCCCAACATATCCGACTTCAGCATGGGATTTTTATTTATCGAATTGCCGTCCCTCTCGATCTCCATGAGCTTTGCCAGAATGGCTAGCATGTCACTACCGCGAACAATGAGTAGGATCTGTATAATCTAGGTTCACCGATCGCGAAGCACACAGTCAGCTTTGGATCACTTCTAGTTTTGATGCTAAAAGAGGCTTTTGTTCTCGATAAAAAGTGTAAAAAGTGCGATAGTTAAAGATAACAATTTGTGAGACGAAATGCTTGGTAAATAAACCCATCAATTTATGATGGCTGATCGTATATCCCTAATCCGGCCATACGCTTATAATGAATGACGAAGCTTTGTTAGTGACTTTGCAGCCTCGGTGTGACTCCTCGAGTTTCATGTTGGATAAAAGGGATGTTGTCTATTTTCTAGAGGATGGCGATCAACATTTTCTGGAGGACGTGAAATTCCGGTCAATATGGCGGAAATGCGGCAGGAACCGTTAAAAGCTGTGTCTAAAAAATGTTCCTTGTTGCAGGGTCCTCATATTCCAAGCCAGGCTTGCTGAAGTTTAGTGCTCTGTGCACATAATGAGCTGTGCATTTCAGCAGTTGTGATCGTGTTTCGATATTCCGATTGCTTACGATGAATGATGATATCGTATGACGAGGAACAGGTAGCTGCGTTTACTTTCTGTGCGGTTTCGCCTTATGTTCTTTGGCGTGTGCTGAGACTGCTATGATGGGGACTGCAGCTACCTTTCTTTGTTGGGGAGATGATATATTAATTCAGATGATTGAGCGATTATGGATTTAAATTCATTTGCAGTGATACCGAGGCCTTCCATAACCATAACCTTTCAATGTCACCATAAAAGAGAAAGGAGAATGATGCCATCAACAAATCTGTAAAAACATCCTCCTGTATTAAACACATAATACATTTTGAACATAATGTGTTTCGGCATCTCATGAGAGTGGAATAAAGAGTTCAAGGAGCGGTCTATAGGTACCAACAAGGGTCAAGGATATGGCTTTATCAAGGCTAGAATAAGATCAAGCGTCAGGTTGATAGAAATGCTATGTCAGGATTAGCATCAATGCACACCGGACTAATCCATAGGTGGACTTTCCCTTGAAATATCGAGAATCTCCGAGGAGAAAACGGACCCAAGTGCACGAACTCCGTAGTCTGACTTGGGATCCTGGCGGTCATTTTTTGTTGACAAATTTGCACAGGCAGCGGCCATTTTTGAGGTCTCTATTCGATTTGTAACTGCCATGGCTTCTTTAATATGCGCGCGGGCACACTAGACCTCTGGTTGTTGTTGTTTTTTTTTTGGCCGTTATCCGAGTGGGCCAGACATCGGAGCTCACTACCCAGTGATCAGGGGAGGGTACAACTACGAAAAAACCGCGGATTAAAGTTTCTTTATTTTTAAAAATTATATCGCACAAAAGGGGAGGGGAAATTGAACCCGCGATCTCACTGTTCAGCGGTGGACGTCTTACCTTTAGACCATCCAACTCCAGCCCTATGTCTGGACGTTTGATTTCTCTACTTGATTGTGTCTGACAACCTAAATTACCTTGGCACAACTGAAGAGAAAGAGCACATTTTTACCTGAAAGTCTCTCCCTTCTATCTCTTCCTTCATCTCCTCCTATATCTCCTACTTCTCCTATGTCTGATTAGCGTCCTCCCTCCACACACGGTACGGGCTAACAAATGCTGGTGCATTTGTGTGTAGAAAATGTAGCTAGTGTGTTGTAGAAAATGGCAGCATCCAACGACACTTCGTTGCACATGTCGATAATATAAGTATTGAAATAAAATATATATTGAAATAATATAAGTATTGAAATAAAATAAGTATTCAAATAATATAAGAGTTTGCAAGGAAGGTTATCATCAAGACAGAAACACATAACATAATATAAAATATAACATTAGCGATATAGAGGCAGAGTAAAGTCCTCTGATAACATTAATAGACGGACAGACGAGCTTCTAAAATCATCTATAACCATAGAAAGATATATTGGATGTGGAGACGGCACAAGATGATGATTAGCAAAATCACGGGGTGAGAGCTCTTTATTCATACGGAATACTAGGGTTAATAAAATGAGCTTTAGTCGATCCTCCTGGGAATAAAAATATGTTCCTGTTTCTGGTTCAGGGAATCGAGGATTTAAGGGGAAAGAACACTAGGTTATGTGAATCGTTCAACATGTGCCAAAAGAGTGGTGAAGATATTAAAGTAAAGATTCTCTCCTTGGTCTTGCTAGACTTATGGGAAATATGGTGTTGGTGTCCATATTTCTCCATGACCACGGCACATTTTTGAGTGATCTGGTCGGTATTACGCCTGGCCGCATTTACTTCCCGGAAACAAATCTGGTACTCGTTTTTAGAGGGTATGTTAACCCCGGAGTCATGTCGGTCAAAAAAAAATACAGTCACTTCTGGAAATTTATCGAATGCTGTAATATATATATATATATGTAGACGCGAACTTGCGCACTAAAAGGTGAAGGGACGGAATTGAAGATTGAGTTGATAAACTGTTTGCACGCCACAATAGGTAGTGCAATACAGTGCGCGGAGAGTGAAAAGTGACGTAAAATACGCTGACGTAGTTTGAGGAGCAGTTAGAAAGTTGGCCAAGAGAGAGTGGGTTGACGGTTGGAGACCGCTGGCCAGAGATGAACAGGGAAAAGGGCAGCTGATCAGTGATCACTTCAGCGAGTTGTGCATGGAAGACTCGGGCTGCCAGAGATCCCTCACTGTTGATATGAACGTTATTCATAGGATTGTTCAACGCGAAATTGCGCACTAAAAGGGGAAGAGGCCGGAATTGAAGATGGTTTTGATAAACTGTTCAGCTTGAATGAAGTGTGCGTGGAGGACTCGTGTGGCCAGAGATCGTCTACTGTTGATATAAACATTATTATAGGATTGTTCATAGACGATTTGTGTTGTCAATTGATTTAATAAACTGTTGACTTTTTAAATATTAAAGACCCTTAACACTAGGGGGAATCAAGAAACACACAGGCTACAATAAACCACAATAAACCACATAAACAAAATATAAGAAATAAATAAACAAGAAAACACAAAAAAGGGTTACACACACACGCATATATATATATATATATATATATATATATATATATATATATATATATATATCTTTACTGCTGTCGTAGAATGCAAAGTCAGGACATGGAGACGAAGGCGCGCCTCACAGCACCAGAGCTGGAAGTTGTCAGCGACCCACAGCTTGTGCCAGGATCGGTGAAGCAGAACCATCCAGACCCTGCTCCACCTCTCTGTGGTGCCTCTAGTAACAGACTAACCTGTCTAGTCTGGCCAAGCGAGTAGGGATCGAAGAGGGAAGACAACCCGGTACTCAAAAATATCATGCTGATGTCGAATGTATTGGGCCGAAAGGCGCTAATATCACAGTTATACTACAAACCACAACACAACGCAGACACGCCCACTTAACGTAATTTTAAGGGCGGATGATGAAGAGGTGTACTCCTTTAGTCATCGGGCGAACACAAGCAAGCAAACAAAGCCAAGACATGAGGAATGACTTTTGTTTGATGTCCAGTGCAGTCAAGATTAGATGTGGATGTAAAACTTCAACTTCACAGGATAAGAAAAGTAGAAAAATTGGAATTGCTGCCAGTTTACAGTCTCATTTTATGATCGCATTTACGAGGGTTGGGGTGGGGGGGGGGGTGGAGGTGGGGAGGAGGAGAGTGGCATGATACCCACCAGCACCTGTTCCTAAAGCAAACAGCAACTCACAATTCACTGCTTAGTTCAGGGTCGGCGATCTAACAGAGCTGATTAAGGCCAAATTCACATCCAAGTGCTGTTCCTTGAAACAGACAAACCAGTCTGGCTGACCGAGGCGTGTATGGATCGAAGTGGTAAGGCAACCCAGTATAAAAAAAATTGCCGTACTGAGGTCGGATGTGTTGAGCCGAAAGGCGCAAATTTCACAGCTTAGCTGCAAAGCACAACACAACGCATCGACGCTCAATTAACGTCATTTTCAGTGCAAACGTCGCAGAGGACTGTTCTTTCCTTGGATAAAAAAAAAAGTAAAGTACCCCTGTCACGCCAAGTGGCATATAGGGAATATGGTGTTAATGACCATACATTTTACAGACCTTTGACACATGATTTTGGGGTAATGTGGTCGGTATTACGCCCGTACCGCTTTACTTTCCCAGAAAAAAAAATCCGGTACCCATTAAAGGCTGGGGGAACCCGGAAGCCGTCGGTTGAGATGGAACCCCACCTCTTGTCCTTTGTAGTCCAGTTCACTAACCACTGAGCTATCGCGACTTTTTTCCTTTGGTAGTCGTCCGGTAAATGTGAGCTGGCAAGAAAACGGTAATACAAATGTAAGTAAACAACAACACCATAGAACTGGTAAATTACGATTATCGTTTAATGGGGTAGGGTGAAAGAGCTCCGGGTAAACATTTTAAACAATATATCACTAGAGATACACAGTGCAAGGAGTGCAAGAATATTTTATAATATAACGATACAAAACATACACGTAGAGAGATATGCCAACCATCCACCGAGATATAATCTGGCGCGCCTATGATAACACATCCTGGTGAGCTATATTTTCAAAAAAGAGACGCAGTATGGGGAGATTTTGAATGAATTAATTCTCTGGGCGCCGCCACATTAAGAGGGCGCCAAATTGTCAATGAAAGATAATGGTTATTATTATTATTAATCTGACGGTCACAAATTCTTCTTATTCTTCATCTTCTCTTGTTATTCTTCTTGTTCTTCTTCTTGTTTTTCGTGTTCTTGTTCTTCTCTTTTTGTTTGCTTTTCATCGTCGAGGGAAGATATAATTTGCGGACTTCTGCTCTTCTGTCGACCTCTGCTGCTGTGTTTCCAAGTGTTTCTATTATTTCATCAATCCATCGTTTTCATGGTCGAGCTTGTGTTCTTGCAACGTTTATTGAAAGCTCCCTCTGTTGTGCTTTTATTTTTTTTATCTCTTATCACGTGACCAAACCATTTTATCTGTTGTTTCTTTATGTATTATGCTATAACGGGAATTATTCTTAGCTTTTCTCTCTTTTCCTCATTTCTGATCTTATCCCTCAGGCTGTTTCCTATCATTCGTCTAATACATTTCATTTCGGTAGTAGTTATTTTTCTTATCGTTCTATATTATCTTGAGAGGAGAATTTTTTCCAGGTCTGGAAAACAGGTACTCAGCAACACAATTTGTTTACCAGCGCTGCACTACTAACGTCAGACCTGGACTAGACCCTAGAGGCAAAAACAATCAATAAGAAAAATAACCACTACTGAGATAAAACGTGTTAGACGAATGACAGAAAACAGTCGGAGAGATAGTATCAGAAATAAAGAAGTGACAAAGATGCCATGCATAATTCCCGCTATAGAATATATAAAGAAACAACAGATAAAAGGGTTTAACCAGGTGATAAGACAGGAAAACACCAAAACACAACACAACGAATTTTTTTAAAAAAACGTTGCGAGAACTGAAATTCGAGGGCCAACTACAAAAAAGATAGATTGGTGGAATATTAAAAACACTAGGAAATATAACAGCAGCATGAGCCAACAGAAAGGCAAAAGACTGCTAATTATCTCCCGTCGACACTAAAAGAAAACAAAAATAAGTGAAGGGAAAAAAAGGTAGAAAATGTCAGTTTTATTTTCCTTGCTCGTCTGGTATTCATTTGCCCGTAGCATAGCTGTTCTGATTTGCCCAGCTTACTACACAATTCTGGACACGCCACTGATTGAAAGAAGGAAAAAAAAAAAGGAAATAAAAGTCAAGAAAACTTTAATTATATTTTGAGGATGAGCATTTTCGTAGAAGCACCGGGACTGCGTAAACAAGTCACTCATCCCAACTTCAACACCTCCATTTTCTTGCTACACAATTTGTTTTATTCTGACCATATATTACAGGCTTGGGAGCCTGTACAATCTAGTGCCAACTAGCTGGTATGTTTTAGTAATCTAAGCGTTTTGATGTTCTAGACCAACGGTTCTCAACTTTTTCTTTACTAAGGAACTTTCCAACTACTTTTGTTGTTGTAATTGCGGATCTTAACTTAAAAAAAAAAAAAATTAAGATAAACTTAAATATTATAAGACTAATGTTATTTAACATATATACACATATATATTTCTTTTATGGGTGTGCGCATATAAAGAAGGGGATAAATATTTATTTGCACATATGCTCTCTCTCTCTCTCTCTCTCTCTCTCTCTCTCTATCTATATATATATATATATATATATATATATATATATATATATATGTATATATATTTAGTTAGGGAGACGCGGCGATAGATCAGTGGTTAGTGAACTGGACTACAAAGGACAAGAGGTAGCGTTCGATCCCAACCTACGGCTTCTGGGTTCACCCAGCCTTTAATGGGTACCCGATTTTTTTTCTGGGAAAGTCCACATTACCCCAAAAATCATGTGCCGAAGGTCTGTAAAATTTATGGTCACTAACATCATATTCCCTATACGCCACTTGGCGTGACGGGGGTACTTAACTTTTAAAAAATATATATTTAGTTATATATATATATAATTTTCAGGGAAGTAACTCAATTACAATTGTACTATTTGAACTACTACAATAACAACAACAACTACTACTACCACCACTACTGTTACTACTACTACTACCACCACTACTGTTACTACTACTACTATTATTACTATTACTGTTACTACTACTACTGCTGTTACTTCTACTACTACTACTACTACTACTACTACTACAACTACTACTACAACTACTACTACTATCATCACTACTGTTACTACTACTACTATTATTACTATTATTACTATTACTGTTATTACTACTACTGCTGTTACTTCTACTACTACTACTACAACTACTACTACTGCTACCACTACTACTACTACTACCACCACTACTGTTACTACTACTACTGTTACTACTACTACTGCTGTTACTTTTACTACTACTACTACTACTACTACTACTACTACTACTATTACTACTACTTCTAATATTACTGTTACTACTACTGCTGTTACTTCTACTACTACTACTACTACTACTACTACTACTACTACTACTGTTACTACTACTGCTGTTACTTCTACTACTACTACTACTGCTACTACTACTACTACTTCTAATATTACTGTTACTACTACTATCACTACTACTTCTACTACATACTTTGTTTTTACTTTTATGGTTGAGACTTCTCAAGTAATTGTTCTGATTAGCGTTTCTCGTGGTCTTCCATGTTTACTTTTACAAGATGGCTTCCATTCCACGCTGAAACCTGAAGGGAAGTGTAGTTATTATATGCCCAATATAGTTTAATTTTTAACAACAAAGAAAAAGACATCACCTCAAAGCAAAATAATTGGGAACTTTGTTAACCTCAGACGGAAGATGTACAACAGAGGTGAGATGCAGAATGACTCAGGCAAAAGCAGCTTTCCAAAAAAAAAATGAAGATTCTGTGCAATCCATTTTTAACAATAGAAACAAGAAAAAGAGTTCTTAAATGTTATGTAGAGCCAGTCTTAACGTATGGATGTGAATCATGGACAATAGGACAACAGACAAGAAAATCACTGGAATCTGTAGAAATGTGGTTTACAGAAGAATGTTGAGAATACGATGGACAGCTAAGAAGAGTAATGAAAACGTCCTGAAAGTGGCCAAAGCAAAATAAAAAAGAGCTAATTTGCAATATAAGGAAGAAATAATAAATCATTTTTTGGCCATGCAATGAGAAGAGAACAGCTGGAATATATTGTAGCAACTGGGAAAATTGAGGGACGAAGAGATAGAGGGAAGCAAAGAGAAAAGATACCAGACAGCTTAAAAGAATGGCTTGGCAGAAGGTCAACAACAGAAATGATAAATAACAGTCGAGATCGAAAGTTGTGGAGAGACATGATCATCTAGGCCAGCAGGTCCGGTACTTGATGATGGAGAGACATGATCATCTACGTCAGCAGGTCCGGTACTTGATGATGGAGAGACATGATCATCTACGCCAGCAGGTCGGGTATTTGATGATGGAGAGACATGATCATCTACGCCAGCAGGTCGGGTATTTGATGATGGAGAGACATGATCATCTACGCCAGCAGGTCCGGTACTTGATGATGGAGAAACATGATCATCTACGTCAGCAGGTCCGGTACTTGATGATGATGAAAGTTTAATTAAGCCTTCGAGTTTAATGCAGCAGGAGTTCGACGCCTGTGAGTCATGGCCCAGACAGGCCCATCTCCCCTAGTGTCTAGAAGTTAAATTGCCGAAACACTCGCTCGACGGGGGTCAACATCTGAGGATCAGTTCCTCCTGCCGGTGAACCTCTGTATGAAGAGTTTCCTATTAGAAAATGGTTTCCACATGTAAGCCTGGTGGATTTCCACTCCCATTCTGAACACTTATCCTGTATATATATATAATATCCAACGCCTTCTTCTTATAAAGCTCTACATATATTCTTGTTTAACTTCCCCGTTTAGTTTATCGTTTGAAATATAATAATAACAACAAAAACAAATAATTACAACAAAAACAAATAATAACAAAAAATACTAATATTCGAATCCTGGTTTCAATGTAAAGAAACACATTTGTAATTACTGGCTTGCGATCTCATTTCAAAGTTAGTCAAGCCATTCTCACTGTTATCATTTAATCTTTCTGATCCTACTGTCTGATTAATATTTAAGTGGAAAAATGGTCAATCCCTTGCATGATTTTATTGTTACGAATTTTACAAGTCACACTTGGAGCGAAGCGGACCTTTGTGTCATTTTTAAAGACCATTTACCTAACATAAAGAAGAAATCATGTAGATCAGTAGTATATTTGTTTGGCACTGTAGTTGTAATAATTGTTTTCGTCTCTTCTTTCACTCTGTTCCTCCTTTCAATGTCTTATTTTCCTGTTACTCTCTCTCTCTTTCTCTCTTCTTCTTCTCTCTCTCTCTTTCTCTCTCTCACTTTCTCTCTCTCTTTCTCTCTTTTTCTCTCTCTCTTTCTCTCTCTCTCACTATCTCTCTTTCTCTATCTCTCGCTCTTTCTCTCTCTTTCTGTATCTCTTTCTCTCTCTCTCTTTCTCTCTCTCTTTATCTTTCTCTCTCTCTTTCTCTCTTTATTTCTCTTTCTCTTTCTCTCTCTCCATCACCCCAGGGTTCATGAACCACACGTTAGAACCGCTACCCAAAAGTCTAGTGCTGGTTATATAGGTGCGATCGACATCTGGTACTAATATGTGAGTCGAATCTCCCACTGTGCTCAAAGAAAGATCTGATTACTGAACAGTTGTTGTCAGGTGATATCTGTAGACAGATTCCAAGCATGATTATATCACGAGAAACTGAGCACTGTTCCGATGTTTGTGTTTCAACCACAACGTGGGGGCGATTTATTATTTGAAAGTCTTAAAGAAACAAAGAAAAGTATGAATGTTATTATATATGTAGGAATGGATGGGCGGTGCATGGATGTTTGGGTATGTAGGTAGGTAGAGACAGACAAACAGTGACAGATAGATGTATATACAGAGACAGACAGAGACAAACAGAGAGAGAGAGAGAGACAGACAAACAGTGACAGATAGACGTATATATGGAGACAGACAGAGACAAACAGAGAGAGAGAAACAGACAAACAGAGACAGATAGACGTATATACAGAGACAGACAGAGACAAACAGAGAGAGAGAGAGAGAGAGACAGACAAACAGAGACAGATAGACGTATATACGGAGACAGACAGAGACAAACAGAGAGAGAGACATATAAACAGAGACAGAGACAAACAGAGAGATAGACAGACAGAAAAAAAGTAAAGTACCCCCGTCACGCCAAGTGGCGTATAGGGAATATGGTGTTAGTGACCATACATTTTACAGACCTTTGGCACATGATTTTTGGGGTAATGTGGTCGGTATTACGCCCGTGTCGCTTTACTTTCCCAGAAAAAAAATCCGGTACCCATTAAAGGCTGGGTGAACCTGGAAGCCGTCTTGTTGGGATCGAACCCTACCTCTTGTCCTTTGTAGTCCAGTTCACTAACCACTGAGCTATCGCGGCTCCCGGACAGACAGAGACAGATAGATATACAGACAGAGAGACAGAAAAACAGAGGCAGACTGTTAGATATGTTGTAAGTAGCTAGGTAGGTAAATGAATAGACATATAAACAGACAGACTCTAATGTAAATTGGCAGATGCGTGGAAACATTGTAAGAGCGAGATGGGCAAAGGTGTATTAATAGGAAGCAAACATGCATGGACATTTACACAGAGAGGCTGAGAAACAAGCACATAATAAAGACAAACCGTGGAGAGAGAGAGAGAGAGAGAGAGAGAGAGAGAGAGGCTGAGAAACAAGCAGGATACAGACAAACCGTGGAGGAGAGAGAGAGAGAGAGAGAGAGAGAGGCTGAGAAACAAGCACAGGATACAGACAAATCGTGGAGAGAGAGAGGCTGAGAAACAAGCAGGATACAGACAAACCGTGGAGAGAGAGAGAGAGAGGCTGAGAAACAAGCAGGATACAGACAAACCGTGGAGGGAGAGAGAGAGAGGCTGAGAAACAAGCAGGATACAGACAAACCGTGGAGGGAGAGAGAGAGAGGCTGAGAAACAAGCAGGATACAGACAAACCGTGGAGAGAGGGAGAGAGAGAGAGAGGCTGAGAAACAAGCAGGATACAGACAAACCGTGGAGGGAGAGAGAGAGAGGCTGAGAAACAAGCAGGATACAGACAAACCGTGGAGAGAGAGAGAGGCTGAGAAACAAGCACAGGATACAGACAAACCGTGGAGAGAGAGAGAGAGAGAGGCTGTGAAACAAGCACAGGATACAGACAAACCGTGGAGAGAGAGAGAGAGGCTGAGAAACAAGCACAGGATACAGACAAACCGTGGAGAGAGAGAGAGAGAGAGAGAGGCTGAGAAACAAGCAGGATACAGACAAACCGTGGAGAGAGAGAGAGAGAGGCTGAGAAACAAGCACAGGATACAGACAAACCGTGGAGAGAGAGAGAGAGAGAGAGGCTGAGAAACAAGCAGGATACAGACAAACCGTGGAGAGAGAGAGAAAGAGAGGCTGAGAAACAAGCAGGATACAGACAAACCGTGGAGGGAGAGAGAGAGAGAGGCTGAGAAACAAGCACAGGATACAGACAAACCGTGGAGAGAGAGAGAGAGGCTGAGAAACAAGCAGGATACAGACAAACCGTGGAGGGAGAGAAGAGAGAGAGCTGAGAAACAAGCACAGGATACAGACAAACCGTAGAGAGAGAGAGAGAGGGAGGCTGAGAAACAAGCAGGATACAGACAAACCGTGGAGAGAGAGAGAGAGAGGCTGAGAAACAAGCAGGATACAGACAAACCGTGGAGAGAGAGAGAGAGAGAGAGAGAGAGGCTGAGAAACAAGCAGGATACAGACAAACCGTGGAGAGAGAGAGAGAGGCTGAGAAACAAGCAGGATACAGACAAACCGTGGAGAGACAGGGAGAGAGAGAGGCTGAGAAACAAGCACAGGATACAGACAAACCGTGGAGAGAGAGAGAGAGAGAGAGAGGCTGAGAAACAAGCAGGATACAGACAAACCGTGGAGAGAGAGAGAGAGAGGCTGAGAAACAAGCACAGGATACAGACAAACCGTGGAGAGAGAGAGAGAGAGAGAGAGGCTGAGAAACAAGCAGGATACAGACAAACCGTGGAGGGAGAGAGAGAGAGGCTGAGAAACAAGCAGGATACAGACAAACCGTGGAGGGAGAGAGAGAGAGAGGCTGAGAAACAAGCACAGGATACAGACAAAGAGAGAGAGAGAGGCTGAGAAACAAGCAGGATACAGACAAACCGTGGAGGGAGAGAGAGAGAGAGAGAGGCTGAGAAACAAGCACAGGATACAGACAAACCGTAGAGAGAGAGAGAGGGAGGCTGAGAAACAAGCAGGATACAGACAAACCGTGGAGAGAGAGAGAGAGAGGCTGAGAAACAAGCAGGATACAGACAAACCGTGGAGAGAGAGAGAGAGAGAGAGAGAGGCTGAGAAACAAGCAGGATACAGACAAACCGTGGAGAGAGAGAGAGAGGCTGAGAAACAAGCAGGATACAGACAAACCGTGGAGAGACAGGGAGAGAGAGAGGCTGAGAAACAAGCACAGGATACAGACAAACCGTGGAGAGAGAGGGAGAGAGAGAGAGGCTGAGAAACAAGCAGGATACAGACAAACCGTGGAGAGAGAGAGAGAGGCTGAGAAACAAGCAGGATACAGACAAACCGTGGAGAGAGAGAGAGAGAAAGAGAGGCTAAGAAACAAGCAGCATACAGACACACCGTGGAGAGAGAGAGAGAGGCTGAGAACAGGCAGGATACAGACAAACCGTGGAGAGAGAGAGAGAGGCTGAGAAACAAGCACAGGATACAGACAAACCGTGGAGAGAGAGAGAGAGAGAGGCTGAGAAACAAGCACAGGATACAGACAAACCGTGGAGAGAGAGAGAGAGAGGCTGAGAAACAAGCAGGATACAGACACACCGTGGAGAGAGAGAGAGAGAGGCTGAGAAACAAGCACAGGATACAGACAAACCGTGGAGAGAGAGAGAGAGGCTGAGAAACAAGCACAGGATACAGACAAACCGTGGAGAGAGAGAGAGAGGCTGAGAAACAAGCACAGGATACAGACAAACCGTGGAGGGAGAGAGAGAGAGGCTGAGAAACGAGCAGGATACAGACAAACCGTGGAGAGAGAGAGAGAGAGAGAGAGAGGTTGAGAAACAAGCACAGGATACAGACAAACCGTGGAGAGAGAGAGAGAGAGGCTGAGAAACAAGCAGGATACAGACACACCGTGGAGAGAGAGAGAGAGAGAGGCTGAGAAACAAGCACAGGATACAGACAAACCGTGGAGAGAGAGAGAGAGAGGCTGAGAAACAAGCAGGATACAGACAAACCGTGGAGAGAGAGAGAGGCTGAGAAACAAGCAGGATACAGACAAACCGTGGAGAGATAGAGAGAGAGGCTGAGAAACAAGCAGGATACAGACAAACCGTGGAGAGAGAGAGAGAGAGAGGCTGAGAAACAAGCAGGATACAGACAAACCGTGGAGGGAGAGAGAGAGAGAGAGAGAGGCTGAGAAACAAGCAGGATACAGACAAACCGTGGAGAGAGAGAGAGAGAGAGAGAGGCTGAGAAACAAGCAGGATACAGACAAACCGTGGAGAGAGAGAGAGAGAGAGAGGCTGAGAAACAAGCAGGATACAGACAAACCGTGGAGAGAGAGAGAGAGGCTGAGAAACAAGCAGGATACAGACAAACCGTGGAGAGAGAGAGAGAGAGGCTGAGAAACAAGCAGGATACAGACAAACCGTGGAGAGAGAGAGAGAGGCTGAGAAACAAGCAGGATACAGACAAACCGTGGAGAGAGAGAGAGAGAGGCTGAGAAACAAGCAGGATACAGACAAACCGTGGAGAGAGAGAGAGAGAGAGAGAGAGAGAGGCTGAGAAACAAGCAGGATACAGACAAACCGTGGAGAGAGAGAGAGGCTGAGAAACAAGCAGGATACAGACAAATCGTGGAGAGAGAGAGAGAGAGAGGGCTGAGAAACAAGCAGGATACAGACAAACCGTGGAGAGAGAGAGAGAGAGAGGCTGAGAAACAAGCAGGATACAGACAAACCGTGGAGAGAGAGAGAGAGAGAGGCTGAGAAACAAGCAGGATACAGACAAACCGTGGAGAAAGAGAGAGAGGCTGAGAAACAAGCAGGATACAGACAAACCGTGGAGAGAGAGAGAGAGAGAGGCTGAGAAACAAGCAGGTTACAGACAAACCGTGGAGAGAGAGAGAGAGAGAGGCTGAGAAACAAGCAGGATACAGACAAACCGTGGAGAGAGAGAGAGAGAGAGAGAGAGAGGCTGAGAAACAAGCAGGATACAGACAAACCGTGGAGAGAGAGAGAGGCTGAGAAACAAGCAGGATACAGACAAACCGTGGAGAGAGAGGCTGAGAAACAAGCAGGATACAGACAAACCGTGGAGAGAGAGAGAGAGAGAAAGGCTGAGAAACAAGCAGGATACAGACAAACCGTGGAGAGAGAGAGGCTGAGAAACAAGCACAGGATACAGACAAACCGTGGAGAGAGAGAGAGAGGCTGAGAAACAAGCAGGATACAGACAAACCGTGGAGAGAGAGAGAGAAAGAGAGGCTGAGAAACAAGCAGGATACAGACAAACCGTGGAGAGAGAGAGAGAGAGAGAGGTTGAGAAACAAGCAGGATACAGACAAACCGTGGAGAGAGAGAGAGAGAGGCTGAGAAACAAGCAGGATACAGACAAACCGTGGAGAGAGAGAGAGAGAGAGGCTGAGAAACAAGCAGGATACAGACAAACCGTGGAGAGAGAGAGAGAGAGGCTGAGAAACAAGCAGGATACAGACAAACCGTGGAGAGAGAGAGAGAGAGAGGCTGAGAAACAAGCACAGGATACAGACAAACCGTGGAGAGAGAGGGAGAGAGAGAAAGAGAGGCTGAGAAACAAGCACAGGATACATACAAACCGTGGAGAGAGAGGGAGAGAGAGAGAGGCTGAGAAACAAGCAGGATACAGACAAACCGTGGAGAGAGAGAGAGAGAGAGGCTGAGAAACAAGCAGGATACAGAGAAACCGTGGAGAGAGAGAGAGAGAGAGAGAGAGGCTGAGAAACAAGCAACATACAGACAAACCGTGGAGAGAGAGAGAGGCTGAGAAACAAGCAGGATACAGACAAACCGTGAGAGAGAGAGAGAGAGAGAGAGAGAGAGGCTGAGAAACAAGCAGGATACAGACAAACCGTGGAGAGAGAGAGAGAGAGAGACTGAGAGAATGTGTGTGGGGGGGGGGGAATGGACAATATCCATATGGACAGAAATATAACTATATATTCAATACCGTATATGAACTTATCTAGAATACACATGTAAGAAAGTAAAGTAAAGAGCCCCCGTCACGCCAAGTGGCGTATATGGAATATGGTGTTAGTGGCCATAAATTTTACAGACCTCCGGCACATGATTTTTGGGGTAATGTGGTCGGTATTACGCCCGTGCCGCTTTACTTTCCCAGAAAAAAAAATCCAGTACCCATTTAAGGCTGGGTGAACCCGGATCCCGTCGGTTTGGATCGAACCCTACCCCATGTACTTTGTAGTCTAATTCACTAACCACTGAGCTATCGCGATTCCCTAGAATAGAATACACATGTGTAGGAAAATAAATAACCAATAACGAACATTTATCATGCAAAAAAAAAAGAATGTTAAAAGTGTACCACAGAAGAGACAGCATCAGTCTTATAGGATGGCAGGCAATAAAGTAATGGAAGTCTGTACACAATTGTAGACAGATACAAAACGTGCCCATAAGATAAATGCACTTCTTATACCAGAGTGATATCTTCCCCACCAAACCGTCTGAGAAACTAGAACCTTATTCTAGAAGAATCATTGTAGAAGGAGGCTTTAAAATAAAGAAGTTGGAGAATGCGGGGAGTGGAAACAAAGAAAAATTAAAGAAGAAAATTAGAAGATGAATAGAAAGACGAAGAGTAAGTTGAAGATGTAATGAAGTAAGGGAAGGACGAGAAGATAAAGATGTAGGAGGAGGGAGAGAATAAGAAGAATGAGGAGAAGGAGATAGAAGAAGAGAAGGATGAGGAGAAAGATGACAGAAGAGAAGGAGATCGGGGAGAAGAACGAGATATAGCAGGAAAAGGAAATATAGGAGGAGATGGACGCTAATCAGATATAGGAGGAGAAGGAGATATAGGAGGAGAAGGAGATATAGGAGGAGAAGGAGATATAGGAGGAGAAGGAGATATAGGAGGAGAAGGAGATATAGGAGGAGAAGGAGATATAGGAGGAGAAGGAGATATAGGAGGAGAAGGAGATATAGGAGGAGATGGATGATAATCAGACATAGGAGGAGAAGGAGATATAGGAGGAGAGGGATGCTAATCAGACATAGGAGCAGAAGGAGATATAGGAGGAGAGGGACGCTAATCAGACATAGGAGGAGAAGGAGATATAGGAGGAGAGGGATGCTAATCAGATATAGGAGGAGAAGGAGATATAGGAGGAGAGGGACGCTAATCAGACATAGGAGGAGAAGGAGATATAGGAGGAGAGGGATGCTAATCAGATATAGGAGGAGAAGGAGATATAGGAGGAGAGGGACGCTAATCAGACATAGGAGGAGAAGGAGATATAGGAGGAGAGGGATGCTAATCAGATATAGGAGGAGAAGGAGATATAGGAGGAGAGGGACGCTAATCAGACATAGGAGGAGAAGGAGATATAGGAGGAGATGAAGGAAGAGATAGAAGGAAGAGACTTTCAGGTAAAAATGTGCTCTTTCTCTTCAGTTGTGCCAAGGTAATTTAGGTTGTCAGACACAATCAAGTAGAGAAATGAAACGTCTAGACATGGTTCTTGTAGCTTATGTAATAGATGGGAATTCCGTGAATGAATAAAGTCAGGAAGGAATACAATAATACAGTTTGGAATGAATAAAGTCGTGAATTAATAAAGTAGGAATGAATAAAGTCAGGAAGGAATACAATAATAAAGTCAGGAATGAATAAAGTCAGGAAGGAATACAATAATACAGTCAGGAATGAATAAAGTCGTGAATTAATAAAGTAGGAATGAATAAAGTCAGGAAGGAATACAATAATAAAGTCAGGAATGAATAAAGTTAGGAAGGAATACAATAATAAAGTCAGGAATGAATAAAGTCAGGAAGGAATACAATAATAAAGTCAGGAATTAATAAAGTCAGGAAGGAATACAATAATAAAGTCAGGAATTAATAAAGTCAAGAAGGAATAAAGTCAGGAAGGAAAACAATAATAAAGTCAGGAATGAATAAAGTCGTGAATGAATAAAGTCAGGGAGGAACACAATAATAAAGTCGTGAATGAATACAGTCAGGGAGGAATACAATAATAATGTCGTGAATGAATAAAGTCAGGAAAGAATACAATAATAATGTCGTGAATGAATAAAGTCAGGGAGGAATACAATAATAATGTCGTGAATGAATACAGTCAGGAAGGAATACAATAATAAAGTCGTGAACGAATACAGTCAGGAGGAATACAATAATAAAGTCGTGAATGAATACGCCAAGATGGCGGATCTAGTCCACGTCCTCTCGATCGCTGCAGAAAATGCACCCAAGGTCTGATTAATTTCGGATCTTCATTGCACTTTTCTGCGTAAAAGTCAGAATGATGATATGCTTGATACATCTGTGTCGCTAAGACGAGGTCGTAGGTCGACAACAGTCCGTTTTTGACGAATCAAGTGTTGTGAGTGAGACATTCCACCGTCCAGACTTCATCTGTGCTTTACGTCACATTGGTGCTGTTCAAGACCGTTATTGGGATTCTTTGACGCAAGTTATTTCCACGTTACACATTAATGTAAACTACTTCGTCAGTCGCAGTTTTGTCTCTTTGGGGAAGTTGCTTCGTGTATTGTTCGTCGTAGACTGTTTACACTTGAGTAATCAGACATAAGTCTAAAGGTATCGAGATTATGAGTTTGGCGACATTGTGTCCTACGTCATCGTATTGGTTCCCTAGACCGGCCGTGCGCAAATCTTACGGTCTGCTGTTTGATGTGCAACAAGAATAAATTGACGACTGACTGTGTGTCTATATGTTCGGAATTGGAGTCGTCAACGATGGCCTAGCGTCATCGGGTGCTACGATGGTCATCATTTTCGGGAGGACGTGACTTACCGGTATGTGGGGATAGGCGGCGGGAACAAATGGAGGCTGTGCATGAAGTGTGTTCCTTGTTGCAGTTTCCTCATATTACAAGTCGCATGTCTGTGTTAGTCACCTCTAGTGACTCGGGCAGATGGTGCTCGTAAACCTGGGAAGGCCGACCATCTAAGGGCAGAATCCCCCGACAGAAAAGATCAACTGCTGCCTTGCAGGAAGATTGGGGACAATCAAAGGCTAAGGAAAGCAAACCTGAAAAAATGCTGGCTGAAATCGGATGCACTGGGCCACTGGCGCAGAACACAGTGCAACGTATTAACGGGTGTTCAGTCAGAGTGGATCTGACAGACTCTAATTGTGATGTTCTGTCTGTGGGGGCGATCAACACACTTAGCCTGACAGCTGACTTCATATGAGAGTCTGGAATCCTTACTCTGATTGAGTCCTGAACGCAGAGAGAGAGAGAGAGAGAGAGAGAATGAATACAGTCAGGGAGGAATACAATAATAATGTCGTGAATGAATACAGTCAGGAGGGAATACAATAATAAAGTCGTGAACGAATACAGTCAGGGAGGAATACAATAATAAAGTCGTGAATGAATACAGTCAGGGAGGAATACAATAATAATGTCGTGAATGAATAAAGTCAGGAAGGAATACAATAATAATGTCGTGAATGAATACAGTCAGGAAGGAATACAATAATAAAGTCGTGAATGAATAAAGTCAGGAAGGAATACAATAATAAAGTCGTGAATGAATAAAGTCAGGAAGGAATAGAATAATAAAGTCGCGAATGAATAAATTCAGGAAGGAATACAATAATAAAGTCGTGAATGAATAAAGTCAGGAAGGAATACAATAATAAAGTCGTGAATGAATAAAGTCAGGAAGGAATACAATAATAAAGTCGTGAATGAATAAAGTCAGGAAGGAATACAATAATAAAGTCGTGAATGAATAAAGTCAGGAAGGAATACAATAATAAAGTCGTGAATGAATAAAGTCAGGAAGGAATACAATAATAAAGTCGTGAATGAATAAAGTCAGGAAGGAATACAATGCTAAAATCAATATTCATAGCTCTATCAAAGAATTCTGGTGCGACCGAATGCGATGGTCATCGTACAATAAGCCTTATGTGTCACATGACTAAGGAAGGTATTACTACGAATCATCATGTGAAGGGTGCGAAATAAATCGGTTCCGAAATTAACGATGAACAGTGTGGTTTTGTTGAAAGTAAAAGAATGAGCAATGCCATATACATCATAAGATCTTTAGTAGAAAGAGCCATAGAGGTGAAAACAGATCTTTACCTATGTTTCATACATTATACCAAAACATTTGACAAAGTAAAGCACAAAGAAATAATCACAATTTTAGAAGGCATAAATGTAGACATCAAAGATCTAAGAATAATAAAGAAAGTGTGCTGGCAACAAACAGCGGCCATAAGAACTGGAAATCAATTGGGAATTTTTTAACAAATAAAACAGGGTGCTAGGCGCAGTTGTGTGCTGTCACTAGATTTGTTTAATATGTATAATAAGATTATTTTAAGATCCATAAGGGGCATGCCTGGAATAACAATCGGATGTCATAATATAAATAATCTAAGGTATGCTGATGATACTCCGTGGTTAGTGAACTGGACTACAAAGGACAAGAGGTAGGGTTCGATCCCAACCGACGGCTTCCGGTTCACCCAGCCTTTAATGGGTACCGGATTTTTTTCTGGGAAAGTAAAGCGGATCGGACGTAATACCGACCACATTATCCCTAAAATCATGTGCCGAAGGTCTGTAAAATTTATGGTCACTAACACCATATTCCCTATACGCCACTTGGCGTGACGGTGGCTCTTTACTTTATAATGCTGATGATACAGTCTTAATCGCTAGGAGTGAAAATTAGTTGCAGGAAATTTTAGACATTATAGTGAAAGAAAGCAAAAATAAAGGACTCAGCCTTAATAGTAAAAAGACAGAAATCATGGTAGCAACAAAGAGTCAAAATTCACCTCAATGCACAATAAAAACAAGTGGAACAATATTAAAACAGGTAAATAAATTTAAATATTTGGGAACATTGTTAACCTCAGATGGTAGATGTACAACAGAGGTGAGATGTAGAATGGCTCAGGCAAAAGCAGCTTTCCAAAATATGATGAAGATGCTGTGCAAATCATTTGTGACAATAGAAATAAGGAAAAAACTTCGTAAATGTTAAGTAGAGCCAGTCATAACATATGACTGTGAATCATGGACAATAGGACAACAGACAAGAAAATCACTGGAGTCTGTAGAAATGTGGTTTTACGGAAGAGTGTTGAGAATACCATGGACAGCTAAGAAGAGCAATGAAAACGTTCTGAAAGAGGCCAGAGCAAAAAGAGAGCTAATTTCAAATATTAGGAAGAAACAATCATAATTTTTTGGCCATGTAATGAGAAGAGAAATGTTAGAATATATTGTTGGGAGAACTGAGGGACGAAGAGATAGAGAGGAACAAAGAGAAATGATACCAGATAGCTGAAGAGAATGTCTTGGCAGAAGGTCAACAACAGAAATAATAAATAACTGTCGAGATCGAAAGTTGTGGAAAGACATGATCACCTGCGCCAGCAGGCACTGTACTTGATGATGATGACTACTATATATATATATATATATATATATATATATATATATATATATATATACACACATATATATTCAGAAATTGAGATATAAAGGAATAGATAGACTGACAGGCAGAAAAAAAACAGAAAGACGGAGAAATAGATAGAAATGGCATATTAGATGTCATACATAGGTAGGTAATTAGAATCTCGGCTTCCGAACAAGAAACAAGATGTACAAAAACAATAAGTAGCCGGACGACTCCCATACAATGAAGCTGTCAACAACGTGAGCTCAAGTGTAGTCTTTGTCCAAAAAATGTGGAGATGATTTCCTTCATGAGTGGTTTGTTCCTCCACGTGAGATCTACGTCCGGTTACTTATTAATCTGGTCTTTTGTCTGCGCATTAATAAAAAATAAATATATATATATATATATATATATATATATATATATATATATATATATATATATATATAACGAAAATTTAAATTGAAAAAAAAAAAATACGACGTCCTCTTGATTTCTCTTCATTGTCGTTATTAATTTCTCTTCATTATCGTTATTAATTTCTCCTCATTCTCATAACTGATTTCTCCTCATTATCGTTATTAATTTCTCCTCATTCTCATAACTGATTTCTCCTCATTATCGTTATTAATTTCTCCTCATTCTCATAACTGATTTCTCCTCATTATCGTTATTAATTTCTCCTCATTCTCATAACTGATTTCTCCTCATTATCGTTGTTAATTTCTCCTCATTGTCATAGCTGATTTCTCCTCATTATCGTTATTAATTTCTCCTCATTGTCATAGCTGATTTCTCCTCATTATCGTTATTAATTTCTCCTCATTCTCATAACTGATTTCTCCTCATTATGGTTATTAATTTCTCCTCATTATCGTTATTAATTTCTCCTCATTATCGTTATTAATTTCTCCTCATTCTCATAACTGATTTCTCCTCATTATCGTTATTAATTTCTCCTCATTCTCATAACTGATTTCTCCTCATTATCGTTATTAATTTCTCCTCATTCTCATAACTGATTTCTCCTCATTATCGTTATTAATTTCTCCTCATTCTCATAACTGATTTCTCCTCATTATCGTTATTAATTTCCCCTCATTATCGTTATTAATTTCTCCTCATTCTCATAACTGATTTCTCCTCATTGCCGTATAAAAACCACATGTTGACCTCCACATTTGGATGTGTTTGTAGCGGTGGGGTAAGGGTTCAATTCTTCAGTTCGCACTGGATTTGGGGCGACTGGGGTTTATCTGTATGCTTTTTTCTAAGTGACCAACTGATCTCTGTCTCTATCTACTAGAACGTTCTTGTACATTTTTGTGTGTCAACTTTTCATAATACACTTCTAGAACTAGACACAGTTTGTTTGTTATTCATGATTCCTTTGTTAATTTCAAGGATTGCCCGTTTCAGTTATGGTCTTATTAGCGATGTATGCCATTGTTTGGACATTTGGTTCCTGTTCACAGCGGCACAGGGTGCAAAGCTCTCACCTACCACATCCTTACATTTTTTTTTTTCTTTTGAGTTTTTGACTCCGGATTTGACGTTTATTGATGTTGAATGTGATTGTCCCCTTGGGTTTTTATCTCCCCTACAATATGGCGGATACGCCAAACGGAATGTTGATATAGGTAGGTCGTCATCACTTCCGACGTGGGCTGCTTCTGGCAATGTTTATTCCTGACTTTAAACATGTCGTCATCAGAATATGTTTACTACGTGTTTCATTGGGATTATATTAGGTCCGTCGTATTCTTGCTTTCCCTTGGTTCACTCACTGTTTATTAATGTTTACACTCATCATCATCACTGAGTGCCGTCTCCGCATCGAAGGTTGGCTACCATGGAGCGCAATTTCACTATATCTCTTGCTTTAATGGTGCAGATTGTTATAGGTTAACTTGTCCGTCTATTGATGTTACTCGTCCATGTTAGTCTTGGTCTGCCTCTGCCTCTTTTAGCTTGTATTTTCCCTTCCAAGATTAGTTTTAGTAGGCTGTTGTGTCTTTTAACATACCCCCAAAATTTCTTTTGTCTTGTTCTAATTGTGTTTAGTAGTTCTCTTTTCATTTTTAGTTGTTTTAAACTTCAGCGTTTGTTTACACAGAGAGTCAAATTCTCTGAATATATGTTGATGCATTTGACAGTTCTTCGGGTTTCCAATCAGTTTTGTATTGATGTTACTAAAAATAAGATAATTATAAGGGAACCTGAATTTTGCATCAGCATCCTGTGCCATACCGGTTGGCATAGGCGATCATGTCATTCCACAATCTTCTATCCACCGTGCATCGTATTAATTATGTTGACTGTTTTCCATGCCATGACACCAAGCTATCTATTATTTTCTCTCTTTGTCGTCTGCAATCTCTCTTTCCATGAGATTTGCCATTTGTAACTTATTGTTATAACTTTCCTCTTCTCATGATGTGCCCGAAAAATGTTGATTGTTTCTTTCTGATGTTTTTTTAGAAACTTTCATTTTGTGTTGACCTCTCTGAGAATTTCCTCGTTGATCTTTTTAGCTGTAAATATAATTTTCAAAATTCTTCTGAAAATCCCATCTCTGTGGCCTCTAGTCGTCTTTTCATTTGTTTGTCTACTGTCCTTGATTCGGTTCCATAGGACAGAATTGGCTCTATATATCACCGATGAACTTTTTTTCACTTTTATTGACATAAATTTATTGCATACGACGTGTGTAATGTTCTGAAATGCTAAGATGAATATTTAGCTGGAACATTAGAACGATGTAGATGGCTCTGGTAGGCATATTTACAAACTACTCATTGCCATTAGAGTACATCATTTTACATAATGTAGGCAAGGTAGCTAACAACAACAAAGATGGAAGCTGTCTGCGACTCATAGCTGATGGTTTGCGCCAGGATCGGTGAACCAGATCCATTTAGACTACACTTCGTGGCACCTCTAGAAACTGACGAGCCAGTCTAGTCTGGCCAAGCGAGTGAGGATCGGAGAAGGAAGGCAACCCAGTACTCAAGAATAACGTGCTGAAGTCGGACATGTTGGGTCGAAATATTACAGATCTACTTCAAATCTCAACACTGCGCATTAACACCAACCTTACGTTCATTTAAGGACGGATGACGCATATGTCAATCATTTCTTTTTAGTAGCCATCTGGAGAACGTCATAAAGTGAAGAGGTATTTATCATGAATCTATAATTTTGTTTTCATGACTTAGTCAACACTTGTTTAAATATGGTTTTGTCCTCTGTCTCATCTTAGCTATTGTGTGTTTTATCATCATCACCATCTACAGACGCAATTTAGTTCCTCAAACGTAATTGGTTGCTGTAAGATCATTAGCCAATTAAAATGCAGACAAATATAAGTAGTCTCTTTCCGGCCAGGAAAAGGTCAAAGCTAAACATATTTTGTCGGTGACTCACGGCGAATTAAATTGCGCGTAACAGCTTCAATACTGCTGTATAGATATATAATATACTGCACACCAGGACAGAAAACTTGAATATTACTGTCCGAGCGACCGCCCACTAGCACTAGATGCAATTTCTTTAAAATAAAGAATAATTGTATGTGGAGACTTTAACAGCCATTCACGGAGCTGGGACTATGAACTTATGGACAAGAGAGGTGAAGAACTTTAAAATTGGCAGGACGACAATGGGCTTATACTGCTGAACCAGACAACAGATCCACCAACATTCTATTCCAGATCATGGCATACCACATCTACACCAGACCTTGCTTTCCATTCACCAGACCTGGATTGGAATATCACACGTATTGTTGGGAAACAACTTGGAGGCAGCGACCACCGACCTGTCTTTTTAGTGGTGCAAAATGAGGCCGTCAGGGAGAGCAGCACTCTCTCTAGATGGAATTACAAAAAGGCAGACTGGAAAATGTATCAACATTACACCAGTGTACTGACTAAAGATATAAATACAGACAGAGACATCAACAAAATAGTTGATGAATTCAGTAGACTAATAATACAAGCTGTCAGTGAAACAATATCTAGAGGGGCATGGAAACACTACAAACCATACTGGAGTAGTGAACTAGAGCAACTGCACAATGACATGGAAATATCTCGAAAGCAAGCAGAAAATAACCCTTGCCAGGAACACCACAATAACTATCAGCATGCTAAAGCCAAATTTCAATGGGCTAAACTACAAGTCAAACGGAGAAATTTGAAAGAGAAAACAGAGTTCTTGAATCTTGAACGAGACACAAGAGAAGTGTGAAAGCTTGTAAAACAGCTGAATGATGAGGGTACAGAAAGGAACACCAAAATTACACTGAAGAAGGATGGAAACATTCTAACAGGTAAACATGCAGCAAATTACTTTGCAGACTCCTTTGCAAATAACAACAATATTGAAATTAGCCTAGGGAAACGTCAAGAGACCCGTTTAAAACAACAAAATGCAAGACAAGAAGAGACCACACATGAAGTCATGGAAATACCCATTACACAAAGAGCGCTAGAGCTGGCAATATCCAAATTAATAATTACAAAGTCACCAGGCAGCGATGGAGTGTCCAATGAAATGATTAAGAACTTGGGAACTGCAGCTAAAGCAAAACTACTGCAGATCTACAACATTTGCTGCATCACAGGTAGAGTGCCACAGGCATGGAGAGAAGCAATTATGATACCATTACTAAAGCCAGGAAAAGATGGTTCAATGACATCCAGCTATAGACCAATCAGCCTTACAAGATGTTTGTGTAAAACAATGGAACGTATAATCAATCTCAGACTGCAGTGGTACCTGGAAAGTGAAAATCTCCTTGTCCCACAACAAGCAGGCTTTAGAAAATTTTACTCTACCGAAGATCAGGCAACCTATCTTTCACAGGAAATTGAGGATACGTTTCAAGAAAAGAAACTGGTACTAGCAGCGTGGATAGACCTAAAGAAAGCATTTGATAAGGTATGGAAGGAAGGGCTTTTGAAGAAACTGAGAAATTATGGAGTAAATGGCAGGATGTACAAATGGGTCAAAGCATACCTGCATAACAGGAGAGCCAGAGTACAACTGGTGAGAAGGTCCTACTGTACCAGAACGTCCCATAGGGAGGGGTACTATCTCCAACACTTTGTCTAGTCTACATCAATGACCTAGTTACTGAACTATCACATGGTATCAAAGTGGCAATGTAGGCTGATGACTTGGTAAGTACACAGAGGAGTATGCAACAGTAACCTCCAATTTGTTGCAAAGAGCTATGAATGCACTGAATTAATGGACAAACAGATGGTGCATCAGCATCAATACAGACAAATGCAGTACCACACTTTTCACTCTCTCCCTAAAACAAAAAGCAGGAGCCATCTACATAAACAATGAGCCTGTGAAAGAAGACATACAAGCTACGTATCTCTGAGTTAAATTTGACAACAAACTATCATGGACACAGCAGATAAATAAGGCAACCCAAAAAGCAAGGAGGAAGTTGGCTATTCTAAGAAAGCTATGTGGAACCACATTCGAGTGTGGGGTGCGAGTGGGAAAATACTAAGTGAAGTTAACCAACAGAGAATACGTCCACATTTAGAGTTCGGTTCATCTGCGTGGCGCTCCAAACACCACATTGTAAGAGCGGGATAAAGTACAAAACCAGGCACTTAGGGTCATCACAGGAGCAATGAAACTAACACCAACATTGGAGATCGAGAAATTGTGGAGGATAACAGCACTGAGAGAATGGAGGGACACAAAGATGCTGATACAGGCAGAAAAATTGTCATGGATGCCGAGACATTCAATGAAGGACCGATTCCAAAATCTTGCATTGGGACGGCTTAAGAGAAACAGTTGTATCCACCAAGCCAAGCGTATTAGTAGACAAACACCAGACATGCCAAGAGTTGTTAACAACCTACTGCCCGTACCAGAACAGACTCACTGGACAGAGGAATCAGGATTATCAATACAAATACGGACAGAAGTGAAAAGAATACTTGACAAAGAGGAACAGAATAGCATACAGCGTAAAACAATAACTCTCAGTTTCTTGGATGAAAAATACCCACACTACCAATGGATTCGTGTGTACACAGATGGATCAGCACATAATGCAGTAAAGAATGGGGGAGCAGGTGCATATATAGAGTACCCAAATAACACTAGGGATATGAATAAAATAGCAACAGGGAAATATTGTCACAATTATGATGCACAAATACAAGCAATAAAGTTGGCAATAGAAAAACTGCTGAATAGTAATCTTCGCCAACAGCATGTAGTGTTTTTGACAGATACAAGATCAGTACACCAGGCACTACAATCCAGAAAATTACCACATCTGCAGACCTTATTGACTGAACTCTGCAAGCAGAACAAGGTGGCCCTGCAGTGGATCCCATCTCACTATGGAATACCAGGAAATGAGAAAGCAGATCAGTTGGCAAATGAAGGTTCAACAGGCACACAACTAGATACACCGGTTACATACCATCATAAGAAACAGATAATCAAATCAATCAGAGGACCACAAGCCCCAAATCAGAGTGCCGTTCATAATATGAATAGATGTGAACAAGTTATCATTATACGCCTCAGAACAGGACACAATCGCCTCCATAGTCATATGTATACACAATTCAAAATCGGCACCTCAGCTACTTGTATATGTGGACAGGCGCCCCAGACTGCTGAACACATACTTCAAGACTGCACTGAATATAGTAGACTGAGGAAAATCCATTGGCCCATAGATACAACTCTACAGATACAACTGTATGGACCACTGCAAGAATTACAAAAGACAGTAAAATGTATACAGGAAACGACATTGCAGATATAGACAATATTTCAGGCGAACGAAAGATAGATAGAATTGGTTGCTGTAAGATCATTTGCCAATTAAAATGCAGACAAATATAAGTAGTCTCTTTCCGGCCAGGAAGAGGTCAAAGTTAAACATATTTTGTCGGTGACTCACGGCGAATTAAATTACTCTTAACAGCTTCAAGACATCTATAAAGTCGGCAATGGTGTTCATGTGCATTTTTCCAGTGGAGGCATTCTACTTGTAGTTACAATACATTCTTTCCAAAATTGACACACCCAGTCTCCTACATCAATATCGTAATGTCGATTACGAGTTTCTTGTTCATGTTTCTTAAAATGGATTATGAATGACAACGTGCGTAGCAATTTTTTTCTGGGAAAGTAATTCCATTACCTCATGTGCCGAGGGTCTGTAAAGTTTATGATCACTAACACCATATTCCCGAAACACCACTTGGCGTGATGGGTACTTTACTTTTTTACTTACGTGCATAGCAGCTCACTTCTGCCTGGAACTGGTAACTCAATGAAAACATGACATTGTGATTAATTTGTAAAAAGATTTCCTTGTTCCGTTAGTAAGTTTTTTTTTACATAAAAAATATAATTTTAAGAGAAATAATGTTCTAATGTTTAATTTATGTTAATTATTTTATGTACTAGTGATGTTTTAGTAGGTTCACGCTCTATAGAAGATATAATAAAATATTGCACACCTTCTGGCGAGGAATAATAATAATAATTATAATAATAAAAAGTAATAGTATATTATCATAAAAATGACTCAAATTGAAGCTCTAGAATTTGTACTCAAACTGGATCAACTATAAAGAGATTATATACACATTATAAATATGAAATCAGTAAGATAACGGTGGGCTCGGAAGAGGGGAACTCGGCGGTCTAGAGGTAAGACGTCGGCCTTTAGACAGGAACGTACCGTGTTCGAATACCGCCATAGGTGGTGGAAATTGCTCTTTTCGAACCCATGGTTTCTCCACTGGTCTCTGGGTAGTGAGATTTGATGTTGCGTCCTCTCAGAAAATGGTCCAAAACAATTCCATGTTTATTCTGAGGACGTTAACTCTTGTCAGTTAAAAGTCGAAAAGAGTAGGCAAAAAATGGCAGTTGCCATGGTATAAATTGCTAAGGAAACGTACCCACGCTAAAGACAGATGTGTCGGGCTGAAAGATGCAGATATCATAGTTTTCCTGTATACTAGCAACACAACGCATTCCCGCCCTGGTGAATGGAAAGAAGAAAAAGAAGCAAGATAATAATGCAGATAGAACATCACTATGGCAAACACGTGCATCACATTTTCTTGCAACCGTTTTTCTTTTATGTTATCAGAGCGTCATATTTTTTTAAATTAAAAAGGACACATCCACATATAAACTTGAACATTTTAACATAGGTAAAAGTGTAGATATGTTCTTGTAAATACGTTTTGTGCCTAAATGAACCTTACAGCTATTTTTGTTGATGAAGTGGCCGGTGATGAAAGACAGCTATAATTAATAACGAACTGAAAAGATGTCAGACGGATACAGCCGCACTCCAAGAAACCAGTTTGCCAGGCTCAGGTATGCTGAACGAGGCTGACTACGTGTTCTATTGCCAAGGAAAGAGCAGCGACGATACCAGAGAACACGGTGTAGGGCTTGCTGTGAAAATAATCTCAAAATATCTGGCTACACTTAGCCAGAATGTATTAGGGAAGATAATAACACACGGTCACAATACAACAGCTGGGCTTGTTACTCTCAATAATATATACGCTTCGACCGTGTAATCATCATCTGAAACCAAGGACAATTTCTATGAAATTTGACGGAAATTATGGGAGGTATACTAGGTCAGGATCACACTGTTCTATTGAGGGATTTCAATGCTAGAATTGGTATAGACCACAGTTCGTGGCAAACTTGTCTCGGTCGTTCTGTGGTTGGTACAATGGCCAATGTCTTCTAAAGTTTTGCACCTACCACAATCTGTGCGTGGCAAATACTTTTTCAAAACCAAGCCTGAACATAAAGTATTTTGGACACCCACGATCGAAACACTGGCACCAGCTGGACTTGACACTTGTCACACACCCACGATCGAAACACTGGCACCAGATGGACTTGATATTTGTCACACACCAACGCTCGAAACACTGGCACCAGCTGGACTTGATATTTGTCACACACCAACGCTCGAAACACTGGCACCAGCTGGACTTGATATTTGTCACACACCAACGCTCGAAACACTGGCACCAGCTGGACTTGATATTTGTCACACACCAACGATCGAAACACTGGCACCAGATGGACTTGATATTTGTCACACACCCACGATCGAAACACTGGCACCAGCTGGACTTGATATTTGTCACACACCAACGCTCGAAACACTGGCACCAGCTGGACTTGATATTTGTCACACACCCACGATCGAAACACTGGCACCAGATGGACTTGATATTTGTCACACACCAACGCTCGAAACACTGGCACCAGCTGGACTTGATATTTGTCACACACCAACGCTCGAAACACTGGCACCAGCTGGACTTGATATTTGTCACACACCAACGCTCGAAACACTGGCACCAGATGGACTTGATATTTGTCACACACCAACGCTCGAAACACTGGCACCAGATGGACTTGACACTTGTCAGACACCCACGATCGATGTTCAACAATACAATCAAGGAGTCGCTAAGTACATATGAGCATGGCAATATAGCTGTGAAGAAATTGGAACATTTTCGTAACGTCATATACAGCAACGCAATTTGCACCTTTGGAAAACTGCCATTTGAGTCTCACGATTGGTTTGAGGCTAACTCTCATGTTATGACACACGTAATCGAAGCTAAAAGCGCGGTCTTCATAGATCACAAGTGAGGACGTAATGTAAATACACTACAAGCCCTTGAAATGGCCATAAACAAAGTCCAGCAAACAGATTGACGCTGCGCAAACGAGTATTTGGCCCAGCTTAGCGACAGCATCCAGACCGCATCTCAAACTGGGAACATAAGGGCAATGTATGATGGCGTAAAGAAAGCCATCGGACAAACACAAGGCATTATTGCTCCACTAAAGACAACAATTGGGGAGAAAATAACTAATAGGAGCAGACAGATGGAGAGATGGGTGGAACAGTATTCCTCACTTTATTATTTATTCCATAGACAACACAGTTACACCACATGCCCTTGATGCCATCCAATGTTTCCCATCTATGGAAGAGTTGGACATTGAACCAACTGTAGAGGAACTTAACAAGGCCATAGATAGCTTGGTCTCCAGTAAGGTGCCAGAACAAGATGGAATTCCTCCCGACCTGATCAAATTCTGTAAAAGTACTTTGTTACATCACCAGTTTGAAGTACTACATCAATGCTGGAAAGAGAAAGCCATTCCTCAAGATATGAGAGACTCCGTGATTGTATCTTTACAAAAGTAAAAGAGATAGAAGCAACAACTACAGAGGCATCTCCTTACTCAGCATCATCGGCAAGACCTTCACCAGAATCATTTTAGCGATGTTACAGAAACTAGCGGAAGGCATATACCTTGAATCGCAAAGCGGCTTCAGATACGGAAGATCAACTGCAAACATGATTTTCTCTTTACGTCTGCTTGAAGACAAATCTAGAGAGCAGAAAAAGTCTTTCTTCATCGCTTTTATCGACCGTAAAAAGGCTTTTGCCCTAGTTAGCACGGATCGTCTCTTCAAAATACTAACTAAAATAGGCTGCTCACATTCTCTGCGGACGCTAATTATATAATTCGTTTCGTGAGTACATGAAGGGTATTCAATACGACGGCAGCACTTCTCAACCCCCAACATACTTCTACATACATTGCTCCAACGATATTTAGAATCTTCTTCGCTGTTCTGTTGAAACTTGCATTCTCAAATGCGAACGAAGTTTATCTTGATACAAGATTTGATGGTCGCTTGGTTAATCTTGCCAGATTAAAAGAAAAGCCCAAAATCAGACATATTATCACTATTACAGACCTATTATTTGTTGACGACGCCGCACTTATCATGAAAAGTCAAGAACTCCAAAGCATGATATATTGTTTTTCCCATGCTTGCAGAGACTTCGACCTCTCAATAAGTTTGCAGAAAACGAATATACTCGGTCAGGACGTCGAAGCAACACAAGCCATATTTATCAACCGCTACAAACTTGATGTGATGCAGGAGTATAATTACCTGGGGTCCACCATCAACGACAAACTATCGTTAGACACAGAAATTGGCAAAGCTGCTGCCACCTTCGCCCGCCTTTCTAGGCGCGTTTAGAAAAAAAAATAACAGCAAACTGAAAACTAAAACAAAGGCCGCAGTTTACAACGCCTGCATCATCAGTAACCTTTTACATGGCAGCGAATCATGGATAACTTATGTAAAGCAAGAGAGAAGGTTAAATGCATTCCATATGCGATGCTAGCGCTGTATTCTTGATATCACCTGGGAAGACAAAGTGACAAACGTGGAGATCCTCACTCGCACAGGCCTCCCGTACATGTATACGCTGCTAAAAAATCTTAGACTACGTTGCCTTGGCCACTTACACTATACAAAAGATTGCTGCATAATAAAAGATATACTTTATAAACAACCAGCAGATGCCACAAAAACTAGAGAGTTGCCCAAAACTGCGGTATGTAAACGTGTGTAAACGTGGCATAAAGACTCTGAACATACACCCTACAGCCTGAGAAGAGATAACTGCAAACCGCAATTTCTGGAAACATAAAGTAAAACTTCAACTCAAGCAAGAAGCAGACAGATTAATAGCAAAATAGAATACACGGCGAAATAAAAGAATAAATAATAGTTCCTAGGGGCGCTGCAAAATCAGTAGTCAACTATGACTGATGGAGGCTACTGCGGTCAGTATCATGCATAAAAAAATGGTACAATTGTTATGGTTATGGAAGGCCCAGGTATCACTGCAAACGAATTAAAATCCATAATTGATCAACCGCCAGTGCCAGTGGAATCATCCGAATTACTATCTCATCTCCCAAACTAAGAAAAGTAGCTGTAGTCCCCATCATAGCAGTTTCAGCATGCGCCAAAAGACATAAGGCGAAACCGCACAGAAAGTGAACACAGCCATCTGTTCTCCATCATACGATATCATCATTCATCGTAAACAATCGGAATATCGAAACACGATCAAAACAGATGAAACTCACAGTTCACAGCGTGCACAGAGCACTTAACTCAGTAGCTCCTGCAACAAGCCGGACTTGGAATGTGAGGAAACTGCAACAAGGAACACTTTTCAGACATAGCCTTCAATAATTCCTGCCGCCTATCCACCATATTGACCGGAAGTTCATGTCCTCCTGAAAATGATGACCGTCATATTTCTTTTAAAAGTGTATAGTGTTTGATGATGTTAGGACATCATTTTGACTCCAAATCCGAACATATGAAACACAGTTAGTCGTCGTATTATCCCCGTCGCACATCAAACAAAGTGTAAGATCTCCCTGCAATGTGAATTTGTGAAATTATACATACCTCCTGACTAACATGTACCTCCGGGAGTCAACCCAGTGCTGCAAATTCATAAACGAAACTCCATTTCGCCTTTCACTATTAGTGTACGGCCGTTTTAGGGATATACAATCAGCCTTTGTGATGACGTAGCACACACAACAATGTCTGCGCCATACATTTCCTATT
Organism: Megaustenia siamemsis; assembly: GCA_032433765.1. Classification (NCBI taxonomy): domain Eukaryota; kingdom Metazoa; phylum Mollusca; class Gastropoda; order Stylommatophora; family Ariophantidae; genus Megaustenia; species Megaustenia siamemsis. The sequence continues at coordinate 98,290,761 of JAVIAB010000051.1, forward strand.
ACTCTAATAAATGCAGCCAACAACGCACGAAAAGATGATGCAAAATCACTAATGTTTAAACTTCGGTTGACTTGGCAGAGCAGTCCATATTACTGAGTTGTAACATGGTGTAAATGGCTGTAAAGCCATTGATAAATAATGGTACAATTTACAGATGAATCTGTATTCTATGTCCATGATAAATGTAAGTCGCCACGTTTAGGAATTGAACGAGACATCGAACGAGGGCAAAGTCCACATAGACACCACGAGGGTCATTGTAGCGCGAGATTAGGGCGGAAATCAATTACTATACAGGTCGAACAGCGCAAGGACATTTTTTCCCAAGTGATTCATGGTCTTAAGGTTATAACGAGCACTTAGCCCTATCAGAGGGGACAGTAAAAATAAGGTACGGCATTCAAGTTAAGCACGTAAAAAAACACGTGACAGGCTATAATAATAATTAAAAAAGCAGAGGGCATATTACTGTCCGGGTGACACTTAAAAAAAAGGTAATATCTTTACAATAATTAAACCATTTTCCCCTTCGATTTACCCAAGTGCCCTCGCCTGTACTGCAGAACTCTTGCGTTCTGCCGAGATGTTCATGTTACCAGGATAGAGGTGAGCATGTTGCAGGGCATTTTTTGTGTATGTGTGCAGTGACGTCATGGTTTTACAGCAGATTTTAATCGACACTATTTTTGACACAATTTATTTCCATTCTTATTTGAAGTCTCACATTGTTCTTTTTCTGATGCGGATATGTTTGCAGCTGCATTTTCTTCAGCAAAAACTTGTTCAACTATGCTAGTCCACTCGTGTAGAGATAATGGTTAAGTTTAGTTTAGTCGACAGGTCATCTTCACTGCACAACGTTCAACTCCATAGTGCCCAGATCCGCACCTCAGCACGTTCCTCAGCATGAAACTAGCGCCACGCTCTAGCGAAAGCAACGAAGATGGCTTAAGCTCAGATGCACAAACTCCGTAGCATCGGCAACGAGTTTGACACCCCCCCCCCCCCCCCCTCCAGCTTTCGTAGTCGCCTATTAATACAGTCATGACACGTGACTGTGACTCTGCCTGACAGGTGTCTGTGACTCTGTCTGACTTGTATCTGTGACTCTGCCTGACAAGTGTCTGTGACTCTGCCTGACAGGTGTCTGTGACTCTATCTGCCAGGTGTCTGTGATTCTGTCTGACAGGTGTCTGTTACTCTGTCTGACAGGTGATTGTGACTCTGCCTGACAGGTGTCTGTGACTCTGTCTGACAGGTGTATGTGACTCTGTCTGACAGGTGTCTGTGATTCTGTCTGACAGGTGTCTGTGATTCTGCCTAACAGGTGATTGTGACTCTGCCTGACAGGTGATTGTGACTCTGCCCTATAGGTGTCTGTGACTGTGCCTGACAGGTGTCTGTGACTGTGCCTGACAGGTGTCTGTGACTCTGTCTGTCAGGTGTCTGTGACTCTGCCGGACAGGTGTCTGTGACTGTCTGACAGGTGTCTGTGACTCTACCTGACAGGTGACTGTGATTCTGCCTGGCAGGTGTCTGTGACTCTGCCTGACAGGCGTCTGTGACTCTGCCTGACAGGTGTATGTGACTCTGCCTAACAGGTGATTGTGACTCTGCCTGACAGGTGATTGTGACTCTGCCTGACAGGTGATTGTGACTCTGCCTGACAGGTGATTGTGACTCCGCCTGACAGGTGATTGTGACTCTGCCCTATAGGTGTCTGTGACTCTGTCTGACAGGTGTCTGTGACTGTGCCTGACAGGTGTCTGTGACTGTGCCTGACAGGTGTCTGTGACTCTGTCTGTCAGGTGTCTGTGACTCTGCCTGACAGGTGTCTGTGACTGTCTGACAGGTGTCTGTGACTCTACCTGACAGGTGACTGTGATTCTGCCTGGCAGGTGTCTGTGACTCTGCCTGACAGGCGTCTGTGACTCTGCCTGACAGGTGTATGTGACTCTGCCTAACAGGTGATTGTGACTCTGCCTGACAGGTGATTGTGACTCTGCCTGACAGGTGATTGTGACTCTGCCTGACAGGTGATTGTGACTCCGCATAACAGGTGATTGTGACTCTGCATCATAGGTGATTGTGACTCAGCCTGACAGGTAATTGTGAATCTGCCTGCCAGGTGACTGTGACTCTGCATAACAGGTGATTGTGACTCTGCCCGACAGGTGATTGTGACTCTGCCTGACAGGTGATTGTGATTCTGCATAACAGGTGATTTTGACTCTGCACAACAGGTGATTGTGACTCTGCCTGACAGTTTACTGTGAATCTGTATGAAAGGCGATTGTGACTCTGCATAACAGGAGACTGTGACTCTGCTAGGCAGGTGATTTTTACTCTTTCTAACATGTGATCGTGACTCTGCCTGACAGGTGATTGTGACTGCATAACAGGCAATTGTGACTCTGCCTGACAGGTGACTGTGACTCTGCATGACGGATGACTGTGACTGCATGACAGGTGACTGTGACTGCACTACAGGTGACTGTAACTGTATTCTTTTCTCCCCTGACCGAAGTCATGGCCCAAGTACCTGCACTGATGACGTAGATTACAGTGCCGTATACCATTTCCTGCGTTACACATCAAGGAAACTCCAAGCCCCGATAGATACGTTTATATTTATGTCAGCTAAAATCATAGAAAATTGCTGCACTGTGGCGATGTTATCGTAAAGGAAAAGCTGTAAAGCCATGTATTAAAACCGCTTAACACAGGAAAAGAATCAACATAATCGCTGTGATAGTTTGAATACCTCCCAGCACGGAAGCAATTTTAATTTTAGCAAATATGGAACATTAATATGACATCTTCTGTAGAACAACAGGAGCCGAGTCACGCAATCTGTGGGCTCTATTATTAGCACTCGAAACCAGCTCGGTCTGTGAGTGACAAACTCGTTATGACAGGAGGTCTATGTGGTCACGTGACTTGTCTGTAGTAGACATTTTGTGTGGGAGAGGCTGGGTAGAGCTGCCAAGTTATTAAATCAGAAACTATGGCATGATACAAGATAGTAGGCCCACAGACAAGGCGTAGGCAGTGGGGGAGGGGAAGTTTATTCCAAACATAAACAATGGGTGCATTATCGCTGGTATGCATACTTTTCCCTGGCACAGAAGACAACGAATAATGGGTGATGGACTTTATGAATATTTTAACGTATCGTGTGTGAGTAAACAGCTCGTAACACGTGATTAACTGATACATAAACCAGTTTTATCATTCATCATCATTGAGTGCTGTCTCTGTATCATTAGTTGGCTACCATGGAGCGCCATTCCGCTCTGCCTCTTGCTTTCATGGTGCAGGTGTCATAGGCCGACTTGTCCATCTTTTGATGTTACTCGTCCACGTTAGTCTTGGTCTGCCTCTTTTACCTTGTATTTTCCCTTCCAAGATTACTTTTAGTAGGCTGCTGTGTCTTTTAACATGCCCCAACAATCTCATTTGTCTTGTTTGAATTGTGTTTAATATTTATCTTTTCATTTTCAGTTTAAGACTTCATCGTTTGTTTTCTTTTCTTTCTATCCAATTCTTTCTATTCTTCTAGAAATCCACATTTCAAAGGCTTACATTTTCTGTTCTGTTTTCTTGTCTAATATCTATGTTTCTGTACCGTACAGGAATACTGAGAAGATATAACATTTTGCCGTTCTTATTTTTAGCCCTGGTGTTATATAATAGCAGAACTGAGTGTATTTTATGTTCCTAGAATGACACAACTGCGCAACGTAACCACTAAAGTATCGACGTCAAAAAACTCTATCGTAGATCAGCATAGTTCCAGTAGACAGTTCTTGCTAGCGTTCACAAGCACTCGCTCTGATCTAGTCAGAACTGTCAGCCGGGGTTAGCTGGCAGAGTAGTTCATCGAGTGACAGCTCGTTCTGTCAATTATGTCTACTGTAGATGGAATTTGGGATCACTAGAGCAGCGTTAAGTGCTTAATCTGACATTGTGTTGGCCGGATGGAAGAGGTGAGCTTATTTAGTTGTTTCTCATGTGTTAGTACTTTATTTATAATGTGCTTTTCAGCTTGCTATTCAACTTGCTTCTCGCTAGTTTTTGTATTTATTATTAATACGTTCTGTAATTATTCATAGGTTCTTCACGTGCTACTCGTGTGTTTTATTTTCATTAATAATTATTTATGTTTTGTGTTACTCATGTAATAGACCAAAGCAAAAAGAGAGCTAATTTCCAATATTAGGAAGAAATAATAATATTTTTTTGGCCATGTAATGAGAAGAGAACAGCTGGGATATATTGTAACAACTGGGGAAATTGAAGGACGAAGAGATAGAGGAAAGCAAAGAGAAAAGATACCAGACAGCTTTAGAGAATGGCTTGGCAGAAGGTGAACAACAAAAATATTAACTAACTGTTGAGATCGAAAGTTGTGGAGAGACATGATCACCTACGCCAGCAGGCACGATACTTGATGATAATGATTATTCAAGTAGTTTCCAATATCACTCCTTCTGTTTGTTACTCTCATTAAACTGACTATTAAGCCATAGATGACTGCGGACGTTAAGATTAGTAAGCCAGAGTTGATAAAGATTCAATTATTCCCCTTCTCAGCGGTACGCATCAAAACAAATAAATCAGTCTAGGCATTTACTTAGAGATCTAAGAGATGAGGCAAAACAGGTACCCAAAACAAATAAATCAGTCTAGGCATTTACTTAGAGATCTAAGAGATGAGGCAAAACAGGTACCCAAAACAAATAAATCAGTCTAGGCATTTACTTAGAGATCTAAGAGATGAGGCAAAACATGTACCCAAAACAAATAAATCAGTCTAGGCATTTACTTAGAGATCTAAGAGATGAGGCAAAACAGGTACCCAAAACAAATAAATCAGTCTAGGCATTTACTTAGAGATCTAAGAGATGAGGCAAAACAGGTACCCAAAACAAATAAATCAGTCTAGGCATTTACTTAGAGATCTAAGAGATGAGGCAAAACAGGTACCCAAAACAAATAAATCAGTCTAGGCATTTGCTTAGAGATCTAAGAGATGAGGCAAAACATGTACCCAAAACAAATAAATCAGTCTAGGCATTTACTTAGAGATCTAAGAGATGAGGCAAAACAGGTACCCAAAACAAATAAATCAGTCTAGGCATTTGCTTAGAGATCTAAGAGATGAGGCAAAACAGGTACCCAAAACAAATAAATCAGTCTAGGCATTTACTTAGAGATCTAAGAGATGAGGCAAAACATGTACCCAAAACAAATAAATCAGTCTAGGCATTTACTTAGAGATCTAAGAGATGAGGCAAAACATGTACCCAAAACAAATAAATCAGTCTAGGCATTTACTTAGAGATCTAAGAGATGAGGCAAAACATGTACCCAAAATACCATGCTAATGTTGCATGTGCTTGGTCGAAAAGGATTAAAATCACAATTACTTCAAATTCTGGATTGTACTGGATACAATTTGTATTTTTATTCAGCTCACGAAAGATAGTTTAGCTCAATCTTTTAAGCCATGGAGTTAACCCTACATGACAAACTATAGCAAAACAATGAAGACCTCAAAAAAACCGACTTGTTCGCAGCTCATGCTGGTCTAAACGTTTAAATGCATAGCAGTAGCTGATGCTGGTCTAAACGTTTAAATGCATAGCAGTAGCTGATGCTGGTCTAAACGTTTAAATGCATAGCAGTAGCTGATCGCTAAAGAAGAAGATTTATGAAGCTGAGGTAGTTCAGTGGTTACTGCACCACTAAGGAAAAGAGAGCCTGATTAACGGCTTTCAGTTCACACAGTCTTAATTGGATCTAGGGTTTTCTGCGAAAGAAAGACAATAAACTGTGTTGTAATAACTACAACATTACCCCGACGTAATACCTACAAAATTACCAAGACGTAATGCCCACATCATTGCAATGATGTAATAACCACAACATTACCCCGACGTAAGACCCACAGCATTACCCTGACGTAATAACTACAACATTATCCTGACGTAATACCGACAGTATTACCCTGAGGTAATACCAACATCATTACTCTGACGTAACTACTGCAATATTACCCTGACTCAATACTAAAATTACCCTGTCGTAATACCTACAGCATTATCTTAAAAATAGTGTGCCAAAGGTTGATAAAAAATAGTGTGCCAAAGGTTGATAAAAAATAGTGTGCCAAAGGTTGATAAAAAATAGTGTGCCAAAGGTTGATAAAAATAGTGTGCCAAAGGTTGATAAAAAATAATGTGCCAAAGGTTGATAAAAAATAGTGTGCCAAAGGTTGATAAAAAATAGTGTGCCAAAGGTTGATAAAAAATAGTGTGCCAAAGGTTGATAAAAAATAGGCACTAACACCACAAGCCGCCATGGGGAACCAAGGATCTCTTCTACTTTTTCTCTTTTTTGAATTTAGACATCGTGTTTGAGTTGAGGATGTGACAAGTGTATTACGTTCAACTTATTGCTATAACTATTAGCATGATGAAACATACATTTATGTAATTAAAAACATCACGTGACAGTTAAAAGTGTAATATTTGTCTCATGTTAATGGCTTTCACGAGGGTAGCGCTATTGATGTGAAGTATATCAACACATGTTAGTTTCTGATGCTCGCATTTTTTTTACATTTATGATCAAGGGACTGGATGGTCTAGAGTCTAGAGGTATGACGTCGGTTTTTGGACAAGAAGGTCCAGGGTTTCAATCCCTCCTAAGGCGGTGGGTAGAGTCTAGCCCACTGATCTCTGGGTAGTGAGATTCGCTGTCTAGCTCTCTCATTTCTGAACAGTGAGATCCGATGTCTAGCTCTAACATCTCTGAGTAGTGAGAGCCGATGTCTAGCTCTCTCATCTCTGAGTAGTGAGATCCGATGTCTAGATCTCTCATCTCTGAGTAGTGAGATCCGATGTCTAGCCCACTGATCTCTGGGTAGTGAGATTCGCTGTCTAGCTCTCTCATTTCTGAACAGTGAGATCCGATGTCTAGCTCTAACATCTCTGAGTAGTGAGAGCCGATGTCTAGCTCTCTCATCTCTGAGTAGTGAGATCCGATGTCTAGATCTCTCATCTCTGAGTAGTGAGATCCGATGTCTAGCTCTCTCATCTCTGAGTAGTGAGATCCGATGTCTAGATCTCTCATCTCTGAGGAGTGAGATCCGATGTCTAGATCTCTCATCTCTGAGTAGTGAGATCAGATGTCTAGCTCTCTCATCTCTGAGTAGTGAGATCAGATGTCTAGCTCTCTCATCTCTGAGTAGTAAGATCCGATGTCTAGCTCCCTCATCTCTGAGTAGTGAGATCAATGCCTAGATCTCTCATCTCTGAGGAGTGAGATCCAATGTCTAGCTCCCTCATCTCTGAGTAGTGAGATCAGATGTCTAGCTCTCTCATCTCTGAGTAGTGAGATCCGATGTCTAGATCTCTCATCTCTGAGGAGTGAGATCCGATGTCTAGATCTCTCATCTCTGAGTAGTGAGATCAGATGTCTAGCTCTCTCATCTCTGAGTAGTGAGATCAGATGTCTAGCTCTCTCATCTCTGAGTAGTGAGATTCGCTGTCTAGCTCTCTCATCTCTGAGTAGTGAGATCCGATGCCTAGATCTCTCATCTCTGAGGAGTGAGATCCAATGTCTAGCTCCCTCATCTCTGAGTAGTGAGATCAGATGTCTAGCTCTCTCATCTCTGAGTAGTGAGATCCGATGCCTAGATCTCTCATCTCTGAGGAGTGAGATCCAATGTCTAGCTCCCTCATCTCTGAGTTGTGAGATCAGATGTCTAGCTCTCTCATCTCTGAGTAGTGAGATCCGATGCCTAGATCTCTCATCTCTGAGTAGTGAGATCCAATGTCTAGCTCCCTCATCTCTGAGTAGTGAGATCAGATGTCTAGCTCTCTCATCTCTGAGTAGTGAGATCCGATGCCTAGATCTCTCATCTCTGAGGAGTGAGATCCAATGTCTAGCTCCCTCATCTCTGAGTAGTGAGATCAGATGTCTAGCTCCCTCATCTCTGAGTAGTGAGATCAGATGTCTAGCTCTCTCATCTCTGAGTAGTGAGATCAGATGTCTAGCTCTCTCATCTCTGAGGAGTGAGATCCAATGTCTAGCTCCCTCATCTCTGAGTAGTGAGATCAGATGTCTAGCTCTCTCATCTCTGAGTAGTGAGATCATATGTCTACCTCTCTCATCTCTGAGTAGTGAGATCCGATGTCTACCTCTCTCATCTCTGAGTAGTGAGATCAGATGTCTAGCTCTCTCATCTCTGAGGAGTGAGATCAGATGTCTACCTCTCTCATCTCTGAGGAGTGAGATCCAATGTCTAGCTCCCTCATCTCTGAGTAGTGAGATTCGATGTCTACCTCTCTCATCTCTGAGTAGTGAGATCAGATGTCTACCTCTCTCATCTCTGAGAAGTGAGATCCGATGTCTACCTCTCTCATCTCTGAGTAGTGAGATCAGATGTCTACCTCTCTCATCTCTGAGTAGTGAGATCAGATGTCTAGCTCTCTCATCTCTGAGGAGTGAGTTCCAATGTCTAGCTCCCTCATCTCTGAGTAGTGAGATCCAATGTCTAGCTCCCTCATCTCTGAGGAGTGAGTTCCAATGTCTAGCTCTCTTATCTCTGAGGAGTGAGATCCAATGTCTAGCTCCCTCATCTCTGAGGAGTGAGATCAAATGTCTAGCTCCCTCATCTCTGAGTAGTGAGATTCAATGTCTAGCTCTCTCATCTCTGAGGAGTGAGATCCAATGTCTAGCTCTCTCATCTCTGAGGAGTGAGATCCAATGTCTAGCTCTCTCATCTCTGAGGAGTGAGATCCAATGTCTAGCTCTCTCATCTCTGAGGAGTGAGATCCAATGTCTAGCTCCCTCATCTCTGAGTAGTGAGATCCAATGTCTAGCTCCCTCATCTCTGAGGAGTGAGATCCAATGTCTAGCTCTCTCATCTCTGAGGAGTGAGATCCAATGTCTAGCTCCCTCATCTCTGAGTAGTGAGATCCGATGTCTACCTCTCTCATCTCTGAGGAGTGAGATCCGATGTATAGCTCCCTCATCTCTGAGTAGTGAGATCTGATGTCTAGCTCTCTCCTCTCTGAGGAGTGAGATCCGATGTCTACCTCTCTCATCTCTGAGTAGTAAGATCCGATGTCTAGCTCTCTCATCTCTGGGTAGTGAGATTCGCTGTCTAGCTCTCTCATCTCTGAGGAGTGAGATCCGATGTCTAGCTCTCTCATCTCTGAGGAGTGAGATCCGATGTCTAGATCTCTCATCTCTGGGTAGTGAGATTCGCTGTCTAGCTCTCTCATCTCTGAGGAGTGAGATCCGATGTCTAGATCTCTCATCTCTGGGTAGTGAGATTCGCTGTCTAGCTCTCTCATCTCTGAGGAGTGAGATCCGATGTCTAGCTCTCTCATCTCTGGGTAGTGAGATTCGCTGTCTAGCTCTCTCATCTCTGAGGAGTGAGATCCGATGTCTAGCTCTCTCATCTCTGAGGAGTGAGATCCAATGTCTAGCTCCCTCATCTCTGAGTAGTGAGATCCGATGTCTACCTCTCTCATCTCTGAGGAGTGAGATCCGATGTATAGCTCCCTCATCTCTGAGGAGTGAGATCCGATGTCTAGCCCTCTCATTTCTGAACAGTGAGATCCGATGTCTACCTCTCTCATCTCTGAGTAGTAAGATCCGATGTCTAGCTCTCTCATCTCTGGGTAGTGAGATTCGCTGTCTAGCTCTCTCATCTCTGAGAAGTGAGATCCGATGTCTAGCTCTCTCATCTCTGAGGAGTGAGATCCGATGTCTAGATCTCTCATCTCTGGGTAGTGAGATTCGCTGTCTAGCTCTCTCATCTCTGAGGAGTGAGATCCGATGTCTAGATCTCTCATCTCTGGGTAGTGAGATTCGCTGTCTAGCTCTCTCTTCTCTGAGGAGTGAGATCCGATGTCTAGCTCTCTCATCTCTGGATAGTGAGATTCGCTGTCTAGCTCTCTCATCTCTGAGGAGTGAGATCCGATGTCTAGCCCTCTCATTTCTGAACAGTGAGATCTGATGTCTAGCTCTCTCATCTCTGAGGAGTGAAATCCGATGTCTAGCCCTCTCATTTCTGAACAGTGAGATCTGATGTCTAGCTCTCTCATTTCTGAGGAGTAAGATCCGATGTTTATCCCTCTCATCTCTGAGTTGTAAGATCCGATGTCTAGCCCTCTCATTTCTGGGTAGTAAGATCCGATGTTTATCCCTCTCATCTCTGAGTTGTAAGATCTGATGTCTAGCCCTCTCATCTCTGAGTAGTGAGATCCGATGTCTATCCCTCTCATCTCTGAGTAGTAAGATCCGATGTCTAGCCCTCTCATCTCTGAGTAGTGAGATCCGATGTCTAGCCCTCTCATCTCTGGTTAGTGTAATCCGATGTCTATCGGATAACGATTTCGATTAATGTACGCGAGTGCTCTCTGGACCACCTGTTTATTGCTGTTATCCGAGAAAGGCTAGACATCAGATCTCACTACCAAAGAGATCAGCTAGAAAATATAGATATACACTTTATTTCAGATCTGTGTTCGTAACCCTATGCCATAGTCATGAGTACACATTTGTGAAAGACATCGCCAATGATAACTTTCTTTTTTGGTAGCTGAGTTGGCCCTCTTCTCTAGCATGTGGTTCTCGTGGCAAGACATTGTGCCGAGTAGTATGGGTTCGATCCTGCTTCGGACCATCTATTGTTCATTATCTTGTTGTTGATTACATGTGATTTCTTTCCCGAGTGTTATAAACATAATTCTTCCCCTGAAATGATTAGAAGATCTATCGCCTCGGAAGTTTCCTTCCATAAAAATATTCATTTATTAATAATTGTCTCCAGATCAGGGGAGGTAACGTAATAAAAAAACCACGGATTTATTTTTCCTATTTTTGACAAAATCACCACCATATCTTGCGAGATTTGAACCCAATTCTATCCAGACGCTGACGTCATACCTCTAGACTACCCAGCCTCCCCTAAATATGAGTTTGTTATCTTAAAGTAAAAAAAGTAATCTTCCCCCGTCACGCCAAGTGGCGTGTAGAGAATATGGTGTTAGTGACCATACATTTTACAGACCTTCGGCGCATGATTTTTGGGGTAATGTGGTCGTTTTTACTTTCCCAGAAAAAAATCCGGTACCCATTAAAGGCTGGGTGAACCTGGAAGCCGTCGGTTGGGATAAAACCCTACCTCTTGTCCTTTGTAGTCCAGTTCACTAACCACTGAGCTATCATGGCTCCCAGTTTGTTATCTTACTCATTGTATAATGCCAGTTTTTTTTGTTTATAATATTTGCTCTGATAGAAAAATATCAATTATGTAAACCGTATAATTAATATTATCTTTCGGAATATTAGCACGACAGTTATCCCGCGTATCACCTCTGTTTTAAATAAAATAATGTCCTTACTAAATCCCAATGATTTATATACCACTCTAATTAAGGCACAAAATAAATAACATAAATAGGTACATATTGTATTTTACAACAGACACTATCTGTTGCCGCTGGCAGGTGTTAATCACGATCGCTAATATCTAAAACGTCTGTGATCATCTATTTAACACCTTTTCACACGCTTTGACCCGGTTGTATATTTATGCTCTTCTACACAGTGACAAAACAAACGATGAAGTCTTAAAACAGCTAAAAATGAAAAGAGAACTACTAAACACAATTTAAACAAGACAAATACGATTTTTGGGCCATCTTAAAAGACACAACAGCCCACTAAAAGTAATCCTGGAGGGGAAAATACAAGGTAAAAGAGGCAGAGGCAGACCAAGACTAACATGGACGAGTAACATCAACAAATGGACAAGTCAACCTATGACAATCTGTACCATCAAAGCAAGAGACAGAGTGGAATGGCGCTCCATGGTAGCCAACCTTCGATGCGGAAATGGCACTCGGTGATGATGATATAGTGGCAATCAGCCGTGGTTGTGTGAGATTTATTGAGAACAAGAGGTCGGGTTTGATAGCTTCTATGGTTCACCCAGCCTAAAATGGGTATCGGAGATGTTGGCCACATTATCGTCGGATGTGCCAAATGTTAAAAAAGAAATAAAACAAAACACAAGCTCTAACACCATATCTGACAAAGCAAAAGTTCATTATATTCTGCTGGAACTATTCACATTTTCGGTGAAGTTATGCCAACATTAATTACAATAGTTATGAGTAATGGCATTTTGAAGACAGGTATAATAACTATAATTTACATAGCCTTTAGCGTCTTGACAGACGGTTGGTAGCAAGCAATCATGATAAGTCAGTAGTTTGGTAACAATATTAGTGTCTTATTCTGGATGCTACTTTGCTGAACAGCATTTCTTGTGGCTGAATCTGCTAATATTGGACAGACAGATCTATCCGCTGAACGAGTAAGATGTATTCGTGGTGCCTGGACTTGTCTCCTTTCTCTTGCGCATTTTGTATTATGAATTTGATATCAGCACTGCCTCGAAAGTTGCTGTGTAATTTTTTAAATTTTTGTTCTCCATGTTCACCAATAGAAATAATAGCAGCAGCAGGAAAAACAGGAGTGACATGGCTGCACAGAATATTTAATGCAGCATGGCACCAACAAAAACCCCAGAAGCTGGCAACAGGCAATCATCGTACCAATATGGAAAAAGAAAGGTAGCAAAAGAGATTGTAATCAATATAGAGGTATATCTCTTCTCATCCATGTAGGAAAGTTGTACGCCAAGATCGTGGAAAAAGGCTGAGACCAATAATAGAACTACAGTTAAGCGATTCTCAAATGGGGTTCCGAAAAAAAACAGAGGATGTACTGACGCTCTATTCACATTAAAACAGTCTGCAGAAAAAAAAACGACAGAATACAATCAACATTTTTACATAGCTTTCATTGGCCAGGAAAAAGCGTTCGACAGAGTAAACAGAGAACAACTGTGGGAGATACTAACAACATACGGAGTAAGCCTCTAACCAACCTAGTTAAAAGTCTCTACATCAACAGCAGCTGCACAGTCAGAACAGCTGCAGGATACACAGACCACTTTGAAGTTAGATCAGGTGTAAGACAGGGGTGCGTACTATCCCCTTTACTGTTTATTACATACATGGACCATATATGCAAGTTAGTCAATGCATCAGAGACAGAGGAGATCAACGAGCTTTTATTTGCAGACGATCAGGCACTAATACATGAAACAATAAAAGAGCTACAAGAACACTTAAATAGACTCAACATCTCAGGCATAAAAAACAACATGAAAATCAACATCAACAAAACAGAAGTCATAAATGTCGCCAAAAATAAACAGAACATCAACATAACTATAGAAGGCAGACAACTAAAACAAGTAGAGGAATTCTAATACCAAGGAAGTTTAGTGACAAACGATAATTCTCAAACAGCAGAGATAGACTCAAGATGCATCAAAGCTTGTCAAATCATTGGACAGCTATTACCACTATTGTCCAACAAGGAAATAACTCTGGAGGCAAAACGAGCACTATACAATACAATCTTCATCCCAACGTTGTGCTACCAATTCCAGTCCTGGACCCTTGATGCAAGAACAATAAGAAAAAATAACCTCTACTGAGATTGAATGTGTCAGACGAATGACAGGAAACAATCTGAGAGATAAGATCAGAAATGAAGAACTGAGAAAAAAGCTAGGAATAGCACCAGCCAAAGAACATATAAAGAAACAACAGATAAATTGGTTTGGCCACGTGACACGGCAGAAAGATCAAAACGCAACACAACGAACGCTCAATAAACGTTGCGAGAATACCAGACCCAAGGGTCGACCACGAAAAAGATGGATCGATGGAATACAAGAAGCAGTAGGAAACATAACAGTAGCAGAGGCGAACAGAAGAGCAAAAGACCGCAAATTATATCTCCCCTCGACGCTGAAAGGCAGATAAGGAAGGAAAGAAGAAGTAGAAGAAGTTCTCCATGTGCTACGATCTGCAGCCAGATTTTTCTAGTTTCTTTCACTGATAGAGAATTCCCTTTAATTATTATGTTTATAATATGTGTGTGTGTGTGTGTGTGTGTGTGTGTGTGTGTGTGTGTGTGTGTGTGGTGGGGTGGGGTGGTGGTGGAGGATGGGGAAGCAAAATGGGGGTAGGGATAGTTAATTTTATTTTAAATACTCTTTTTGCCCAAAACGTTTGCCTTAATTTTTTTCTCACAATTTCGCATTCACATGGCAAATATAGTAATGTCCCGCCTGCAGTGAAGCCAGTCCGTTCTAAAGTCTAAAGTCTAATAGCCCCATTTATCAGGTTCACAGACCTTTCTTATTTCCTGTTTTGTAGATTTTTGAAACTATACGGTACTTTCTACAGGCATGTAATTAAGGACCGAATTGATCAACCGTTTGTCGATCGCGTGAACGTCGTTCGACTCCTCGTTCGGGTACACATCTGTTTATTGTGACAGAAAAGAGACATTTTAGCCACAATCTAAAACTTGTTGGGTAATTATGGATGAAGTTAACCTCAGTATACTACGTTCCCCTTTTTGGTATCCACTGGTATTTGTTAAACGTGGTTCAAATCTGTGACACCTCATAAAAATATCAGTTTTGTTGTTTTATATATTTTTGGGTAAATTATTTTCTAGTAAATTCATTCTTATTATTATCATTAAGCAGCTATGACAGCCTAATTTGATACTTTCATGTATGTTATGTTTAAGATTTCACGATAAAAGTTATTTAAATTTAAGATTTATCTCCCTGTAATAGATAAGATTGCACAATATAAAAATCATGTATACGGTGTCTCAATCACTACCGAAATCTGCAATTATTAATGGGTTTTACCACTAAACACTCGCTTCACGTGAGATTTACCTTCACATTCTCCATCCATCACTAAACACTCACTTTTCCAGAGATATACCATCACATTTTCCATCCATCACTAAACACTCACTTCACCAGAGATATACCATCACATTTTCCATCCATCACAAAACACTTACTTCACCAGAGATATACCATCACATTTCATCCATCACAAAACACTCACTTCACCAGAGATATACCATCACATTTCATCCATCACAAAACACTCACTTCACCAGAGATATACCATCACATTCCATCCATCACAAAACACTCACTTCACCAGAGATATACCATCACATTCCATCCATCACAAAACACTCACTTCACCAGAGATATACCATCACATTCCATCCATCACAAAACACTCACTTCACCAGAGATATACCATCACATTTCATCCATCACAAAACACTCACTTCACCAGAGATATACCATCACATTCCATCCATCACAAAACACTCACTTCACCAGAGATATACCATCACATTCCATCCATCACAAAACACTCACTTCACCAGAGATATACCATCACATTTCATCCATCACAAAACACTCACTTCACCAGAGATATACCATCACATTCTCCATCCATCACAAAACACTCACTTCACCAGAGATATACCATCACATTCTCCATCCATCCTGCGTAAACACACATGAGGTGTGCGCTAGCACTCATGAACAGGCAGGCTACACTAATTAATTAAGCGCACGCACGAACGCATACACACACACATACACAATGTATTTTCATTTTTTTCACAGAATTAAAGTACTTCTGTTCACATCTCTCACACAATTAAAGTATTTCTGTTCACATCTCTCACACAATGAACGTACTCCTGTTCACATCTCTCACACAATGAACGTACTCCTGTTCACATCTCCCACACAATGAACATACTCCTGTCCACATCTCTCACACAATGAACTTACTCCTGTTCACATCTCTCACACAATGAACGTACTCCTGTTCACATCTCTCACACAATGAACGTACTCCTGTTCACATCTCTCACACAATGAACGTACTTCTGTTCACATCTCTCACACAATGAACGTACTCCTGTTCACATCTCTCACACAATGAACGTACTCCCGATCATATCTCTCACACAATGAACGTACTCCCGATGTGGTTTTACTAACTACAGGTCATGTGGCTTCTGTTGGATTGGAAATGATAACTTACCACCACTGTGTGTCTATATGTTTGGAATTGGAGTCATCAACGATGGCCTAACATCATCAAGTGCTACGATGATCATCATTTTCGGGAGGACGCGAACTTCCATGGTATATGGTGGATAGGCGGCAGGAACCATTGAAGGCTATGTCTGAAAAGTGTTCCTTCTTGCAGTTTCCTCATATTCCAAGTCCGGCTTGTTGCAGGAGCTACTGAGTTAAGTGCTCTGTGCACACCGTGAGCTGTGTGTCTCATCCGTTTTGATCCTGTTTCGATATCCCGCTTGTTTACGATGAATGATGATATCGTATGACAGGGAACAGTTGGCTGTGTTCACTTTCTGCGCGGTTTCGCCTTATGTCTTTTGGCGTGTGCTGAGACTGTTACGATGGGGACTACAGTTACCTTTCTTTGTTTGGGAGATGTGTTAGTAATTCGGATGATTCCACTGGCACGGGTGGTTGAGCAATTATGGATTTTAATTCGTTTGCAGTGATACCGAGGCCTTCCATAACCAATAACCAATAACTCCCGATCACATCTCTCACACAATGAACGTACTCCCGATCACACTTCGTTACAATATCTTCAGTGGCATTAGAATTATTAAGCAAACGTCGAGTCAAGTAGCGAGTGCGATAACCTGTACAGTTATAAAGAGCAAATGAAGAAGACAGCTAAACCATTAGTGTGAAACAGCTATGGGAAGGGTCAAGGTCTTTAAGTTTAATCTGGGACATGTAATCCAGCTACTGCACCGAGCATGTTGACTCTTATTTCCAGCCGCTCTCATCTCGTACGTGCCTCCTGCTCGCCGCTTTCCAGCAACCAAAAAAAAAAAAAAATGGAAAAAAAATGAAAAAGAAAAAAAAAAAAAAGAAACGAGGAAAATAAGAAATTAATAGTGACGTAATAAATACTTTCTTTTCATAGCTCAACCTTTTTTTTTCCCTTTCGTATTTGGTTTTAGAGCGGAAGGGAGATTTATTTCTTTTTTTTTTCGGTCTATTTTAGTTTGTCATGTAATACTCTCCATCCTGTTTTCTTTTCAGCGCTGAGGAAATATATGAAGTATTCTTTGGGTCGCCTCAAACTTGTTGCTGCGTCTGGTCCCAAATATTTATCTTATCTATTTCACCCGCCGATCTTTCTCCACTTCTCCTATTGTTGTCTATTATAGTTAATTGTATTAATTGTTTTCCTTTTTTCTCTTTTTTGCTTCTAATAAGCTACTTCACTTATTTTTTTGTGTGTGCATTAGTTTTAAGTTTTTTGTTATGGAGTGGGGGGGGGGGGGGGGGGGGCATGTTGGTCTCGAGGCAAGACGCCGGTCTCGAGACAGAGAGGTTGTGAATTTAAATCCAGGCTGCACCAGTTGTGATTTCCTTTTATGATTTCTCTCTGTGGCAACCACCCCTGGTCTCAGCAGCGAGGCCCGCTTGAAACGTCAATTCCTCATCGGCGGAAAAAAAAAATGAGTACCTCCGAAGTCGGAATTGTCTGCCTGTGCGGCGAGGGACTCCAGTGGTTCTGCGAGGGATAAACGGATTAACAAGCAAAATTCAGTTCCTAGACTTAAGGAACTTCGCCAGTGGTGAAAGCTGGCAACCCCCAAAAAGAGTATCTTTGTCATTATCCACGTTGGGTGTCCGGTTAGCGCAATCAATAGGCGGTTGGCTTACCACGGCAACAGCCGGGGTTCGTCCCCTGGCGAGGACACCTGGGTTTTACTAATTCCCTAAAAATTAGTACCTCTGAAGTCGGAGTAAATCTGCCTGCATGGCGAGGGGCATCCTGTAATGGGATAAAACAGACTTTACGCGCAAAATTCAGTCCCACAAAATTGAGTGGGTGGGACTTTCAGGGGTCAAAGCTGACGAAAGCGAACGAACGAACGATTATCCACGTTACAGCAATCATTAAAGCAAAATGACAATCCTCTCTACAGTGAATAATTTGGTTGTGTCTTGTTAATAATAGATTGCAATGTAAAAGAAGCAACAACATGGTTGTGTCTTGTTAATAATAGATTGCAATGTAAAAGAAGCAACAACATGGTTGTGTCTTGTTAATAATAGATTGCAATGTAAAAGAAGCAACAACATGGTTGTGTCTTGTTAATAATAGATTGTAATGTAAAAGAAGCAACAACAGCAGGCATTAGGTCCCTTGTCGAGGCTGGACGCTCACCAGACTAATGCGGGTTCTGTGCAAGGTGTGGCATCTGATAACAAAGTCCGTTGGGCATAAAGAGTTTCCTGCCTATGTACGGCTCGTAAGATCCACAGACAGACATACAGACAGTAGATAGACAGACTGACAGACAGACAGTAGATAGATAGACTGACAGACAGACAGACAGACAGTAAATAGACAGATAGATATAAGGACGGACGGATTGATGGATGGATGGATGGATGGATAGATAGATAGATAGATAGATAGATAGATAGATAGATAGATAGATAGATAGATAGATAGATAGATAGATAGATAGATAGATAGATAGATAGATAGATAGATAGATAGATAGATAGATAGATAGATAGATAGATAGATGGATGGATGGATAGATGGATGGGAGGGTGGGTGGGTGGGTGGGTGGGTGGGTGGGTGGATGGATGGATGGATGGATGGATGATGGATGGATGGATGGATGGATGGATGGATGGATGGATGGATGGATGGATGGATGGATGGATGGATGGATGGATGGATGGATGGATGGATGGATGGATGGATAGATAGATAGATAGATAGATAGATAGATAGATAGATAGATAGATAGATAGATAGATAGATAGATAGATAGATAGATAGATAGATAGATAGATAGATAGATAGATAGATAGATAGATAGATAGATAGATAGATAGATAGATAGATAGATATCAGAAATATCCTAAACTTGAATGATCCTGTACTAAATATAAAATTAACTCAATTGTTTGCAAGTTGTAAAAATAATATTAGAGGTCACAGTAGCGTTGAAGGTTAAGAAACTCGTCTCACAATCAACAGTTGCACCTTTCAAACCAACCACGTGGGAAGAGATTGATTTTTTAAAGATTCCTGCGATACCTGATATGAAGGCAGGTAAGCCTAGTCCTATTGGAGACCGACAGAAAGGAGACGCAGGTGAGATCTGTAGTTTACGTTGAGCCTCTTAAAAAAGAGCCGCGATAGCTCAGTGGTTAGTGAACTGGGCTACAAAAGACAAGAGGTAGGGTTCGATCCCAACCGACGGCTTCCAGGTTCACCCAGCCTTTAAAGGGTGCCAGATTTTTTCTGGGAAAGTAAAGCGGCACGGGCGTAATACCGACCACATTACCCCAAAAATCATGTCCCGAAGGTCTGAATAATTTATGATCACTAACACCATATTCCCTATACTCCACTTAGCGTGACGGGGGCTCTTTACTTACTTACTCTAAAAAAAAAACGATTACTGTCGAAAAAAAAAAATTGTTCTTGACGTGACGGGGTTAAGCTTGAAATAGACACCTTTAGTGACGGTCTTATGTTGATATCGGGCGTAAAGAAGTCTATCTGTCTTTCGTTCGCCTGAATTTATTGAGTTGTTTGCTGGTCATCATCTTTGCACTCCGAACATGCCCATAGAGTTGAATTTGTCGCTTGAAGTTCATGCTGTGGATGGTCTAGAGTCGCGTGCATTCCCTCAGTCACACGTTCCAGAACCCGTTTCTACGTTATAGACTGGCCAACTTCTGTCAATCAGCTCTTCGGTGCGTGGATACACCGTGAGCTTTTTTATTATTATTTTTTTTTCATTTAGAAGCACACATCAATTAAATTACACTTCCTTGACAACGAACCGGCGAAAAAACACGGCTATCTTGGGTCACACCGGAAGCGATTGAAGTATTGTTTATATCTGCAACGTCGATTCTTGTATAAATTTTAGTACGTTTTTTGTGTGTAGTTTTTTATAGAGGTCAATATATTTTTCCTGCAATGCTATAAAGAGGTCTAAGTAATTAAGTGACTAAGTTATAAAGTAAGTAATTAAATTTTATTTGAGAACAACATTGACATTGACTCTAGCACAAATAAAAACCCGGAATCGGATTTGGCAGAGTAGGAGTATAGCGCCATATATCACCATATAGCACCATATAGGATGAGTTAAAAACGTGTAATGGGACTTTTTGAAATCAGGCGCATGATTAGTTTTCTTTTTTTTTTAGTTTCAGAAATACGAAACAAAATGGGAGTATATAGAGAAAATAAACAAAACAAGTGTTTCCATTAGCAGCTATTCTGGTGGAGTTGATGGGTTACTAGAAAAAAAGGATGTTCTTGCCGCATAGAGGCCAATGGCAAAAATATGTGCGTGTTATTGGTGAAAATAGGAGCAGAATATAGACAATGGGTTAGAGATGATAATGGGAGACCACAACTGTGTGCAGCTGTGGCGTTAGTTATTTTATATTTTCATCCGTGTCCCCATTTATCTTCTTCCGTGTAAGTTAGTGGTACGCTTTACATTTGTCTCATTCCGTACGTGCACACACACACTCACACCTACACACGCGCACACACACACACACACACACACTCACACCTACGCACACACACTCACACCTACACCTACACACACACACTCACACCCAAACACACACTCACACCTACACACACACTCACACCTACACACACACACACTCACACCTACACACACACACTCACACCTACACACACGCACACACACACACACACACACACTGGGAAAATAACAAACTTCGTGCTTTTGAAAACCTAATACTCGCCAGCTATATTCACTCACCCCCAAGTCACGAAACCAGAGGGCATAGATATTACTAGCCAGACAATGAATGTGTCAACTCCAGTTAGGACTGTGAGAACACAGAAAGGCAAAGTAACGTCGAAGCAAAATGACATCTCTTGCTTCATTGCCTCGTTTTCAAACTCAAAATCAGTGCTCTGTATACTGAATTGATATTAAGCCTTCCCTGTATCCTGATAACTAAGCAAAATGTGTGTTTCGTGACTCATTGTACTGTTAGTGTAGAGACCTAATGTGGTCAAGTGGGGCAATTGAAAAATGCGTTCTAAAGTTATGCATTCCATCTCAGCAGTTCTTGTTATTAGCGATGTATTATCTTTATTTATGATGTAACAATCACCAGATGGGAAACTATGTTTACAACGTGCATGATGCAACTGTGAAATTAAATGTAAACGTATCTGCAATTAACATTACAATGTTTTCATACAAATACTCTTCTTCTGTTAACCGTTGTCTTAAAGAGTAAGATCTTACGTCAGAGCAGCTCGAGTAAACCTTGTGGCGGCCGTTGACGGCGCTATATCTTCCCATTTAAAACCATGACCTTCAGTGGACTGACAGCTTTCAGCAGCCTATACAGCATGTTTCACTCGCTATGGAACCCGATATACCTGGCATGGCTTTTATAGCACTACACGCTCGCACCTCTACAGTGTACGAACGCATTTCTCAATTGTCCCACGTGACCACACTAGGTTTCTACACTCACAGTCACGAATAAAAACATTCCCAAATGACAAACTTACAGTGATAAAATTTGATACGGAAATTGTATACCGCTGTTAAAAAACACAACACCCTACTAAAAGTAATCCTGGAGGTGAAAAACAAGGTAAAAGGCAAAGACATTTCTCACAGTCCTAACTGGAGTGGACACATTTGCCTGGTAATATCTATGCCCTCTGGTTTCGTGGCTTGGGAGTCAGTGAACATTTAATATAGCTCGCGAATGTTAAGTTGGAAAAAGCATGAAGTTGGTTATTCTCACCAGTGTGTGTCGTGTGTGTGTATGTATGTGTGCGCGCGTATACACATGGAATGAGAGAAAATATACGAGTGTCACTAACTTACACCGAAGAAAATAGACAATATAAAATATACAACGAGGAACAGAGGTGATAAAGAAGAAACATTTACAGTTAACAGATTCACAAATAAAAAGCACAACACGAAAATACCTGTAACATCTGTATGAAAAATAAAAAGTGTGAAGCGAAACCAAAATTTAGAAGACATAGACCTTATGCCAACGAACCAGCAATTTAATATTTCAATAAAAATTTTTTAATACGTAGGTACAGGGAGGCCAGTGTACATTCAAACAAACACTACATATTACAAAACTTAGGCCGATCAATTTTCCCCACTCGCTAATGCCACGTCATTACTTAAAAATAAATTAATCCACTAAAAGAACTGATAATTACGTCAGAAAGGTGTGTGAGTGTGTTGATGTGTGTATGTATTGGTGTGTGTGATGATGATGTGTGTATATGTTGGTGTGTGTGTATATGTTGGTGTGTGTGTGTGCGCGCGTTGATGTGTTTGTGTGTTGGTGTGTGTGTGTTGATGTATGTATGTGTTGGTGTGTGTGTTGATGTGTGTATGTTGGCGTGTGTTTTGATGTGTGTATGTGTTTTGTGTGTGTTGATGTGTGTATGTGTTGGTGTTTATGTGTTGAAGTGTGTATGTGTTGATGTGTATGTTAATGTGTGTGTTGATGTGTGTATGTGTTGGTGTGTGCGTGTTGATGTGTGTGCGTGTTTATGTGTGTATGTGTTGGTGTGTATGTGTTGCTGTGTATGTGTTGATGTGTATGTGTTGATGTGTGTATTTATGTGTGTATGTGTTATTGTGTATGTGTTGATGTGTATGTGATGATGTGTATGTGTTGGTGTGAGTGTATTTATGTGTGTATGTGTTGATGTGTATGTGTTGATGTGTATGTGTTGATGTGTGTGTATTTATGTGTTTATGTGTTGTTGTGCATGTGTTGCTGTGTATGTGTTGATATGTATGTGTTGATGTGTATGTGATGGTGTGTGTGTTGATGTGTGTGTATTTATGTGTGTATGTGTTGATGTGTATGTGTTAGTGTGTATGTGATGATGTGTATGTGTTGATGTGTATGTGTTGGTGTGTATATTTTGGTGTATATATGTTAGTGTGCACGTGTTGGTGTGTGTGGGTTGATGTGTGTATGTGTTTGTGTTTATGTGTGTATGTGCTGGTGTGGGCATGTGTTGGTGTGTGTATGTTGGTGTGTATGTTGATGTGTGTATGTGTATGTGTTGGTGTGTGTGTTCATGTGTGTGTTTTGGTGTGTGTGTGTTGATGTGTGTGTTAGTGTGTGTTTGGTGTGTGTGTGGTGTGTGTTGTTGTTTGTGCGTTGGTCTGTGTGTTGATGTGTACGTGTTGATATGTATGTTTTCGTGTGTGTGTGTTAGTGTGTATTTGTTGGTGTGTATGTATTAGTGTGTGTAACTTGGTGTGTAAGTGTTGGTATTTGTGTGTATGTGTTGGTGTGTGTTGATTTGTGTATGTGGTGGTGTGTTGGTTTGTGTCTGTTAATGTGTGCATGTGTTGTTTGTGTTGGTGTGTTTGTTTGGTGATGTGTGTATGTGCTGGTGTGTGTGTGCTGATGTGTGTATGTGTTGGTGTATGTGTGTGTGCCTTCTCTGTCTTTCCGATCCCCTACTTATTATTCCATTTTCCCACGGCATGGCGTAAAAAAAAATGCCTTTAAAAAATAATCAAATTAAAAAGAAAAATAATCAATAACATTACAGACAGATAAATCCATCAACATCCGTCTATTTTCTCTATATAGAACCAACATCTTCAAACTAATTATTTTACACCAACTGTTACATTAAACCGGCAGCCGACAACATCTTCCCCCGTCCCTTAAAAAGTAACCATTAAAAATCATCAATAACATTACACACATTTAAAAAAATACAAATGTAAAAAACCACTACAAGAAAAAACACAAATAGAACACCAAGTTGCTTCTATTTTTATCTATAAACCCATTAACGCGACCTAACCACGTCAGCAATAACCCCAAGCTGCTTCTATTTTTCTCTATAAACCCATTAACGCGACCTACCACGTCAGCAATAAACGCAAGCTGCTTCTATTTTTCTCTATAAACCCATTAACGCGACCTAACCACGTCACCAATAACCCCAAGCTGCTTCTATTTTTCTCTATAAACCCATTAACGCGACCTAACCACGTCAGCAATAACCCCAAGCTGCTTCTATTTTTCTCTATAAACCCATTAACGCGACCTACCACGTCAGCAATAACCGCAAGCTGCTTCTATTTTTCTCTATAAACCCATTAACGCGACCTAACCACGTCAGCAATAACCCCAAGCTGCTTCTATTTTTCTCTATAAACCCATTAACGCGACCTAACCACGTCAGCAATAACCCCAAGCTGCTTCAATTTTTCTCTATAAACCCATTAACGCGACCTAACCACGTCAGCAATAACCCCAAGTTGCTTCTATTTTTCTCTATAAACCCATTAACGCGACCTAACCACGTCAGCAATAACCTCAAGTTGGTTTTGGAGCGCTATTTATCTCAGTGGAAGCGATAAATAGTACTATAGTTAACGGTTCTGCAACTGCTAAAAAAGTGTTTCTCTGAAACCCGTGAAACTACTCATGTACACAACCGGCTGTTGAAATAAACGCAATACGTAAAGGCACAGAAAAGGCGGGCTTGATGAATACAGCAACAACAAAAGTCGATAGAAATATAACAAGGCAAATGCATACATAAAAATGTAAGCGAAAAATGACATAAATTTACGAGATAAAAGTTAACCGTGGTTCGTTATAGCCGATGTAATTGTATACTATGTAAACATTCGGTGTATGTGAAGTTTATCTAATATTTTATGTTATAAGGTTGAGAATGCTGTTAATCTTTATAGTGTTACTTCAAGATAGTCTTCGTTTTCTTCGTCTGTGTTTTCTTGAAGATTACACATCTTCATCGTACGCTCTTAAAAGTACGTTAAGTTGGCGTTGTTAGACCGAGTTGTAGTTTGCACAAATGCAGAGATTTCAGTGCCACTTATCCCAACACATCGGTTTCATACATCATTTTCTTATACAGGTTGCCTTCAGTCTTTTATCCCAAATCGCTTAGTTTTACATAGCAGTCCATGTACAGGTTTAGCACACAAAACAAGGTACTTGGGGTGGTTCCTTGACATTTTGATCACTTTTGACTCATTGACCATGACGCAAGCAACATTGACCATGACGCAAGCAACATTGACCATGACGCAAGCAACATTGACCATGACGCAAGCAACATTGACCATGACGCAAGCAACATTGACCATGACGCAAGCAACATTGACCATGACGCAAACAACATTGACCATGACGCAAGCAGTCAGCAATGAGTCGGTGCTCCGGTCAGTCTATGCAGAGTCTGGTTTAAAAAAAAAATGTAAAGAGCCCCCGTCACGCCAAGTAGCGTTTAGGGAATATGGTGTTAGTGACCATCAATTTCACCGACCTTCAGCACATGATTTTTGGGGTAATGTGGTCGGTATTACGCCCGTGCCACTTTACTATCCCAGAAAAAATCCGGTACCCATTTAAGGCTGGGTGAACCTGGAAGCCGTCGGTTGGGATCGAACCCTAACTCCTGTCCTTTGTAGTCCAAGGTAAAGTCTGGTGCTGGTATCTTATATATATTTTATTTGTACTTATTAGCTCCTATAGTTACATGGATACAACTCATCTCTCTAGGTCATGTGCAGAATAACAGAAAACTGCTTGTCCCTCTATTCCCTTTCTCATTTGTCTCTTAGCGTCGAAGGAAGATATACTTCACGGTTTTTTTATTTTCTGTTGGCCCCTGCCGCTGTTAAGTTTCCTAGTCTCAAATATTCCATCAATCCATCATTTTCGTGGTCGGTCCATGGGTCTGACTTCTCGTAATGTTGACTAAAGTCTCATTTGTCGTTGTGTTGTAATGTTTCTGTCCTATCACATGGCCAAATAATTGTACCCGTTGTTTCTTTGTGCAATCAATGAAAGAAATTACTTCAAGCTTACTTCTCAGTTCTCCATTTATGATCTGTCTCTAGGGTACATAATACATAAAATAACACACCATCACAACCACTTTTGTCGGTGTATATGTGTAATCGAGTGTAATACCATTAGCACACAACCATAACATCATCACAGGCAAAAGGGCAGCAAATCTACTGATAGAGAGTTACAATAACATTAGTAGAATAAACATTCCAATAGACAAATAGAAAGCTGCAGGACGGGAAAACCAAGATGCAAAACACATGCCTTCAGTAACAGAAGAGCATCAGACGACCATCTTTACCCCAACTGAATTAAATGTTAGCCTCAAAGGATTGAAGCTCAAAAGTTCCCCTGGTAAAGATGGAACCTCCAACGAAATGCTCCTATGTCTGGGACAGAAAGCCAAGAGCCAGCTTCTAAGGATAATAAATGCTAGCTGGAAGAGAGGTCATGTGCCGGCAATCTGGAAAGAAGCTATTATGGTGCCCATCCTCAAACGTGGAAAAGACCCACTAGACCCAAGTAGCTATAGACCAATTAGCCTACTGAGCTGCCTGAGCAAACTCATGGAAAGGATGGTTAACAGAAGACTTATGTGGCATTTGGAGACAAAACAACAAATCGTACCACAACAAAGTGGCTTCCGTCAGCACAGATCAACTGAAGACCTAGTCACCTACATTGCACAGGAAATAGAGGATGCCCTACAAGAAAAGAAACACATACTGGCAGTGTGGGTCGACATGGAGAAGGCTTTTGATAGGGTTTGGCGAGAGGGTTTAAAGAACAAGCTTTTTAAGACTTGGCATCCAGGGTCGTTTATTCAATTGGGTCTCTCAATACCTTCAGGATAGAACGGCCAGAGTATAAGCACAAGGTCAACTAAGTAAGAAGGTCACAATCGAAAAAGGAGAGAAACCATATGGGGCAATCGACTCACTTAAACAGACAGCTGACTTCATGAGAGAGTCTGGAATCCTACTCTGATTGAGTCTTGATCGCAGATATATATATATATATATATATATATATATATATATATATATATATATATATATATATTTATGTTTGCTGTAAAGGTTAAAGGTTCTTTAATTTTTTTTATTCATTGCAAGCCCAGATCCTGCACGCGACGCGGCTACAGCCCTGAGCAGTTGTTAGTGAATTGTCTGTAGATGAAAATAGGTCAGGTTTGATCTCGATCGACTGTTTCTTAATTCATCATCATCAAGTTGCCTGTCCTTTACATATCGTTGGACTCACCACAAACATTTTTAAAGAATCTCTGTGTGTAGTCCGACCTCCCACTTCTTATGTTTGTTGTGTTCAAGGTTTCTTTGATCCTTGAAACTTTCTTCTTCTTAGTCGACCGCTTCTTATTTTCCTGGAACCATGCCTCACATTATTGTTTTCACAGCCCATTGTGTCTCTTGACGTGGAGGTTTTTATTCTCACTGTTTACCTGTCGTACATACAAGCCAAAGACGGCACATTGAGCAGAAATTCTTGACTATGTCCGATGATCTTTGTTATCAAGTGTCATACCTTGCACACGACCCGCAGTGTTTCTCGCCACCCATGTCTTTCAACTCATCCCGTCTTAAATTAATACCAGAAGTTTCTTTTTCTATAGAAAAAAAAGAAAATATGAAACTGACGTAGCACTGAGCACAATGTAAATATAAAAAGTGGTAAAAAGAATCCTGTGTATTGATGTATGACATGCCAGGATTTGTCCTTTCTTTCTTTCCTTGGATTTCATCGTCATGCCCAGCCTCAACTCTCGGGATGCAACCAATCTGATAGCACATAGATTACATTAGAACAAAATTTACCTGTGCACAAAAGTGTGTATGTAAATCATCTTTTCTTGTTTTTAATCTCGAGAAAGAAGTTAAAGAGCTATCTGCAGTTCTTCTCAGTTTAGCTTATTATCTACAGCAAATAGCGATATATTTCTGACTAAGAAGCTCTTATTGTGCAGTATAGACATACCTTTGTTTACCCTGTCTGGGTGCCTTATTTTTAGCCGAACGTCTCTTATCTGTACAAATGGCGCTCAAATAATGCCACGTGACCCGCGATTTCTGCAACAATTTATTATACCTTGTTTCTGCTTATTGTCTTATTTCTCAGCTATACAGTGGAACGTTCTGAGAGAGGTCAAAGCAAAAAGAGAGCTAATTTCCAATATTAGGAAGAAACAATCATCATTTTTTGGCCATGTAATGAGAAGAGAACAACTGGAATATATTGTAACAACTGGAAAAATTGAGGGACGACGAGTTGGAGGGAAGCAAAGAGAAAAAATAACAGACAGCTTAAGAGAATGGCTTGGCAGAAGGTCAACAACAGAAATGATAAATAGCTACCGAGATCGAAAGTTGTGGAGAGACATGATCGCGTAAGCCAGTAGGCCTGGTACTTGATGATGATACAGTGGAACCCCGCTAACCACACAGAACTCGTTCCAGTGTCTGTCTGAATTTTGAGTTGTACGAATACCGAATCTTTGTCTTTTTTAACCTCACAAATGATGTAATTTGGATTAATCCGTTCCAGACCGCCGATGATTATTTATTTCAACTTCTACATTAACACATAGAAATATTGTTGACATTAATAAATGTCACTTTTTCTGCCATATCATATTGTCGCCTCTTTAGTTTTCATTATGACCAAGATAGTCGATTACGTCATCTCTCAGTGAGTGGCCAGGTCCGAGACACCAGTATCATGTTCAAACTTCCTAATGAGTTCTTTTTCCACTCATTAATTATTCTCACAATTTTCATTTTACGCTTAGTTGAAGCACTAACCCTTTTTGGGTCTTAGACCATACATATCTTAAATTAAAATGCACAAAATATCCAGGAATTGTTCAAAAGCCAGAACGGTCCAGCACGCTTTCCAGTAAACTTTTAGAACTTTAACAGTCACTTTAACTTTCAAACTCACTTATTGTCTGCTTTTAACTTGATGACAAATGTACGTGCACCAGGACTTCAAAGAGGCGTTGAATATTTCGATCTTTTTATTTAACACAGAGGAGATGGTAAAGTTCCATTAAGCTTTTTGTAAGAAAAAAAAAACATGAAAAATAGTCAAGCATAGCAAAAGACAATAGCAACGTTGCGTGGAGCTTGTACACATTCTGCTGAAACTGCACGCGATTTTGTTCACCACTATCGTTGGTGTGGAGCAATTTTGGAATAAATACAGTTTTGGCATTAATGAGAACATACTCGCGGGGTAAAGTTAGTGGAATAACACTATATAGATCATTGTGCATGATTTTCTTGGATGATATGAAACAAAATGTGGTGCACTTTGCAGTGTGGGTGGCGTACACTTACACGTGTTGTTACAAGTAGTTCACACACAAGATAATCACGATAAAAAATCATATGTAAATTTCTCGGGGGGGGGGGGGGGGAGATTTATTACAGATAAATGGAAAATAATTGAGTGAATTTAATCACATGTGTAGGAAAACTTAATCTTTGAAATCAAGATTACCAAGAGCTCAAGTGAAACATCCTTTTATATTCAAATGCCAAGATTGAACCAACAGCAGCGAGCTGTAGCTATTTGGATACTAGTTAACCGAAACGATTATATCAATCACATGTACCACATCATCAGATCACTGTATTACTCCTTCAAGATTGTCACCACCAAACTGGATCTGCTGCTGATCGCCACAGAAGTGTCAGATTAGGAGTTACCACACCTGCACAAGACCGTTTTATACTCATCATCCATCTTCATCACATGTTGATCTAGACAACATGGACTGCTATGCTGCCAGGAACAATCCAGCTTTTAGACACTTGTCCTGCAGAATAATGCAGGTTCATAGAGACAAATCATTTACATTGCAGAGCTGCATTTTGACCAGCACTATCAATATACCATAGATCAGCCCTGGGCTAGACAGCATGTGACATGGCCCTATCATCGCGACACATAGTGCTCTCTCATAAGTCAAGATTTTGTTTGCAAGACAACGATGGACGTTGTTTGGTGTACATGCATCAAGGAGATGGTTTCACTGACAAGAAGACAGTGTCATGGTTTCGCGCGGACTTTGTTATATAGACAGAATGTACATCGTCATCATCAGTGGAAACCTGACGTGTATTTTATACAGAGATACAATCATTCGATTACACGCAGATCCTTTCCTCGGTGTAAATGGATCAATCATGAATGATATTACAGCAAGACAAAGCTCGTCCACATATGGCACGTGAGTTCATAGATCATTGTTACCATCAATAGATGAATGTACTATCACGGTCTCCTGTCTCCCCTTTCTTCCATTAAGCACTTGTGGGACGAACTGGTTAATAGGGTGCGGAGAGAAAGTAAAATCATCCAGATAACTAGCAGCAATTATCACACGGGTTGCAATAAGAATGGAGATAACATGCCCCAAAAATGGACCAAACGTCTCATTGCCTCAACAAGAAGGCCACATGCACGGTAATGAGATCAAGACTTCAGTTTTTGTTCATGGGGTGCTAAACTTACTTTAGTTTATATCTTCATTCGTGACGTTTCAACCAAAATCAAAGTGATCACTTGTTCTGTTATTTAGTATTCAACTCTGTTGAGCACCATTTATTTTTATGTTTTATTTAATTAACAAAAAAATTGCGGACAGTGTTGCACCACACTAACCTTTTCTTAATAAATATCGATCTCTTGCGAACCTAAAAACCGTGAAGTCCAAAACTAAAACTGTACAAATTCCATAGACACTAACACAACATATGT
This sequence comes from Megaustenia siamemsis, assembly GCA_032433765.1. Classification (NCBI taxonomy): domain Eukaryota; kingdom Metazoa; phylum Mollusca; class Gastropoda; order Stylommatophora; family Ariophantidae; genus Megaustenia; species Megaustenia siamemsis. The sequence goes on from JAVIAB010000051.1 coordinate 98,321,497, forward strand.
GCTTACAGTCTATTTTAACGACTGTTCGACAAATCGTTTGACATCTGCTTTTGTCGTCTTTTCTGGCACCGTCCTTAGATAAGATTCATTTATAAAATCTGAAATTAGTCAATCATCAATTAGTCAAGACTTTTCTATATTTTACGAGGAGCTCCTCTAAATAGGAAGCCGCAATAGCTCAGTGGTTAGTGAACTGGACTACCACTGACAAGGGGTAGGGTTCGATCCCAACCGACGGCTTCCGGGTTCACCCAGCCTTAAATGGGTACCGGATTTTTTTCTGGGAAAGTAAAGCAGCACGGGCGTAATACTGACCACATTAACCCAAAAATCATGTGCTGAAGGTCTGTAAAATATAGGGTCACTAACACAATATATTTCCCTATACGCCACTTGGCGTGACGGGGGTACTTTACTTTTACTTACTCCTCTAAATAGTTCGACAGCTCTATCCCAGTGTCTGGCATTCTGAAAACAAATAGTAAATCAAACGTTTCTATGTCGTTTTTGAAGTCCAAATTTTCCGGATCAAAGTGCCGTTACGTTAGTGATTATTCGCATGGGCCACCTCATAATCTCTAGTAATCTGGACATGGATTCGCACCTGACATCTCATAATCTCCAGTAATCTGGACATGGATTCGCACCTGACATCTCTTAATCTCCAGTAATCTGGACATGGATTCGCACCTGACATCTCAGAATCTTCGGTCATCTACTGTAACCTAATCTCACATCTCCGCGCGAGTAGCGTTCCTTGACAGAACAAAAGATTGACTTTGCTAGTGAGGCCTTTCAATTCTCTAGTCGAAAGTAGTAATTACTTGTTACATGTCCTAAAGAAAGGACTACGCCGTTACACGAAAGTAATAATTACTTTTAACATGACCTAAATAAGGGACTACGCTGTTATACGAAAGTAATAATTACTTGTTACATGTCCTAAAGAAAGGACTACGCTGTTACACGAAAGTAATAATTACTTTTAACATGACCTAAATAAGGGACTACGCTGTTACACGAAAGTAATAATTACTTGTTACATGTCCTAAAGAAAGGAAAACGCCATTACACGAAAGTAATAATTACTTGATACATGTCCTGACGAAATGACTACATCGTTACACGAAAGTAGTAATTACTTGTTACATGTTATAAATAAAGGACTACACCGTTACACGAAAGTAATAATTACTTGTATTTCCTGAAGAAAGGGCTGCACCGTTACACGAAATTAATAATTACTTGTTACATGTCCTAAAGAAAGGACTACGCTGTTACACGAAAGTAATAATTATTTGTTACATGTCCTGAAAAAGGGCTACGCCGTTACACGAATGCAAGCAAGTATGTCCTGCCATCTATCAGGAGCAAAAGAACACCCAGAAACGATTGACTATCTGCCCAATACCCACCAGTTTCAAAAGAATGTTGTTGCTTTATCTTCTAAACCGGTAAAAGGGGACCGCAAGCCGCCCAAATAAATCCTGTGGCCTTCAATCGGCCCGCGGCCATGGGGTCGAATCACGATGCTTGAGCTGGGTCAGACAGGCATCTACTTAAGGTCACGATATAGGTTTGACCTTTTTCGGTTCTATAGCTTTCTGTACATACTGTTAGGGGTGTAGCCTAGTTGGGGAAACCACCAGATTGGGCCACCAACATTCGGACAACCCGTGTTCGATTCCCGCTGGAAGCAGTGTGAGTTATACTTGTGGTTGGAAAAAAATACCCTCGTGGTTGACCCTGCCCCTGGCAGAAATGGGTACCAGGGTATATTACTCTGGGAAGGTGAAGAATGCCGCCTCGCATCGTGAGTTTCGATGTTTAAAGTGACACATATCCAGAAGTCTCCGAACACTTCTGGATAGACGGCCGAGCACATATGGGTGGAAACTCGCGAGCTAAGTCGCCGATTCAAGTCTCGTACATCACCTTTACTTTTTCTTACTGTAGAAGAGGGGGGAACAAAAGCGCCTGCGGTCGCAATAGCAGGGTCGGCGCACCATCAGCTTACCAAGACCTAGAAGTTATACCTACACGTGGTCTCCCCTGGTAACAGTCTGCGTCAAAACAAGCTGGCTAACAGAAGCTAGGATCGCCGTGTTCAGTGTAGTAGTGGCTGTTACTGATATAGAGGACCCAGTATTGCAGTACCTCTGGGCTGGACTAATAGTTTCCCAGCATAGCCTGGGATAGACGAACTCCAACTTCTCCAGTAAGAGCCAGGAATGTCAAGAACGCCATTGCGACCCGCCACATCAATGAGTCAAAGGGCAACCTGCCCGCATCAACTTGTGGCATTCCGTCAACAACAACAACATCAACAATAACAACAACAACAACAACAGCAGCAGCAGCAGCAACAACAACAACAACAGCTGTAAAAGAGAATAGGTCGCATGATTTGGCCACGCTGTCAATCAGTGATCTTCGTTGTGAGCAAGCAGAGCGACTTACACACACATATATCCACATAAATACACAAACAGACACATACAAGTACACACACACAAAATGCACAAACACACACACATTTAGCGGCTAACGTTATCCAACTGTCTTCACTTCGTCTGTTCAGAATTGATTTTATTTTCTTCTCACAAACATCTAACAGAGCGTTTATTATTATTTTAAAAAAAAACACCAGCTGGCAAAGATGTGATAATTATTTGGCGCTAACTGCGACAGAAACTCGCAAACATCTCATCTCAATCAGCTTCAGGCTTGTAAATAAAACCCTCTATCGTCAGCTGCACCATTCAACACCTCCATCACTCACTCCTGCTAAGTACAACTGCACAAAATGCAATGTTTAGCCAATTCACCTGCTCACTCTCACCCGCTCTTTCTCACCCTCCGCTCATGGACTCACCAAGTACATTACAGCACAATATACAATTTACCTGTAGCATAAATGTTGCAGAATTTCATCTTTGACTTCTCTACCCTACTTGGATGTCCTATTAGATTATGTATGAAACGTATTTACATGAAAACTCAGCTCAAACATAGATGGCTCGGGTGAAGTTAAACGAGAATCAGTCTTTCTCTGAGGGAGCCGCGATAGCTCAGTGGTTAGTGAACTGGACTACAAAGGACAAGGGGTAGGGTTCGATCCCAATCGACGGCTTCCGGGTTCACCCAGCCTTTAATGGGTACCGGATTTTTTTCTGGGAAAGTAAAGCGGCACGGGCGTAATACCGACCACATTACCCCAAAAATCATGTGCCGAAGGTCTGTAAAATTTATGGTCCCTAACACCATATTCCTTATACGCCACTTGGCGTGACGGGGGTACTTGACTTTTTAAAGTCTTTCTCTGACTTCTTCTTTGATATTCCTTATTTTTCCCCTTCTTTCTCTCTAATCCGCCCTCTTTCAATTGTTTTTCTTTTTTCTTCATCTTTCTCATAAATGTGTCAGACGCATGGTAGAAATCAGCTTGCTATATAAGATCAAAAATGAGAATTAAAACACAAACTAGGTTTAACGTATGCATACAGAGACAATATGTAATAAGATTTGACTACGTAATAGAACAGAAAGAACCAAATGTGACATAACAATATTTTTAACATGGCAAGAAAATTAAATTAAATGACTCACCACGAAAATTGGTCTGTACAGGTAATGGAAACACTACGAAACATAACAGCAGAGAAGGTTAACATAAGAGTTAATTACCACAAATTATTTCTCCCCTGCACGTTAAAATGAGAAAGAAAAAAAGGCGTAGTAAGCTAAAAATGTAACATGTAAAATA
>JAVIAB010000051.1:98327762-98580262 GCA_032433765.1 Megaustenia siamemsis
TTCTGCTGAAAAATGTACATTTTAATGTCGTAAACTGGAGCAGTTTCCATTGGATGTACATTTTAGTGTCGTAAACTGGAGCAGTTTCCATTGGATGTACATTTTAGTGTCGTAAACTGGAGCAGTTTCCATTGGATGTACATTTTAGTGTCGTAAACTGGAGCAGTTCCCATTGGATGTACATTTTAGTGTCGTAAACTGGAGCAGTTCCCATTGGATGTACATTTTAGTGTCGTAAACTGGAGCAGTTCCCATTGGATGTACATTTTAGTGTCGTAAACTGGAGCAGTTCCCATTGGATGTACATTTTAGTGTCGTAAACTGGAGCAGTTCCCATTGGATGTACATTTTAGTGTCGTAAACTGGAGCAGTTCCCATTGGATGTACATTTTAGTGTCGTAAACTGGAGCAGTTCCCATTGGATGTACATTTTAGTGTCGTAAACTGGAGCAGTTCCCATTGGATGTACATTTTAGTGTCGTAAACTGGAGCAGTTCCCATTGGATGTACATTTTAGTGTCGTAAACTGGAGCAGTTCCCATTGGATGTACATTTTAGTGTCGTAAACTGGAGCAGTTCCCATTGGATGTACATTTTAGTGTCGTAAACTGGAGCAGTTCCCATTGGATGTACATTTTAGTGTCGTAAACTGGAGCAGTTCCCATTGGATGTACATTTTAGTGTCGTAAACTGGAGCAGTTCCCATTGGATGTACATTTTAGTGTCGTAAACTGTAGCAGTTCCCATTGGATGTACATTTTAGTGTCGTAAACTGGAGCAGTTCCCATTGGATGTACATTTTAGTGTCGTAAACTGGAGCAGTTCCCATTGGATGTACATTTTAGTGTCGTAAACTGGAGCAGTTCCCATTGGATGTACATTTTAGTGTCGTAAACTGTAGCAGTTCCCATTGGATGTACATTTTAGTGTCGTAAACTGGAGCAGTTCCCATTGGATGTACATTTTAAAAGTGATTGAAATTTAATTGAGACCGTCTTCATTCATCATCAGCATCACATGCTATACCGATTGGCGTTGGCGATCATGTTCTTCCACAAATATCTGTCCGCCGTTCATTGTATCAATTCTGTTGTTGACTGTTTACCGTGCCACGAAACCAAGTTGTCTATAATCCTCTCTGCTTGTCTTCCACTATCTCTCTTTCTCTGAAATTTGCCACTTTTAACTAAGTATTTAAATTTTCAATTATAAAAGTGCAAAATATTTTAGAATTTGGAAACTAGATACCATTTTCATATTAAAGTAAGCAGTCGTGAGATATATATATATATATATATATATATATATATATATATATATATATATATATATATATATGCAAAAAGAGAGCTAATTTCCAATATTAGGAAGAAACAATCATCATTTTTTGGCCATGTAATGAGAAGAGAACAACTGGAATATATTGTAACAACTTGAAAAATTGAGGGATGAAGAGATAGAGGGAAGCAAAGAGAGAAAATACCAGACAGCTTAAGAGAGTGGCTTGGCAGAAGGTCAACAACAGAAATGATAAAGAACTGTCGAGATCGAAAGTTGTGGAGAGACATGATCACCTACGCCAGTAGGCACGGTACTTGATGATGATGATGATATATATATATATATATGCATACACACAAACTCTCTCTCTATCTCGCTCTCTCTCTCTCTCTCTCTCACACACACATGCACACACAGACTTATGTAATCACATACCTGACAAACGTGAAAACAATTCGTATTTAAAAGTGGAGTTACTAACAACAACAAAAATAAATCGGAGTTTGAAAGTACGGTAACCATCAACAAACGTTCACATTTGTAAACGTCCACTTTCTGCAACATTGCTTGATGTATATGCCACTTCGTTGAAGCTTGAGGTACAAGTAATTTACTTTATTTTCTTTCAAAACAGATCATGAGAAATTAACTGCCAGGGATCGTTGATGGCTGTTGTGAAGAGGAAAGAGCTTGGATAGCAATGCATCCATTCACCGAGCATGAAGTTTGGCTACGTTCTCACACACTCGCCAAGATGGTTCATTATCTGGCTCAACAAGATCACTGGAAGTACATATGTAGGTCTGTATGTACTTCTGGTTCTGGGAGTCTGTTGCATCCTTACTTACATCACTTGTACGTCTCAGGAACCATTTAATATACCAGTAGACGAGCAACAAAATGCGCAAAGTTACGGACTATTTGGCTTTGGTCTCGGCGGGCAGAGGTGGGTCGGTGGTGGGGAACCACCTGCGCAACAATCTAGTGCGTTGATTGATCAACCATTTCGTAGGATTCCAGGAATCGTTCCGGTTAAATGTGACCCACGGACACCTGTCTCTGAAATCCTCAGATTGGTGAGTTTCTAAAAAAAATATTTTAGTTATTGTAATATTTCTTCACATCGCCAATCAACCACTAATATCTTCATTAATAAAGAAAAGACGATGGTCATATGTTGGGCATATAATGAGAAGAGATAATAACCAAATAGCAAAGCAAGCCCTCATGTGGGAAACAACAGGTAAGAGGAAAAGAGGAAGACATAGAGAGAGATACTGAGAAGAACATTGATGAGAGAGGCAAGAGCTGCATGAGTCGGTTCCCTCAGTGAGATAGAGCTGCTTGCACAGAACAGAGACAAATGGCGAGATTTGATAACATATCTTTAAAAGAAATTAAAACTGCTAGAACAAAAAACTTAGATAAGAGAAGGAGTATCTTGGTCTACGCCCTATGGGCCAGCTACGGCTCGAAAGGTCAATAGATAGAATATTTCTTCATAGTTAACGTTTAATGGTGGCGCTGCAAATTAGAGTTGTTTTGTTTGTATGTAATCTAGAGTTTTGTTTGTATGTAATCTAGAGTTTTGTTTGTATGTAATCTAGAGTTTTGTTTGTATGTAATCTAGAGTTTTGTTTGTATGTAATCTACAGTTTTGTTTGTATGTAATCTACAGTTTTGTTTGTATGTAATCTACAGTTTTGTGTTGTGATTTATATGGTAGACGATTTATGCAAATGCCACACGCCTACGCTCATGTTATATTAAAAATCAAAACCATGTGCCATGCCGGCACTGTTTTATTGTGTCGAAGGTTGTCCCTAAGTGTTGTTGGTCAATGTTTATACTGTGTCATTGTCACACTGCGTGTTTTCACTGTTACGAACTTCTGTCGTTTTTTTCGTCATTTACTGGTTGTCATTCGCAACTATCGCATTCTCGCTATCGGCTTAAAATATATTGCAACTTTACAGCCCAACCAATTCATTTGTAAGAGAGTTTTCTGGTAAAGTTGTCAACCGAAGCAAAAAGTATTACAATAATATCACGCAAGCCCATTGAGACAAGGATGCCTTCTCTTCAACTGCTTGTATTCAACTGTTAATATTAATAACTAAACAAAGTAACAAACAGTAGTAATTATAATACCAAGTTTTTTTTCTTCCTTTTTGTAAAAATATATAACATTTGGCAATAAAAATAAACGTTTACCGGTACTCAAGTAACCAGCCTCATAGAAAGAGAAAATCGGGATATAGAAGACCTGTGAGGTTATTGCAGAGACTATCGCAGTTATTTAAACCCTTACCGTTGCCTTGTCTGTTTGATATGTGTGTTTTCGAGGAAACTGGAGAAAGGAAGTGGCTGTGTACTCTCTAATCGATCGATGGAAGGCGTTTGGAATCGTCGCATGTACGCCGAGATTAAGGCTACACAAGAATGAGTGAATTGTGCCAGGTTCATGGCATCTTCATCCACAAACGATGCTAGATGTAAAGACTAACTCAAATACCGCTTTGAGATGGAAAAATACAGCTGTGATCTTTCAGATCAAACGTACTATCTACCCTTACGTATGCATGTGAGAGCTGGAAAACAACAAGAGGCATAGAAACAAAGTTGAACGCATTCGAAAATAAATGTCTAAGGAAAATACTTGGTATAGCGTGGAACGAATTCAAAACAAACGAAGAAATTAGAGAAATCGCCAATGAACCACTAATATCTTCAGTAATCAAGAAAAGACGATGGTCATATGTTGGACATGTGATGAGAAGAGATAATAACCGAATAACAAAGCAAGCCCTCATGTGGGAAACAACAGGTAAGAGGAAAAGTGGCCGATCCAGATAGGCACTTAGAAGAACATTGATCAGAGAGGCAAGAGCAGCAGGAATCGGCTCCTTAGTGAGATAGAGTTGCTTGCATAGAACAGAGACAAATGGCGAGATTTGATAAAATATCTTTAGAAGGATTGAAAACTGGTAGAATAAAAATTTAGATAAGAGAAAGAGTATGTGGATCTATGCCCTATGGGCCAGCTACAACTCGAAAGGTCAATAAATAATAGAAAATACCGCTTTGAGATGGAAATAGACAGCTCTGATCTTTCAGTTCCTCCATACAATGACAATGCAATTTAGTCCATTATTTTAGCATGTCCTAGTCACCTTTCATCTTCGGCACTTGGTAGTTGACAAACTGGGTTGAACGTTGCAGGACACCTGAGTCGGTTACTTTGTTCTGCCATTTGATGTCCATTATGTTTCTAACGCGGCTTGTCTTTTCTTGTGCCTTGAATAGGGTGTCCAAGTTTCAGATTGATAAAGCATGCAGGTTTGATATATTATGAACTTCGTCTCTCTGTTAATTTTGTGTTATTTCATACTTGTGTTATTATATAAAGTACTGAAAGCAAAAACGTCACATTATACTTTCTTGAAAGCTTTATTTTTGAGATAAATTACCTAGCTCTTCAGATAAATTAGCCTGCTCTTCAGATGAATTATTTTGCTCTTCACATCAATTGCCTTGCACTTCAATTAAATTGTTTTGCTTTTCGGTTAAACTGTCCTGCTTTTCTTCCTTTCACCTGGTAATCATATTCAGGATTAGAAAAGCTGACGAAGGCCGAAAATAATAAGAAATTAGTTGGAAATCAAAGGCAAGGCAAAGAACTGCTTAAAGGATAAAAGAGCAAGGGCAAACTAACCGTCAAGTTTAGCAAAATATACACCTATTATTTATAAATTTTTTATGCCACAGTATTATAAAATGTCATGCTTTACAAATTTTGTTTCAGCCACCAATAAAATTTTTGTCAAATTACAAGAATCCATGCTGGCATGAACCAGTGGACACGCCCATTGAGGATATTTATGCCCAAAACGGTTTTGCAAAATACTCGTTCACCTATGGAAAAGCGTTTAACAAACTGATTGACATTTGGCAAAACAAGGGGACTAATATCACTCGCCGCCTGCGATGCTTGCCATATTTTTTCTTGGCTGGTCAACCAAAGTGTGGCAGCACTGATTTCTACAATAGGATCATCAGTCATCCGGACATTAAAAGTCCGCCCAATAAAGAGTCACATTGGTGGGGAAAGAACAGATATGGTAAGTTTGTTGAATAGTGCAGTTGACATGTTTACACTAAATCGGCTTAATCCCACTCAAGATATAACCTAGTGCATGCATCTGATGGTATAAGTAGCTTGCTGGTTAGATGCATCATCTATTTTTTTCTGTATTTTCCTCCCTTTCATCTACTTGCTACAAAGCCCCAATAGCAGTCATCTCCTTACCATGGTATACATGATCAAACATGTTTATTTTCCTCAGCAACCAATTTTCTGTAATGTTAAATTGATACAAAATCTTTGTTCTTTTCTCTGTACAACATTATGCTGCCGCGATAACTCAGTAGTAAGTGAACTGGACTATAAAGGACATGAGGTTGGGTTCGATCCTGATCGACGGCTTCCGGGTTCACTAGCCTTAAATGGGTACCATATTTTTTTCTGGGAAAGTAAAGCGGCTCGGGCGTAATACCTATCACATTAGTCCAAAAATTATGTGCTAAAGGTCTTTAAGGTCTAATAAGAAATTATGGTCACTAACACCATATTCCATATACGCCACTTGGAGTGACGGGGAGGGGCTCTTTACTTTTTTTTGTGTGCTGACCAACATTTTCTATTACATTTGTATTTAAAGGCATTTGCATGATTTCTCAATCGATCTTTCAACAGTCACTATTTCACAGCCAATTATTTGTTTAGGAAAACTGCAGGATTTGAAACTTAAGTTTCATTGCTCCATTACTTCGTTCTCACATGTTGTGCAGTTGTTTTGTTTTATTCTTAGCTACGTTCATTTTTCTTTTGATATCCGTATTAGACTGTTTATTTACAATGAGCCAAGACGTTCAAAACTATTTACTCCTTCCATTTTTATGTGTGCATTAATATATACAGCAGCTTTATGTGTGTTTTATCTGTTCTAAATATTTTAGTTTTTGTTGTTTTGATATGCAGGTGTTGATTTTCGCTATTACTTTGAACTGACGTTATACATTTCACAAAACCACTTAGTAGTTGATTAATTGCGTTATAATCAGTGATACATTTTTCTGGTAATGAATTATCTCCAATCATCAGAATGTCTTGTTCTTTCTTTATTAACCTCCCCTTGTAGCGATTCTCATTTGTATTGAATAGATAAAGCAGTAAGACTGCTGTAAACATACACTAGTTATTCGATAAGATTTAGCCTTGTTCATCTACTTGGCTTACATGCCAAATCATTCTGATATTCCATTTCTGACTCGCACATTTTATTCTTGACATTAGCGTTCACTGGTTAAAGTAAACGTGGACGTGTTGTGTCGCTAAATGACAGCAAAGCCGCGATATCTGTCCCTTTAGACCCTACATTTTCACATCATTTACATTTGATATTCGGTGAGGTGTTAATCTCACTCTACTCTTATGTCATCCACAGAATTGAATTTGACTTGTAGTCACTTTTAGTAGCCATTGTTACGCACAGATACACACACACACACACACACACATATATATAAATATAATGAAACCAACTGAAAGAGGAACGGATAAAGGGAGAAACAGATGGGTATTGAATGGAATCAAATCGGCAGGCAGGAGAGAATGAGAGAGAAATCAGACAGACAGACAGAAGAGAAAGAGAGAAAAATAAAACAGGCAGGCAGAAGAAAGGGAGAGAGAGAGAAATTAGACAGGCATACAGGAGAGAAAGGGAGAGACTTCAGGCAGACAGGATATAAAGAGAGAGAAATTAAATAGGCAGACAGAAGAGGAAGAGATAAATCATACCGAGAGACAGACAGGAGAGAAATAAAGAGAAATCAGACAGACAAATTAATAGATAGGCAAGCAAATACGCAGAAAATCACAACTATAAAAATAGACGGACTGACTGACAGGAAAACATGCATGTAGATAGACAGAGAGAAAGAGAGGTAGAAGGACAGGCAGGCAGGTAGACGGACTAATAGATAGGGATGGAGACAGAAAGGCGGACTGATAGATAGGCATGTAGACAGAAAGGCAGGTAGTCGGACTGATAGGGATGGAGACAGAAAGGCGGACTGATAGATAGGCATGTAGACAAAAAGGCAGGTAGTTGGACTAATAGATAGGGATGGAGACAGAAAGGCAGGTAGTCGGACTGATAGATAGGGATGGAGACAGAAAGGCGGACTGATAGATAGGCATGTAGACAGAAAGGCAGGTAGACGGACTAATAGATAGGGATGGAGACAGAAAGGCGGACTGATAGATAGGCATGTAGACAGAAAGGCAGGTAGTCGGACTGATAGATAGGGATGGAGACAGAAAGGCGGACTGATAGATAGGTATGTAGACAGAAAGGCAGGTAGTCGGACTGATAGATAGGGATGGAGACCGAAAGGCGGACTGATAGATAGGCATGTAGACAGAAAGGCAGGTAGTTGGATTAATAGATAGGGATGGAGACAGAAAGGCAGGTAGGCGGACTAATAGATAGGCATGGAGACAGAAAGGCAGGTAGGCGGACTAATAGATAGGCATGCAGACAGAATGGCATGTAGGCGGACTGATAGATAGGCATGGAGACAGAAAGGCAGGTAGGCGGACTAATAGATAGGCATGCAGACAGAATGGCATGTAGGCGGACTGATAGACAGGCATGGAGACAGAAAGGCGGACTGATAGATAGGCATACAGACAGAAAGCCAGGTAGACGGACTAATAGATAGGGATGGAGACAGAAAGGCGGACTGATAGATAGGCATACAGACAGAAAGCCAGGTAGACGGACTAATAGATAGGGATGGAGACAGAAAGGCGGACTGATAGATAGGAATGCAGACAGAAAGGCAGGTAGGCGGACTGATAGATAGGGATGGAGACAGAAAGGCTGATTTATAGATAGGGATGGACACAGAAAGGCAGGTAGGCGGACTGATAGATAGGGATGGAGACAGAAAGGCTGATTTATAGATAGGGATGGACACAGAAAAGGCAGGTAGGCGGACTGATAGATAGGGATGGAGACAGAAAGGCTGATTTATAGATAGGGATGGACACAGAAAAGGCAAGTAGGTGAACTGGTAGATAGGCATGGAGTCAGAAAGGCAGGCACATGAACTGATAGATAGGCATGTAGACAGAAAGGCAGGTAGGTGAAGTGATAGATTGGCATGGAGACAGAAAGGCAGGTAGGTGAAGTGATAGATAGGCATGTAGACAGAAAGGCAGGTAGGTGAAGTAATAGATTGGCATGGAGACAGAAAGACAGGTAGGTGAAGTGATAGATTGGCATGGAGACAGAAAGGCAGGTAGGTGAAGTGATAGATAGGCATGTAGACAGAAAGGCAGGTAGGTGAACTGATAGATAGGCATGGAGACAGAAAGGCAGGCACATGAACTGATAGATAGGCATGTAGACAGAAAGGCAGGCACATGAACTGATAGATAGGCATGTAGACAGAAAGGCAGGTAGGTGAAGTGATAGATAGGCATGTAGACAGAAAGGCAGGTAGGTGAACTGATAGATAGGCATGGAGACAGAAAGGCAGGTAGGTGAACTGATAGATAGGCATGTAGACAGAAAGGCAGGCACATGAACTGATAGATAGGCATGTAGACAGAAAGGCAGGTAGGTGAACTGATAGATAGGCATGGAGACAGAAAGGCAGGTAGGTGAACTGGTAGATTGGGATGGAGACAGAAAGGCAGGTAGGTGAACTGATAGATAGGCATGGAGACAGAAAGGCAGGTAGGTGAACTGATAGACAGGCATGGAGTCAGAAAGGCAGGTAGGTGAACTGATAGATAGGCATGGAGACAGAAAGGCAGGTAGGTGAACTGGTAGATTGGGATGGAGACAGAAAGGCAGGTATGTGAACTGATAGATAGGCATGGAGACAGAAAGGCAGGTAGGTGAACTGGTAGATTGGGATGGAGACAGAAAGGCAGGTATGTGAACTGATAGATAGACATGGAGACAGAAAGGCAGGTAGGTGAACTGGTAGATTGGGATGGAGACAGAAAGGCAGGTATGTGAACTGATAGATAGGCATGGAGACAGAAAGGCAGGTAGGTGAACTGGTAGATTGGGATGGAGACAGAAAGGCAGGTATGTGAACTGGTAGATTGGGATGGAGACAGAAAGGCAGGTAGGTGAACTTGTAGATTGGGATGGAGACAGAAAGGCAGGTAGGTGAACTGGTAGATTGGGATGGAGACAGAAAGGCAGGTAGGTGAACTGATAGATTGGGATGGAGACAGAAAGGCAGGTAGGTGAACTGATAGATTGGGATGGAGACAGAAAGGCAGATAGGTGAACTGATAGATAGGGATGGAGACAGAAAGTCAGGTAGGTGAACTGATAGATAGGGATGGAGACAAAAAGACAGGTAGGTGAACTGATAGATAGGGATGGAGACAGAAAGGCAGGTAGGTGAACTGATAGATAATGATGGAGACAGAAAGGCAGGTAGGTGAACTGATAGATAGGGATGGAGACAGAAAGGCAGGTAGGTGAACTGATAGATAGGGATGGAGACAGAAAGGCAGGTAGGTGAACTGATAGATAGGGATGGAGACAGAAAGGCAGGTAGGTGAACTGATAGATGGGATGGAGACAGAAAGGCAGGGAGGTGAACTGGTAGATAGGGATGGAGACAGAAAGGCAGGTAGGTGAACTGATAGATAGGGATGGAGACAAAAAGGCAGGTAGGTGAACTGGTAGATTGGGATGGAGACAGAAAGGCAGGTAAGTGAACTGGTAGATTGGGATGGAGACAGAAAGGCAGATAGGAGAACTGATAAATAGTCAGATAGTCAGGAAGGCAAGTAGGCATACCGAGAGATAGACAGGAAGACAGGCAGACATGGAGACAAAAAGGCGGGAGGGTGGACTGGTAGGATAGACAGGCGGACAGATAGAATCAGAAAATAAGCAGGCAGGGGCACACATAGACAGACATGAAGACAAACACAACTATTAACAGACAGACTGCCTAGTTTAGTGAAAACTCACCCTACCTCAACCGTCGTGCTGTATTTATCTCATCCACATCACCTACCTATTACTCATTAACCATCTAACTATCGTTATGACATTTTATCTCATTTCTGAAATGTTCTGCAGATTTTATAATGGTCTGAAAAATAAAGACTGCACGTCCAGTGCAGTCGTCACGAAGTGTTCAGGTCTAAGTTTTTAACCATAATTTGCTAGCTCCATTGTTTAACATTAATATTGATCTGAGTTACTGTGCACATCGTACAACGGAACTTTTCACCATGAATTCAATACTTTAATTGTCTTTGACGCCCTGCCTTTAGCCTTTTGGTGATTTCTTCTGCTTCTTCCTCTTTCTCTTCTGCTTCTTCCTCTTTCTCTTCTACTTCTTCCTCTTTCTCTTCTGCTTCTTCCTCTTTCTCTTCTGCTTCTTCCTCTTTCTCTTCTACTTCTTCCTCTTTCTCTTCTACTTCTTCCTCTTCTCTTCTACTTCTTCCTCTTCCTCTTCTACTTCTTCCTCTTTCTCTTCTACTTCTTCCTCTTTCTCTTCTACTTCTTCCTCTTTCTCTTCTACTTCTTCCTCTTTCTCTTCTACTTCTTCCTCTTTCTCTTCTACTTCTTCCTCTTTCTCTTCTACTTCTTCCTCTTTCTCTTCTACTTCTTCCTCTTTCTCTTCTGCTTCTTCCTCTTTCTCTTCTACTTCTTCCTCTTTCTCTTCTACTTCTTCCTCTTTCTCTTCTACTTCTTCTTCTTTCTCTTCTACTTCTTCCTCTTTCTCTTCTACTACTTCCTCTTTCTCTTCTACTTCTTCCTCTTTCTCTTCTACTTCTTCCTCTTTCTCTTCTACTTCTTCCTCTTTCTCTTCTACTTCTTCCTCCTTCTCTTCTACTTCTTCCTCTTTCTCTTCTGCTTCTTCCTCTTTCTCTTCTACTTCTTCCTCTTTCTCTTCTGCTTCTTCCTCTTTCTCTTCTGCTTCTTCCTCTTTCTCTTCTACTTCTTCCTCTTTCTCTTCTACTTCTTCCTCTTTCTCTTCTACTTCTTCCTCTTTCTCTTCTACTTCTTCCTCTTTCTCTTCTGCTTCTTCCTCTTCTGCTTCTTCCTCTTTCTCTTCTGCTTCTTCCTCTTTCTCTTCTACTTCTTCCTCTTTCTCTTCTACTTCTTCCTCTTTCTCTTCTGCTTCTTCCTCTTTCTCTTCTGCTTCTTCCTCTTTCTCTTCTACTTCTTCCTCTTTCTCTTCTACTTCTTCCTCTTTCTCTTCTACTTCTTCCTCTTTCTCTTCTGCTTCTTCCTCTTTCTCTTCTGCTTCTTCCTCTTTCTCTTCTTCGTCTTCCGTTTCCTTGTCATCTTTTTTTCCACCCCATATCCGCGAGCGTAGTTGTGACACTACTGACAGACTTCATCAAACTTCTCAATCTTTATTTATCTTCAATCCTACTTTGTGACTCGACTTAGTCGAGGCCTGCCCATTCTTTGATGTTAGTTTCCCATCTCATTCTCTGTCTACCTCTCCTTGTTCATCTTTTCATAGTTCTTCATAGGATGGTCTTAGACCAGATGATTGAGAAAGTGGCCAAGTCATTTTATTTAGAGTTTCTTCACATTTGTCACATTTAAGATAATTAAAGTACTCTAATTACGTGTTGTATCCCGTTGGTAACTTTCTCATTCGTGAACAGAAAAAAGTATGAGATGCCCAAAACCTCACGAAAACATTTCATCCCTATAGACTGCATTTTATCTTTAGTGTTGTACAAACTGTTAACAAAATGACAACTACAAGATGATACATAATAAATATGAAATATTCATTTAAAAATAAATCTACTATCTTAACTAAGGTTGGTGTCTGAACTATACAGCAAGCATTCCGTTTAAGGACTACGTCGACCTGTATGATGGCGCTGCCATGCAGATAGACAAAGTCGTTGATGAAACAAACATGAAAGAGCACAACTATCATCCAATCATAACAGGTATATTCTTGAAAAAAGTACATCTGTATCGTATATCACAACTATCATCCAATCATAACAGGCATATTCTTGAAAAAATACATCTGTATCGTATATCACAACTATAATCCAATCATAACAGGTATGTTCTTGAAACAATACATCTGTATCGTATATCACAACTATCATCCAATCATAACAGGTATATTCTTGAAACAATACATCTGTATCGTATATCACAACTATCATCCAATCATAACAGGTATATTCTTGAAAAAATACATCTGTTTCGTATTTCACATGGTTGTTGCATACTTCTTGTAAACATTGGGTATCACATAGTTGTTGTATACTTCTTGTAAACATTGGGTATTGCATGGTTATAATGTATTTCTAGTAAATCTTGTATATTACATGATTATGAACATTTCCAGTAGACAAATTGTATTATTGCATGCTTTATGAGTATGTTTCATTACCCCAAAATGCATTTTTATTAATTAGTGTATGTGCGTACATTCATCGCTAAGAGTGAACATGGGTTACAAGAAATGTTAGACATTATAGTGAAGGAAAATACAAATAAACGAATCAGTCTTAATAGCAAAAAGACAGAAGTAATGGTATCAACAAAGAAAAAGACATCACCGCAAGGCACAATAAGGACAAGTGGAACAATATTAAAACAGGTAAATGAATTTAAATATCTGGGAACAATGTTAACCTCAGATGGTAGACGTACAACAGAGGTGAGATGCAGAATGGCTCAGGGAAAAACAGCTTTATTTTTAAAAAGTGTGGAAGTTATTGTGAAATTCATTTTTGACAATAGAAATAAGAAAAAGAGTTCTTAAATGTTATGTAGAGCCA
Organism: Megaustenia siamemsis; assembly: GCA_032433765.1. Taxonomy (NCBI): domain Eukaryota; kingdom Metazoa; phylum Mollusca; class Gastropoda; order Stylommatophora; family Ariophantidae; genus Megaustenia; species Megaustenia siamemsis. The sequence goes on from JAVIAB010000051.1 coordinate 98,340,925, forward strand.
GTCTCCAACAACCGACAAGAAAATCACTGGAGGCTGTAGAAATCTGGTTTTACGGAAGAATGTTGAGAATACTATGGACAGCTAAGAAGAGCAATGAAAACGTTATGAAAGAGGCCAAAGCAAAAGAAGAGTTAATATCCAATATTAGGAAGAAACAGTCATAATTTTTTGGGCCATGCAATGAGAAGGGAACAACTAGAACATGTTGTAACAACTGGGAAAATTGAGGGACGAAGAGATAGGGAGAAGCAAAGAGAAAAGATACCAGACAGCTTAAAAGAATGACGTGGCAGAAGGTCAACAACAGAAATGATAAATAACTGTCGGGATCAAAAGTTGTGAAGCGACATCATCACCTACGCCATCAGACATGATACTTGATTATGATGATAGTGAGAGAGATAGGAAAGCAGGTTGTCGGACTGAGAAATGGGCGGAGAGACTGGAAGGCGAGTAGACATTTGATAAGCATATAAATGTATTAATGATTGTCATTTGTGTATGATTGTATGTGTGTGTGTGTGTGTGTGCGTGCGCGCGCGTGTGTGTGGTTCTGAACTAATGCTAATAATAATAATTTACAAAATGAACGACTTGTAGACAAAGCCAATAAACAATACAGACATACATATCGAACATTAAGCGTTGTGTTAGTAAAGTATAGCAAATATAACAAAATAGTTAAAGCAAATCAGACAGAAAATGACAATTAAAGATAACAGTAAGTCTCAGTTGTCAGGTAAAAAGCAATCCAACAACAGTAGTCAAGAAGACAATTAAAAGCAAATACCCTGCAGTGATCTTACGTTGTATTTTTAAAACGTTCACGCACCATTTGAAGGGACACACCCACCAGAAAGGTGTATGATGACGGCGATTTTCTTTGTTTGAAGTGGATAGTAACCTTGAACATCAAAGGTCAGTACCATGAAAAAATGGAAACAAGAACACCCAAAGTATAACGAAAGGGACAGATACTTCCAACTATCAAGTAGGGATCAAGTCATCATACTTCACCTACGCATTGGCCACAACAGAATGAGAAACCAAATGTTCAACAAACTCAAAATAAGAACTACCAGCCAATGCCGCTGTACCCTGGATAACATGACAACAAAACATGTTCTACAGGATTGCCCCCAGTACACAGACCTGATGTGACCATGTGGCCCACACCCGCCTACATGGAGAGAAACTATACGGGGCAACTGAATCACTGAAACAGACAGCTGCCTTCATAAGAGAGTCCGGAGTCATCGTCTGGAATGAGCCATGATCGCAGAAGAAGAAGAAGAACCATCGCTGACTGCGAACAATGTCTCAGGAATTCAGTGTCTCACCAGAAACAAAAGCTAGAAACTTCGCGGCAAGGCGCTGTGTCGAAAAGTACGAGTTCGGTCCTGCTTGGGTCTGTCTATTGTTTTAGTTTCTGTTATTTGTGATTTTTTTCCCCGAATGCTGTAAATATAGGGAATAATAGAACAAAGAAGTATGTGTTAGCACTCGGAAAAATTGACAAACAACAATAGAAAAAAACGAAGAACAATATATGGTCCGAAGCGGGATCGAACCCGTACTCAGTGACACCGCGCCTTGCCACGAGAAGCCGAACGCTTGGCACACTGCCACGCAGCCAACTAAAAAATTGGCTATTGCAGCAGTGCCTTACACGAAGGCGTTCTCAATGACTATAGCATAGGGTACCCTATGCTGTAAATATACCTCTCCCCCTGAAATAATTTCTTTATCTATCGCTGCGGAAGTTTCCCTCCATAATAATATTCATCTATTATTATTTGTCTCCCATTATTCTTCTCTCTAATCTCCCTTTCCTCCCAAGTGAGACAACTCAGATTATTATACTTACTCTACAACACCCTTATTCTGCCCCATCGTACGCCACCTCTGACTCAGCTCTCTTGTGGCAGTCTGGCAATTTACGTAAATCGAATAACACTTGTACAGGACACGACATTTGAATTAACAAGTCAACTCATCTAGTGCAATTAACGAAATATGTGGTAGCTGATTTCATCTCCAACCCTGTCCTTTATTTACAGATATAAAGTAATCATCATCATCATGTGCGATACCGGTTGCGTAGGCGATCATGTCCTTCCACAATCTTCTATCTACAGTAAGTAAGTAAAGTACCCCCGTCACGCCAAGTGGCGTATAGGGAATATGGTGTTAGTGACCATACATTTTACAGACCTTCAGCACATGATTTTTGGGGTAATGTGGTCGGTATTACGCCCGTGCCGCTTCACTTTCCCAGAAAAAAATCCGGTACCCATTAAAGTTCTATCTACAGTGCATCGTATCATTTCTATTGTTGACTGTTTTCCATGCCATAACACCAAGCTTTTCAGTATTTTCTCTCTTTGTAGTCCTCTATCTCTCTTTCCCTGTATTTTGCCAATTGTAACCAAGTATTTCAACTCTTCTAATCTCATACATTCTGGGCCACTGGTGCAGAGCACAGTGCAACGTTCTAACAGGTATTCAATCAGAATGGATCTAACACCATATGTTCACCAAATTCAAAATAGGTACAACCAGCCTATGCCACTGTACACAGGACAATATGACTACAAAACATGTTCTACAGGATTGCCCCCAGTACACAGACCTGAGAAGAGCAATGTGGTCCACGCTCATCTCCCTGGAAGAGAAACTATATGGGGCAATCGAATCACTTAAACAGGCAGCTGCCTTCATGAATGAGTTTGGAATCCTACTCTGATTGAGTCTTGATCGCAGAGAGAGAGAGAGAGAGAGAGAGAGAGAGAGATCACGATGTGCTCGAAAAATGTTGATTGTTTCCTTCTGATGTTTTTTTATGAGCTTCCTTTTTGTATTGGCCTCTTTGAGAATGTCCTCATTGGTCTTTTTAGATGTCCAGTGAACTTTCAACATTTTTCTGAGAAATTCAGTCGCTGTGGCCTCTAATCGTCTTTTCATTTCTTTATCTGCCATGATTCGCTTCCGCAGATCAGAATTGACATCAGATAGCATCGATGTACTTTTTGTTCTCACTTCTATTGACATAAACTTGTTGCAAAGGACGTTTTTCCTGAAATGCTGTTTTGGCGTCAGCTATTCTGCTTTTTGTTTCTGTAGTGCATCTCTCATCTGATGTTATTCATCATCATCATCGTGTGCCTTCTCCACAACGAAGGTTGGCAACCATGGATCGCCATTCTACTATGTTTCTAGCTTTTATGGTGCAGGCTGTCATAGATTAACCTGTCAATCTTTTGATATACTCGTCCATGTTAGTCTTGGTCTGCCTCTGCCTCTTTTACCTTGTATTTTCCCTCCAATATTACTTTTAGTAGGCTGTTGTGTCTTTTAACATGCCCCAAAAATTTCATTTGTCTTGTCCGCTCTTAAAACAATAGTTAGAATTTCTCTCCATGGCTTTCTTTGGAGTGTTACGTGATGAGGCTCCAATCTCTTTCACGGTGGTCTGCCATATTCGTCTGATGTTATTATTGTGCCCAAACATTTGGCGCGTCGCACTTGTTTCAGACTTGTACTGTTTATTGTTATGCTGTGTACTGTTTTATATATCCGACTTGGCGTTATGTAACACTGTATACATAATAATCAAATTGAAGTGTTCATGTAAGTCTGACTTCCGGTCTGTAGGTGACGCCAGTGTGTCCACATTGTGGTCCAACGATGATTGGTGGAAAAACCCGGAAAACTGTGGCCTGTTGGAGCCGACCTTCACGAATGCTGACCATGTCCATCTTGTGCTTCCCCAGGCAAGGATTATCGTTATCCTCCGCAATCCAACAGACAGGTTAGTTAGGATAGAGGTGTTTGAGGTGAAGGGAAAGGTGGGGCGAGTGGATGAAAGGTGAAAGGCATGACAGAAAGATGGAGGACGAATGAGAGTAAGGGAATGAAAGACAGAGGTAGTGAATTAAAGGTGAAGTGAATGATAAAAATGTGGATGAAGTTTATTATGGGTGGAGAAAGTGAAATGATTGTTGGAGGGAGTTAATGATAAGTGGAGGAAATTAATGATAGGTGAGGGAAGTTAGTGATAGGTGGAGGAAGTTAAATAATAGTTGGACGAACTTAATGATAGTTGGACGAACTTAATGATAAGAGGAGGAAATTAATGATAGGTGAGGGAAATTAGTGATAGGTGGAGGAAGTGAAATGATAGTTGGACGAACTTAATGATAAGTGGAGGAAATTAATGATAGGTGAGGGAAGTTAGTGATAGGTGGGGGAAGTTAAATGATAGTTGGACGAACTTAATGATAAGAGGAGGAAATTAATGTTAGGTGGGGGAAGTTACATGATACTTGGATTGAATGTGTAAAAGATAAAAGTTGTGAATAAGGGATGAAGAGAGTGAGAAAAAATGTGGAAGATGTTAGAAAAAAATATGGAGGAATTGAATGAATATTTGGAGGAAATCTAGTCCACATCACGAGCGGGACATTTAGAGACTTGCAATCTGTATTTAAACGTAGGACTTTGTGGAGATGTTTGAACCACTCACTCACAAAAAACTGCAAGTATTTGCCAACTGCTCTTCTTGGAGCTTCTTTGTCTAACCTTAACAGTCAGGTAATCATCTCACGCGCACTTTGGCGGTTATTTTGTGTGTCTGTGAGACAGAGGGCATTTAACATTTCTTATATACTTTAAAGAACGGTATGCATGCACATACACGATTATAAACACTTATATATATAAATGTGTGTGTGTGTGTGTGTGTGACCATCTTTCCCTCTTTATGACTGTGTGCTTATCTGTATTTGTCGCTCCCTTTATCCGCCCGTTTTTGAAACTGTCTCTATCTGTTAATCTGTCAGTCGTGATGATGTCTTTCTGTTAATCTGTCAATCATGATGACTGTCTTTCTGTAAATTTGTCAGTCATGATGACTGTCTTTCTGTTAATCTGTCAGTCATGATGGCTGTTTTTCTGTTAATCTGTCAGTCATGATGGCTGTTTTACTGTTAATCTGTCAGTCATGATGGCTGTTTTTCTGTTAATCTGTCAGTCATGATGGCTGTTTTTCTGTTAATCTGTCAGTCATGATGGCTGTTTTTCTGTTAATCTGTCAGTCATGATGGCTGTTTTTCTGTTAATCTGTCAGTCATGATGGCTGTTTTTCTGTTAATCTGTCAGTCATGTTGACTGTCTTTCTGTCAATCTGTCAGTCTTGATGACTGTCTTTCTGTTCCTCTTACCGAGCATTTGAGTGTGACGTAGATCTGTTCAGTTCCGCGCTGATTTGAAGTGGTAGGTAGCACAAATCATCTCTTGCATTAAGAATTGGGTGCGATTAAGGGCAAGCGCTTCTAGCATGGAAAATCCTGGATGGCCGAGGCGGAGAAGTCCTTAAGTAGAGTATGTGATCTGAGTGACATTAAGGCTCGCAAGGATTGGATAGAAGTAACAACTGAGAAAACGAAGCTAAACAATGTAATCATTCAGCTTGGGCAGGGAGTGTCGCAATTGGGATTATGAAGCTACCGAGGTCGTAACAAGGGAATAAATCGAACAAAAGTGCAGCCACCTCAAAATTCGATCATCTACACGGATGGTTTTGTACCCGCGGATAGCGCAGTGGTTGGAGTTTTGTGGCATACCATTATTGCAGTGAAGTGGCTAGGGAATCTGGCAAATTTGGTATTACGATGCCCCCAGCATGGTAATGGAGATAGAAGCAGCAACGGCGGCGATAACATGTTTGCTTTCAAAGAACGTGGATATTATGCAGATTGGCAAAGTATGCTACAGAAGATTGACAGACAGTGCCTGCGGCAAGAGTGGATGCAGCTCTTGGATGACTCCAAAGTGAACACGTCAACATGGGTGTACTGTTCAAGGCACGCTGGTGTACATGACAATGAAATAGCAGATAGGCTGTCTTTCTGTTAATCTATGAGTATTGGTGACTGTCTTTCTGTTAATATATGAGTATTGGTGACTGTCTTTCTGTTAATCTATGAGTATTGGTGACTGTCTTTCTGTTAATATATGAGTATTGGTGACTGTCTTTCTGTTAATCTATCAGTATTGGTGACTGTCTTTTTGTTAATATATCAGTCTGCACGACTGTCTTTCTATTAATATGTCAGTCTGCACGACTGTCTTTCTATTAATATGTCAGTCTACACGACTGCCTTTCTATTAATATGTCAGTCTGCACGACTGTCTTTCTATTAATATGTCAGTCTGCACGACTGTCTTTCTATTAATATGTCAGTCTGCACGACTGTCTTTCTATTAATTTGTTAATCGTGGTGACAATCTTACTGTTGATCTGTCAGTCTTGGTGACTGTCTTTCTGTTAACCTGTCAGTCCATGTGACTGTCTATATATGTAAGATCTTTATATGAAACTGATTGTGAGATCTTTATATGAAACTGATTGTGAGATCTTTATATGAAACTGATTGTGAGATCTGTATATGAAACTGATTGTGAGATCTTTATATGAAACTGATTGTGAGATCTTTATATGAAACTGATAGTGAGATCTTTATATGAAGCTGATTGTGAGATCTTTATATGAAACTGATAGTGAGATCTTTATATGAAACTGATTGTGAGATCTTTATCTGAAACTGATTGTGAGATCTTTATATGAAACTGATAGTCTGCGAGGTTATCTCTATGTGAAACTGTTAGCCTAAATGTATGCTCTAATTATCTATCTATTGTCCTTTCGAGCCGAAGACGGCACATAGGGCAGAACCACAATCTCAAAAACAGAAACCTTGCGTGCCAAAATGGCACATATTGCAGAGATCACTGCTATGTATGCTCTTTACATGATACTATTTGTGTGTGCGTCTATTTAATCTCACCCGTTACAATTCTGTTTCTATATTTAATATGTAACTAATTTGGCATATCGCTCAGAGTTCTCATTTTCCTTGTGAGTCCATAAACGTGGCCCTTCTATCCACTCGTTGTAAGCGAAAGCACACGCAGACATGGCAGGGACAATCCTGCACTGTTAAATAGTTCAATTACCCGGAAAGACTGGATTAGCAGATGACAGCGCATTAGTGGGACCAGATAGAATGCTGAGATAGCGAAAGTGTGAGCTGGTTGCGCGTAGAGTTATAGTTAAAACCGAGCAAAAACGTGTGTGCCTTCACGTGATCTCTTGTCATAAAAGTTAAATTGTTGCCAGCCTATGTTTTTGTTCTTCTATTTCTTTCCTTCCTCATTTTGCGAGAACACAAGACCCTAGGGGTCAAAGCAAGAAAAATACAGATTGACGGAATATTAGAAAAAAAGCTAGGAAACATAACAGCAGCTGTGGCGAACAGAAGAGCAAAGGACAGCAAATGATATCTCCCCTTGACTCTGAAAGGCAAATGAGGAAGGAAAGAAAAAGAAGAAAGCGCTCCCGTCACTATTTCTGAAATAATAAAGAGATTATAATGTTAGTGCTCATATATTTCATGTTATCATTACAATTATATGGTCAGTTCACGCCAGACCGCCATACTTATTAAAACACATTTTGGGGTACAACCTTTAGAGCTTTAGTGATCCTCCAGTGGTGTCTGTACTACAAGAAACTGTCACTGTGGGAATTAAACTATGACCCTCTTGGTTCATAGACAAGCTCCCTAGTCACTTCGCTATCTGCTTCCTGCATTTAAAAACTCATAAATTGAACAAATAACGTATTTATTTTATTATAATTTTCTTAACTGCAATTTATTATAGAGCAAAAGTATAAATGCGAAATGTTTAAGGTCTGGTTCAAATCATGTTAACTGATTTGGCAAGAACAAAAATATGGTTCTTTATTTCAAAGTAGACATGAATGTAATTGTGAGATAACATGATATTATACGCAACGTTGGCTTCAATTTCCTTAAAGACTTTTAAAAATCTTTGCTACACATATTACTATTGTGGTTGTATGTAGGGAGGCTCACGACAGAACCAGAGGGATAAAGGCCGCTTGGTCGAAGCAGTCGCCACGACGAGTGACACTCGGGATTTTTATCTCGCCCCAGATAGAAACAAATTATTTCTGCCTACTGCGGGTTTCGAACACCGTACACAGGGTTTTCAGACAGCGAAACAGTGGTTTTCGAAACACTGCCTCGCGCTCCACACTTTTATAATTAAATGTTAGAAATAGATAGAGACTATGATAAATTTATTAAAAACATTTTTTTCTTGTGCTCACATTTTTGCTTTTCACTGAAATTTAGAAAAAGAGTAATGCAGTGCTACATTGAATAAGTGTTGCTTTATGGTTGCAATTCATGGACATTAAGCAGAGATACAAGGTTGGATAAAATCAGTTGAGATGTGATTTTTTTTTATAGAAGGATGCGAAATGTACCCTGGGCGGAGGTACTAATAGAGACAGAAATGAAAAGAAAGATTCTAAAACCAATTAGGAAAATGTATCCCAGATAGATAGGGTTGTGTAGAAAAGAGACAGGTCAGAATACTTAGTATCAACTGGAAACATGAAAGGTAAGAGAGACTGAGGTAAACAAAGGGAAAGGATTGTGGATTGTGTTACGGCGTGGCACGAGGAAAGGAAATCTAGTACGAAACTGTTATACAGCGCACAAAGACAACGGGTCTGGAGAGTTATGATATCCAACGCCCGTGAGAATGGGTCACGATTAAATTAAGTTTGCTATGACCTGTTGTAAGTCTGAGGTTAATAGTTTGTTTTAGTCGGCCACGTGTATGGTAGATATTATTTATTAGACTATACTCAACACAACTAATTCCATAAATCTTTCTTACTCTTCTTCCTCAGGCTGTATTCGGACTTCCTGTTTTTCCGCCATTATTCCACGTCCCAGGACTACTTCCACAACGAGGTATCGTCCGCCATCCAATCCCTCAACGATTGTATTCACCAAGTGGGGATACGAGCCTGCGTTTATAACTCTACCATCGCCAGCAGCTCCAGGGTGAGTCCAACTCTTTGGTGCACTTACATCAATTATGAATACATAAACATTTGTTATTAAAGGAGAAATTGATAAGCTGGATAAGTTATGTACTCAAATCATTACTGTCAAAATGTTAGTAATGAAAGAAATAACTAATGACTAGCTATCTAAAGAGTGAGTTAACACACATTTCCTTAGGGGTTTGGAGTGAAGGGATTTTGGGAGCAGGTGGAGTGGATGGAGGTGAACAGATAAAGATGAAGATGGTTAACTTAATACTGAAAAGGGCAGAGGTTGGCGAAGTAATTTTCGTTAATAAAATAATAAATACTCTTAGAAGTTGTGTTTATGTATGAGAGTATGTTCAGTGACGTTTTTTTGGAAATGGCAGGACAAAATCACTAACATAGAATTATGGAAATGTACCAGTCAAATACCAGTGGATAAAGAGATACAGCGAAGACGATGGCGCTGGATAAGACACATACTGCGGAAGCCAACTGAGAGTACTACACAAAAGGCCCTTTTTGGAATCCTCAGGGGAAAAGACAAAGAGGAAGACCAATAAATTCTTGGAGAAGACAGATAGGAGCAGAGATGAAGATGATGGGAAAGACATGGAACGATCTTAAAAGTATGGCAAGAAACAGAACGACTTGGAAAGTGTTTGTTGAAGACCTATGTTCCACAGGGAGCTGAAAGGTAGAAGAAGAAGATGTTCAGCGGTAACCGGATATTTTGTATTAAAAATCGCATGCACGATCTATATCATTTTGTGTCTAGCATATGGAGGCGGTGACATTGAGCTACCAATATTTGGCGTTACTTGTTGCTTGTGTTACTTGTTGCTTGTGTTACTTGTTGCTTGTGTTACTTGTTGCTTGTGTTACTTGTTGCTTGTGTTACTTGTTGCTTGTGTTACTTGTTGCTTGTGTTACTTGTTGCTTGTGTTACTTGTTGCTTGTGTTACTTGTTGCTTGTGTTACGCATAAGAAACTGTAAAACTATAGTTACGACACATAGTACCATTGCTGGTGTATGTCGGGGGGGGGGGGGGGCCTCACGATAGAACCAGAGGAATAAAGGCTGCTTTGTCAAAATAGTCGCCACAACGTGTGGGACTCAGGATTTTTATTTCACTCCCCGATAGAATAAAGGCCGCTTTGTCAAAATAGTCGCCACAACGTGTGAGACTCAGGATTTTTATTTCACTCCCCGATAGAATAAAGGCCGCTTTGTCAAAATAGTCGCCACGACGTGTGAGACTCAGGATTTTTATTTCACTCCCCGATAGAATAAAGGCCGCTTTGACAAAATAGTCGCCACGACGTGTGAGACTCAGGATTTTTATTTCACTCCCCGATAGAATAAAATCTTTTTGGTGTACCTGTGAAACAGTGTTACAAAATGCCGACATATTTACAAGAGTGCACCAAGCAAGAGCAGCGAAGTTTGGTGAAAATTCTTGTTTAGTGAAGGCATGCAACCTGTAGTGCTTCATCATCGAATGAGAATTCAGTAGATGAGAAGTTTGTGTGTAGTACACACGTGAATGGATGTCTGAGAAGCTCAAGAACGACGTCACTAGTATGGAGGATTCTCCTCGCCCGGGTGCAGATATCACGGCAATCACAGACGACAACATTGCAGCCGCGGAGAAAGTGGAACGGGATACAACTGGCGACTCCTAACCAAGGAGTTAGCATTACTATTAGAAATTAATGTGTGTGTATGGGGGCTGCGAGTGGCCTAGTTGGGAAAACCACCCGACTGGGCTACCGACGTTTGGACAACCCGTGTTCGATTCCCGCTGGGAGCAGTTTAAGTTGTACTCGCGGTTGGAAAAAAATACCCGCGTGGTCGACCCAGCCGCTGGCAGAAATGGGTACCAGGGTAGCACTCTGGGAAGGTGAGGAATACCGCCTCGCATCGTGAGTTTCGATGCTTGAAGCGACACTATCCAGAAGCCTCCGAACATTTCTGGATAGGCGTCCGAGCACATATGGGTGACAACTCGCGTGCTAAGACGCCGATTCAAGTCTCGTACTTTACCTTTACATGAATGTTTGATCAGTTCATCATATATGTCGAGCTGAAGTTGCGAAAAGTGTGCACGATCAGTACCCAAGTAACAGTACATGAACGGCTGCGCGCGCACCCATCCTAAATAATAATTTTCCCCCGCTAATGAAGGTCTGTAAAATATATGGTCACTAACACCATATTTCCCTATACGCCACTTGGCGTGACGGGGGTACTTTACTTTTTTTTTTAATCAAGAGCTGGCACAAGTGCAATGGACTAGAGGTTGGCATGTTGAATAGTGACAATGTTATTGTTTCAATTTTTTCAATAACTACTCAGTTTTAAAAAAAGCAAAGATCTGGTTTTCCACGAAAAGCACCTTGTATGTAAGTAAATGGTTATCCTGGCAGCTGGGACTCGTTAGTCTAGGTCCACATCCCTTCTAAGAGAAGAAAACATCTGCTTCACCTGCTTTCTTGCACATGTGGGTTAGACCTAGTCTAAAGTGCTCCACCTGCTTTCTTGTACATGTGGGTTAGACCTTGTCTAGAGTGCTCTACCTGCTTTCTTGTACATGTGGGTTAGACCTTGTCTAGAGTGCTCCACCTGCTTTCTTGTACATGTGGGTTAGACCTTGTCTAGAGTGCTCCACCTGCTTTCTTGTACATGTAGGTTAGGTTAGACCTTGTCTAGAGTGCTCCACCTGATTTCTTGTACATGTGGGTTAGACCTTGTCTAGAGTGTTCCACCTGCTTTCTTGTACATGTGGGTTAGACCTTGTCTAGAGTCAAAAGTTAACGGAGTAAACCATATACAAATCTGCGACATGCAAAGGGAAGTCACTGTCGTATTTTTCCACGAATAATCATGATCATGTCTCTCAACATTACCGAGATTAAATGCAGAATAGCACTATGTAAATTTGCATTAAAAGAAAGGGAAAATAACATTTTGCTCAACCTATTTTTGTTATCAGAAATAAGCAATGAGTTCTCCAATGTTACATAACCCAATACTTAAGTACGGAAGTAAAACAGAGACAATCAGTGAACGATGAAAAAAGAAGGTAAATCACGTGCCGCAGAAATGTGACTTTATAGAAGAATGTTGAGAATTCCATGCACGGCTTTAAAGAGAAATGATGAATTATAATAAAGGCCAGAATGCAAATAATTATGTGATGTTCCTTGAGAAGAAGATAGTTTACTTTCTTAAGGCACGTGATGCAAAAGGGAAAACTTGAAAACGTCGAAGCAGGAAAAAATTAAGGACAAAGAAAAAGAGGAATGCATTGAGACAGGATACTGTACAGTTTAACAACGTGGTATAGAAAAGTCAACAGTGGAATTGTGGTTGAGAGACACAATCGTAAAAGCCTACGAGCGGGTATGGAACCTGATGATGATGATGATGATGATGAAAGTAAATACATATGGGTCGGAGGGAATAAAGGAAACATGCAACGATCAAGACAAACAAACGTGTTAAGGGAAGGGGTTAGTATTGAAATTGGTAAGAATCTAAAATATAAAACACAAAGTCTGAAAACACTGGTGACAAATTGGAGCAACTCCAAATACTAAAGGTTTGAAAATAATAATAATGATGAAAATAACAATCATCATCGAAGTCATCATCACCACCATCAAAATCGTGAGCATCATCATAAAAATCACCATCATCATCAGCACCATCACCATCATTCTCATCACCATCATCATCATAAAAATCGTCAGCATCATTATACAAATCGCCATCATTCAATTCATCATAAAAATCACCATCATCATCATCATCATCATAAAAATCATCATCATCATCATCATAAAAATCACCACCATCATCATCATCATCATCATCATAAAAATCACCATCATCATAAAAATCACCATCATCATCATCATCATCATCATCATCATAAAAATCACCATCATCATCATAATTAAAATCATCATCATCATAAAAATCACCATCATCATCATCATCATCATTATAAAAATCACTATCATCACAATCATCATAATAAAAAACACCATGATCATCATAAAAATCACCATCATCATCATCATCATAAAAATCACCATCATCATCATCATAAAAATCATCATCATCACACCATCATCATAAAAAATCACCATCACCATCATCATTAAAATCACCATCATCATCATAAAAATCACCATCATCATCATCATAAAAATCACCATCATCACCATCATCATAAAAATCACCATCATCACCATCATCATAAAAATCACCATCATCATCATCATCATAAAAATCACCATCATCACCATCATCATAAAAATCACCATCATCATCATCATTATTATAAAAATCATCATCATCACCATCATCATCTTAAAAATCACCACCACCATCATCATCATCATCTTAAAAATCACCATCACCATCACCATCATAATAAAAATCACTATCATCATCATAAAAAACACCACCATCATCATCATCATCATCATAAAAATCACCATCATCTTCATAAAAATCACCATCTTCATCATCATCATCAAAATCATCATCATCATCAAAATCGTCAGCATCACCATCAAAATCGTCAGCATCATCATAAAAATCGTCAGCATCACCATAAAAATCGTCAGCATCATCATCATCAAAATCATCATCATCATCAAAATCGTCAGCATCATCATCATCAAAATCGTCAGCATCAGCATTATCAAAATCGTCAGCATCATCATCGTCATGAAAATCGTCAGCATCATGATCATCAAAATCGTCAGCATCATGATCATCAAAATCGTCAGCATCATCATCATCAAAATCGTCAGTATCATGATCATCAAAATCGTCAGCATCATCATCATCAAAATCGTCAGCTTCATCATCATCAAAATCATCATCATCATCATCAAAATCGTCAGCATCACCATCAAAATCGTCAGCATCATCATAAAAATCGTCAGCATCACCATAAAAATCGTCAGCATCATCATCATCAAAATCGTCAGCATCATGATCATCAAAATCGTCAGCATCATCATCGTCATGAAAATCGTCAGCATCATGATCATCAAAATCGTCAGCATCATCATCATCATAATCGTCAGCATCATCATCATCATCAAAATCGTTAGCATCATCATCATCAAAATCACCACCGTCGTCATCACCAAAATGATCATCATCGTCATCATCACCACAATCATGATGAAAGATATTGTCAGAATCATAATCATTGTCTTCTTCGTGTCAGTAAATGAGATCATGTTTCTCCATAACTCTCTGTCTCGACTGTTGTGTATTAATTCTGTTGTTGACATTCTACCAACCGATTCACTAAAACTTTATTATATCTATTCTCACCGTTTGGTTACTTCTCTTCTCCCCTCACTCACAGCATATTTTAACCTCCTTCTCAATTCACCGCCCAAAAAATAATGATAATTGTTTTCCCTTGATCAGATTTTCTGTAAAATAAAGGTAAATATGGGAATAGGAATAAAAATGCGAAGCTGCAGTAAAACTGAATGTGAGGAAAAATTAAAAATAGAAATAAAAATGGTATGTAAGAAGCTTTACGTTCTAAGTGGACGACACAGACTAAACGACGTTTCGGCCCAATAGGCCTTCATCAGGAACAAACAAAAAAACACACACACAAAACTAATAACGAAACAACCAAAACAAAAACAATCGAAATGTGTTAAAGAAAACAAAATTATCTATCCTGTGTGTAAACATAGGTCAAAACTAAAAGGAAATAGCAACCAAGTGCGGCTGTCGTGAACGTGTTTGCACACTGACCCCCGTGTGAACTTATCTGGTTCTGTGTGCATTTGCGCACATTTCTGCACGTTTCTGTACGTTCACGACAGCCGCACTTGGTTGCTATTTCCTTTTAGTTTTGACCTCTGTTTACACACAGGATAGATAATTTTGTTTTCTTTAACACATTTCGATTGTTTTGGTTTTGGTTGTTTCGTTATTAGTTTTGTATCTGTTTTTTTTTTTGTTCCTGATGAAGGCCTATTGGGCCGAGACGTCGTTTAGTCTGTGTCGTCCACTTATCACGTAAAGCTTCTTACATACCATTTTTTTCTATTTTTTAATTTTTCCTAAATATGGGAACATCACGTCATCGTGTATCTATGATAAGTTACTTTATAAAGACACATAAGCAGAGCGGTTGTGAGCATTGACTATATGATACAACAGTTTACATTATGGGTCAATAAGTTTAGAAGGGTGTGTGTGTGTGTGTGTGCATGTGTGTGTGTGTGTGTTCAGAAAATATCACGAGAAACATTAAAGAAAAAGAAAGTAAGGAACAATTTGACATTTGGGGAGTCACCCACTAGCAGAAATACCATACTTTCATTAGACAACAATATTAACCGCCTCGGTGACACTGAGATATGATAACATCAGTTCATGGTAATAAAGTAAAACAATTCATGAATCTCAATGTAATGAAAAAAAAACCCGCTTTAACACTTGATAAAATGTGTTTAGATGCTGACATATGCAATATATTAATGAAGAAAAAGACTGGAAAAAGTAAACAGATTTTAATATTTTGGTTCATCAATAACAAACGACATAAATTCTAGCATGGAGATCGGAAGAGGACCGAATATAGCTATAAATAAAATAAAAGAAGTGCACAGCATGTGACAAGTACCTAATGTAACAGGTGGGGCCAAATACTCATCCTTTGAGAGCAAAAATAATTCTGTTAAGTCTAAAAACAATCGCAACCTGGCAAATGGGATGATACAAGGTATGGAGGAGGAGGATTGTGGGTAAGTTAGCGTGTGTATAGCCAGGTGTGTGGTAAGTTGGTGTTTTAAGTGCGGTTACTGAACCAATACCTGCTCACCACAACAGGTTAGTTACACTTCTAGTACTAATATATCACTCTTGTTCAAGATTTTATTGCTTGTGTGCAGTCATTGTCCTTATTTTCTTGAAATCTTTCTCAAGTGCCTAGAGTAGTAAAAGTAAGTAAAGTACCCCCGTCACGCCAAGTGGTGTGTAGGGAAATATGGTGTTAGTGACACTATATTTTACAGACCTTCAGCACATGATTTTTGGGGTAATGTGGTTGATATTACCCCCGTGCTGCTTTACTTTCCCAGAAAAAAAAATCAGGTACCCATTTAAGGCTGGGTGAACCCGGAAGCCGTCAGTTGGGATCGAACCCTACCTCTTGTCCTTTATAGTCCAGTTCACTAACCACTGAGCTATCGCGGCTCCCAAGTGCCTAGAGTAGTCGCGTAAAAACGTAAACAGGAAGAGAAAGACAGCGAGATTTGTACCAGAGTGGGCAGAAACGTTTCTTTGTTATGCCAAATATATTACATGTCTTTAATTCAAAAACAGAAAAATAATGAGCAATTATGACACAATGAAATATAACAAATGGAGCTGAAAGTTAGAAGAGGAAGAATTATGACAAAAATAACCGTAATTTTATTTTACAAAAAAAAACACACAAATGTAATCGTGGTTATGATCTGATGCGAACTAAACTTTCAACTAGGGAAGAAAAACAATTCTATGGGCAGTGAACTGGTATACGTGTAGTCTAATGTTAATCTTATGTTATTACCGCGGCTGGTTTTATTTTAGCCTTTAATATTGCACGTACGAAGCACACGTACAGGGAAAAAACCTTGGAAGAACATCGCTTAAACCCCGAATATAGATGGCCTAACATCATCAAGTGCTATGACGATCATCATTTTCGGGAGGACGTGAACTTCCATGGTATATGATGGATAGGCGGCAGGAACCATTGAAGGCTATGTCTGAAAAGTGTTCCTTCTTGCAGTTTCCTCATATTCCAAGTCCGACTTGTTGCAGGAGCTACTGAGTTAAGTGCTCTGTGCACACCGTGAGCTGTGTGTCTCATCCGTTTTGATCCTGCTTCGATATCCCGCTTGTTTACGAGGAATGATGATATCGTATGACAGGGAACAGTTGGCTGTGTTCACTTTCTGCGCGGTTTCGCCTTATGTCTTTGGACGTGTGCTGAGACTGCTACGATGGGGACTACAGTTACCTTTCTTTGTTTGGGAGATGAATTGGTAATTCGGATGATTCCACTGGCACGGGCGGTTGAGCAATTATGGATTTTAATTCGTTTGCGGTGATACCGAGGCCTTCCATAACCAATAACCAATAACCAATATAGAACAACCACTCAGACTGACTAAGAGCCGCGATAGCTCAGTGGTTAGTGAACTGGACTACAAAGGACAAGAGGTAGGGTTAGATCCCAAACGACGGCTTCCGGTTCACCCAATCTTGAAATGGGTACCGGTGTTTTTTTTAAAGTATGGCGGCACGGGCGTAATACCGACCACATTACCCCAAAAATCATGTGCCGAAGGTCTGTAAAATTTATGGTCACTAACACCATATTCCCTATACGACACTTGGCGTGACGGGGGTACTTTACTTTTTTTTTTTAAACTCAGAGACTGACTGAATAGATTATAGTTTCCAGTCCTACAATGATAGCAGAATTTTCTTTATCAGTGCTGAGATTTTAAACAGCTGTAACCAGATCTTGTAAAAAAAAGGACATTACTACATTTAGCCTAACCTTGAATCTGCATATATTTAGGATACACAACAAGTGGCTAAATTTGTTTGTTTTATATCTAGACGTCATGGATGAGTTTTTGAAAATTATATAGCGCTGATCTATACAACTTGCGACACTAATATAAAAGATGCGTGCTGCACTTACAAAAGCTTCAGAATCGAGCAGAAATCGAAAGTCTTGCAACCGATGGTTGACAAAGTGGGTTTTTGTGAGAATGACGGGTATCGTTCTGGGGCTCTACCGATACAGTGTATTATTCACAAGTAACATCTAATTGTTAAGTGTTCTGAATACGAGTTTGGAAATAGTTCTAAGAATTGCCAATTTTGTTCTATTTTGTCTAAGAAACCAGTCTCATTGCAGTCTGTAATTCCCCATATCTGCTCCACCACTTATCACATTTCCCAAAATGCGTCGGTAAATACTGTTGAAAGGTCACTCCGTGCACGTTCTACTCGACTGCACCGGCGACAATTGCAAACCTCCTCAGTCCCCTCTTACAACATGCGTGGCAGGAAACTGAAGATTCAATTATCAATTCTATTCGTCAAAGTGTAACAGCAGACTAATATTTTAAAAACATTTTTAGACTTGAATTGTAACTATATTCTTGCTAACGTCTCATGGTTCTACTTACTAACCTAATTCTTAGCTGTATATTAAACATATCTTGTTTTGTTGTTGTGAAACTAAATCAACAGTTAAAGTGGAAGGGAAATGTTTTCCCTCATCCCGATAAAGCGTAATCATTGTTAGATGTGCCATTTTAGTCGATGTTTTCCCTCATCCCGATAAAGCGTAATCATTGTTAGATGTGCCATTTTTAGCCGATGTTTTCCCTCATCCCGATAAAGCGTAATCATTGTTAGATGTGCCATTTTTAGCCAATGTTTTCCCTCATCCCGATAAAGCGTAATCATTGTTAGATGTGCCATTTTTAGCCAATGTTTTCCCTCATCCCGATAAAGCATAATCATTGTTAGATGTGCCATTTTTAGCCAATGTTTTCCCTCATCCCGATAAAGCGTAATCATTGTTAGATGTGCCATTTTTAGCCAATGTTTTCCCTCATCCCGATAAAGCGTAATCATTGTTAGATGTGCCATTTTTAGCCGATGTTTTCCACCATCCCGATAAAGCGTAATCATTGTTAGATGTGCCATTTTTAGCCGATGCTTCCCACCATGAACAGTTATTGGCTGTTTCGCTTCAGGACAAAGAAAGTTAATGACCAATCTCTAACCTCCCAAAACAAGTTGTATCATTTTTGCGAGTTTTGAAAATAGAAATTTCAATAGCGTCGTTGGTCTGAAGAAGAAACTGACAAATTTCCTTCAAGTGAAATAAGAAAACAGGATCTCATATAAGCAAATAAATAAATATTAGATTTTGCAACCTTTGAGGATGAAGTTAATCAAACATTTGTTGCTGTCAGAAAATCCGTTCCTTGGGAATGTGCTTGATCATGCTTGTCCTTCTTCAGAAACCAACTGTAATGATTGCTGCTGCTACAGAACTGAAGTTTTGGGAACTTCCAGAGATGAATGATTGAAACTATCCAAGCAAGTGGATGTTCCGTAATTGAGTTTTGAAAGTCTAGAACCAATGATATCCAAAACTAAAGCAAAGTGGTAGTTCAATTTTTGGGACCAGGTTCGCTGTTATATACTATCCTGGACCTGGATGTAATAAATCTAAATATGGATCAATTTATTGGAGCCGCGATAGCTCAGTGGTTAGTGAACTGGGCTACAAAGGACAAATGGTAGGGTTCGATCCCAACCGACGGCTTCCGGGTTCCCCCAGCCTTAAATGGGTACCGGATTTTTTTCTGGGAAAGTAAAGCAGCACGGGCGTAATACCGACCACATTATCCCAAAAATCATGTGCAGAAGGTCTGTAAAATATAGGGTCACTAACACCATATTTCCCTATACACCACTTGGCATGACGGGGGTACTTTACTTTTTTTTTTTTACTATAGATCAATTTAACTTATGAACTTGACTATAACAACAAGAAACGATAATAAACATGTTAAGGAAGTCGACACAAGGCAGGCCACAGCTAATGAATGAACCAATAAAACTATCGTGAATTGTGCTTCGAATTTAAATGTATTTTATTTGTTCAAAGTGAGCAATGTATTGAATGTATCAAATTCAACATTTTTAATGCAGTAATCTTTATTAGCTATGTTTTCTCTAATCTTTATTAGCTCTTATTCCTCTCTAATCTTTATTAGCTATGTTTCCTCTCTAATCTTTATTATCTATGTTTCCTCTCTAATCTTTATTAGCTGTTTCCTCTCTAATCTTTATTAGCTATGTTTCCTCTCTAATCTTTATTACCTATCTTTCCTCTCTAATCTTTATTAGCTATGTTTCCTCTCTAATCTTTATTATCTATCTTTCCTCTCTAATCTTTATTAGCTGTTTCCTCTCTAATCTTTATTAGCTATGTTTCCTCTCTAATCTTTATTAGCTATCTTTCCTCTCTAATCTTTATTAGCTATCTTTCCTCTCTAATCTTTATTAGCTATGTTTCCTCTCTAATCTTTATTAGCCATGTTTCCTCTCTAATCTTTATTAGCCATGTTTCCTCTCTAATCTTTATTAGCCATGTTTCCTCTCTAATCTTTATTAGTCATGTTTCCTCTCTATCTTTATTAGCTGTTTCCTCTCTAATCTTTATTAGCTATGTTTCCTCTCTAATCTTTATTAGCTATGTTTCCTCTCTAATCTTTATTAGCTATGTTTCCTCTCTAATCTTTATTATCTATGTTTCCTATCTAATCTTTATTATCTATGTTTCCTCTCTAATCTTTATTAGCTATCTTTCCTCTCTAATCTTTATTAGCTATGTTTCCTCTCTAATCTTTATTAGCTATGTTTCCTCTCTAATCTTTATTAGCCATGTTTCCTCTCTATCTTGTCTCTGTTTATTTGTTATTCCTGATAAAGTAAAGAAAAGCAAAGAGCCGCAAGACGTAGAGGCTTTCCTGTGATAAAGCTAAAACAAAAAAAAAAAAAAAAAAGCTGTAAAAATCTGTATTTGTTCCAATAGCAACATATTGCTGGCAATTTAAATTATCGACAAATCTGCTGCAAACAAACCATAAATGCCATTGAATGTAAATGTTAAAGTAGAATATTCAAAATACCATAAGCAAATAACAGTGCCAATTATGCAACAACTTCATAATCAGAGAACTGGTTGCAATAGAACAGACAAGGAATTTAAAACTTAATATCTGTGGTAATATAAAACGGAACAGTGTTTTCGAGTAAGTCAACACGTTACCAATAGGCGTGAGCGAGAAAGACAAGGTGTGTGCAAAGTATAACAGATGAGCTGGGATTGGCTATTGCAGACGCTAGACATCTCTCGTTGTGTAGAGAAAACGTCTTGCAGCAATGTCATGAGAGACAGGCGCCAAGCTACATGATTCTGGTTATGTTCCTCCTCGACGTTGGTAACACACTTTGTTTTTAGAACGTCCTAGCCATGTTTTTCTAGCTCTTCGTAGATTCTCCACATTCTTCTGAATTACTATCTTTTTGTGGTCTCCAGTGAGTGCTCGGAGCTCACTACCACATGTCGACACTAACTCTATATAACGCTGAAGATTTCTTCTTCTTATCTCCCTTGATATTAAATGTATAATAAATAGCGCTTCTGAACCTTATTTTTGTATGGGGCCCTTCCCATATTGCTTTCTTCCCGTGGCCCCCTTCCATTCTTATCTTCTTCCCGTGGCCCCCTTCCCATCTTATCTTCTTCCCGTGGCCCCCTTCCCATCTTGTTTTGTTTCCGTGCCTCCCCCTATCTATTCTTTCATATAGTTATTTTTATATATATATATATATATATATATATATATAAATATATATATATATATATATATATATATATGCACAAAACAGTTACATTGAAATGAATGCTTAAAATATGACGGTTGTAACAATAGATTCAGGGGGCAAAATAAAAGATTCCTCTACTGTTGTGCACGATTTTCCTTCTTTAGATATCAATTTGGATATTTTGTAAGGAGCGATTAAACTTTAGTCATTTAAATTTGTAGATTTCTAAACGAATATTTAATGATTTATGTCACCGCTAGACTGTCTGCTCGCATACTTTCATTGGAAAGTTAATATTGCAAATTAAGCACATGGGATTTTGTCGAGTCTTGCAGTGATGGGATAAATCCGTAGTCGTGATACTCGGTTGAGTATTGTGGACATTTCTTCTTTATCGATGTAGCCATGATATGATGTAAAAAAATATTATGCAGATTATTATGTAGTGTGACTGGGAAAACAATGTCGAAACAGACGGAGACAAACTGTAAATAATAATGTGAGTAGCTGTCAAATTATAAAGATCACTTTTTCATTTAAAAAAGCTGCATTAACACTTTCCATACAAAGACCATGACAAATTATGTTGTTGTAAAATTTAAATAATTATCTATATACTTTAAGTGTACAGTGCTTACAATACATATTCTTTTTACAAAATATATTACCGTATATTTGTATATATATTCACAAAATCAAGGGTTATGCAGGTCACGATAGATTTTTATGATCAATCAAATTCAATCAAAGTGCCCCCGTCACGCCAAGTGGCGTATAGGGAATATGTTGTTAGTGACCATAAACTTTACAGAACTACGGCAAACGATTTTTGGGGTAATGTGGTCGGTATTACGCCCGTGCCGTTTTACTTTCCCAGAAAAAAAATCCAGTACCCATTAAAGGCTGGGTGAACCCGGAAGCCGTTAGTTGGGATCGAACCCTGCCTCCTGTCCTTTGTAGTCCAGTTCACTAACCACTGAGCTATCGCGGCTCAGATTTTTGTTATGCTAAAAAATTAAACACAGTAGCCCCGAAAGGGCTGACACAATATGTGTTTTGTAATAGATTTGATAAACGTGTAGTTATATAACCATGTTCTCCCTCGAAGTTCGTCCACAAAACTATGCAAATGATTAATGAGAAGAGGATATCAAGCTGTGGTCGAGTGGGGCGGGGGGGGGGGAGGTGAAGGAGAGGTGAGGTGAGTAAGAGAAAAGTTATAGTTATGGAAGGTCCCGGTATCACTGCAAATGAATTAAAATCCATAATCGCTCAACCACCAGTGCCAGTGGAATCATTCAAATTACTATCTCATATCCCAAACAAAGAAAGGTAGCTGTAGTCTCCATCATAGCAGTCTCAGCACACACCAAAAAACATAAGGTGAAACCACACAGAAAGTGAACACAACCGTCTGTTCCCTGTCATACGATATCATCGTTCATCGTAAACAATCGGAACAGTGAAACACGATTTAAAACGGATGAAACGCACAGCTCATGGTATGCACAGAGTACTTAACTCAGTAGCTCCTGCGACAAGCCGGGCTTGGAATATGAGGAAACTGCAACCAGGAACGCTTTGCAGACATAGCCTTTAATCGTTTCTGCCGCATATCCACCATATTGACCGGAAGTTGAGGAGAAAAAAAAAAAAAAGGAAAATAATGTTGCCGCATCAATGGCGATCAAACCATCGAGGATAGTCGTTTTTTGAAGCTCACCAAATACTTTTGATGTGGGGTTGTCTTAGGCGCCGCTAATGAAACAATTCACTGAGTGGGAAAAAGGGATATCTGGTATTCCACAAGTATCACTGTTCCCACACAAGGTTGGGTGTCCGGTTAGCGCAATCGATAGGCGGTTGGCTTACCACGGCAACAGCCGGGGTTCGTAATCCTGGCGAGGACACCTGGGTTTTACTAATTCCCTAAAAATTAGTAGGAGCCGTGATAGCTCAGTGGTTAGTGAACTGGACTACTACGGACAAGGAGTAGGGTTCGATCCCAACCGACGGCTCCGGGTTCACCCAGCCTTAAATGGGTACCGGATTTTTTCTGGGAAAGTAAAAGCAGCACGGGCGTAATACTGACCACATTACCCCAAAAAATCATGTGCTGAAGGTCTGTAAAATATAGGGTCACTAACACCATATTTCCCTATACGCCACTTGGCGTGACGGGGGGTACTTTACTTTACTTTTTACACAAGGTTCTCAAATCTCGTGACATGGCTCCTCTATTATGCCATTTTTTTCCTATGCCACCCTTCCCAACACACTGTTGCCCCCCCCCCCCCAGGGCATTAGTTGAGAACCCCTGTGTTAGACACATGACAGGAAATAAATAGCCTGAGAGATAAGATCAGAAATGAAGAACTGAGAAAAAAAAGATAGGAATAATTACCACATAGAATACACAAAGAAACAACAGATAAAAAGGTTTGGCCACATGGCAAGACAGAAATACCAAAACATAACACAACGAACCTTTAATAAACGTTGCGAGAACACGAAACTCCAGGGCAGACCACGAATAAAGATGGATCGATGGAATATAAGCAACACTAGGAAACATAACAGCAACGGAGTCTAACAGAAGAGCAAAAGACCGCAAAGTATATCTCCCCTCGACACTGAAAGGCAGATGAGGAAGGAAAGAATAGGATCTCCCTTATTAAAGGCAGATTACATATAATATTTTCTCACAAATTTTGGAATTTAATATTTACCTGCGTTTTTATGGATCTAATTTCTATTGTACATGTACTATCTAAAGTTAAAATCGTTTTAAGATGTTTTAATATATTGACCTGTCACGTCTGAACACTGTCACAATTACAACAGATGTAATGGTACCTGTATGCAGTAGACATCTCTACCAGCGACTGCCGTGCTGACTTCCATGAATGCGAGAGAGAGAGAGAGAGAGAGAGAGAGAGAGAGAGAGAGAGTAAAACACCAAATAACCCCATCATAAATTAAAACAACAGCCACGTTGATCAAAGATTTTAGTCAAAAATTAGAGGTAACAACCGTACAGAAATCAACACAGAGGGCAGGGTGAAAACATCGCCATAAAGTTCAAGTACAATAATAAATCGTTAAAACGTTAGAACACTATTTGCAAAATTGAAAATTGGTTAACGTCAAAAGAAAAATGAAAAAGGTGTATATACATATAGTGGAATTATGTTAGACCAGATACACTAAATCATGTGTAATGTATTGCGATAAATATAAAATGTTTATTCAGGAGTCACCAGACACTAAAGAGTAGATATCGTAGATGCTGGGGATCATACAGCAAGTGAGCTAAGAGCGGTCAGTGACCCATACCTGACTGTGTGTTTTGGAAGGGCGAGCAAACGAGCTGATTCAGACCCCACTCCACCTCCATGTAGTGCTTCTGGAAACAGACTATCCGGCCTGGATAAGCGAGCATAGATCTGTTGGGCCGAAGATCACAAACGTAGCTGAAAACCACAACAAAACTCATCTATGCCCAATTAAAACCCATTTAATGGCGGATGTTGAAGCGGACTATTCAGTCAAAAAGACATCTGGGCAATAGCAAGCAGCTAAATGACGGAAAAAAGGGAAGAGAGATCGCGGACGAGAAAAGAGAAAAAATACTGGATAGCTTGGTGTCATGGCATGGAAAACAGCCAACAACAGAACTGATACGATGCACTGTAGATAGAAGGTTGCGGATATGATCGCCTACGCCAACCGGTACGGCACATGATGATGATGATGCTGATCTTGATGATGAAGGGACGGAAAGAAGCGTGCTATAAGATAGGACAAATAAAAAATAGAAAAAATTGGTATGTTAGAAGCTTTACGTGATTAGTGGACGACACAGATTAAACGACGTTTCGGCCCAATAGGCCTTCAGCAGGAACAAAAAAAAAAACACACACACACACGGATATGTAAGTAAAACTAATAACGAAACATCCAAAACAAAAATAATCGAAATATGTTAAAGAAAATAAAAAAATGTCTATCCTGTGTGTCAGGCCGAGGTCAAAATGAAAAGGAAATGGTAACCTGAGTGTGGCTGTCGTGAATGTGCAGAAATGTGCGCAAATGCACACCGAACCAGAGGAGTTCACACAGGGGTCAGTGTGCAAACACAAAGGAGAAAGAATAGAATAGTAGACTAACAGGTGCTCAAAAGGCGGTAAGAGTGAGATGTCTTAGAGTGGGGTACAATAAAAACAAATGAGGGGTAAGGAGCACAGAAAAAAGGTATAGAGGAGAACACCGAAGTGTCTCATAAGGGACTAGAGGAGAAGAACTATAAATAGCATGGCATAGTAGATAGATGCTATAATATAGTAGATTGTCTGAATTAGTGATTTTCCTGAAAATCCCTAGTAGATAGTGCTATAAGATACCCCAGGCTAGCGCCAAGGATGCCTGGACACGTTTAAAAAACGTCCTTGTCCTGAGTTCTAGATAGCCACCAGTAGCTAGAGCTTGAGGAAACTGGACATTTTTGCCGACTTTATCTGCTATCATTGTGTCAAGGATTTTGTTGCATGGAAGAAGGAGAAGTTGCTATTTTACAAAAATAGAACAGCGAGAAGTTGTGATTTCACATAAAAAGAAAAGGGAGAAGTTACAATTTTGCAGAAATAGAACAGGGAGAAGTTGTAATTTTACAGAAATAGAAAAGGGAGAAGTTACAATTTTGCAGAAATAGAACAGGGAGAAGTTGTGATTTTACAGAAATAGAAAAGGGAGAAGTTACAATTTTACAGAAATAGAACAGGGAGAAGTTGTGATTTTACAGAAATAGAAAAGGGAGAAGTTACAATTTTACAGAAATAGAACAGGGAGAAGTTGTGATTTTACAGAAATAGAAAAGGGAGAAGTTACAATTTTACAGAAATAGAACAGGGAGAAGTTGTGATTTTACAGAAATAGAAAAAGGAGAAGTTACAATTTTACAGAAATAGAACAGGGAGAAGTTGTGATTTTACAGAAATAGAAAAAGGAGAAGTTACAATTTTACAGAAATAGAACAGGGAGAAGTTGTGATTTTACAGAAATAGAAAAAGGAGAAGTTACAATTTTACAGAAATAGAACAGGGAGAAGTTACAATTTTACAGAAATAGAAAAGGGAGAAGTTACAATTTTACAGAAATAGAAATGGCGAGAATTTATGATTTTACAGAAATTAGAACAGGGACAAGTTGTGATTTTGTAGAAATAGAAGATGGAGATGTTCTGATTTTACAGAAATAGAAGAGGTGTACGTTGTGATTTTACAGAAATAGAAGAGAGAAGTTGTGATTTTACAAAAATATAAGAGGGAGAAGTTGTGATTTTACAGAAATTAGAAGAGGGAGGATTTGTGATTTTACAGAAATATAAGAGGGAGATGTTGTGATTTTATTTTGCCTATAATCATATTTTGATCAGGAATATGGTCGATCAATGAGATTCGTGATCTATCAGGCTGCGGGCAACAAGAATACAATAAATAAACAGTGGGCAATACAAATATAACAAAAATAACAGTAGGCAACACACATGCAACAACAAATGCAAACAATACGAATGCAACAAAGCCATAGTATGCTGCACAGGTTCAACAAAGATACATCAGAGAGTACAGGTCAAACTAAGAGACAGAAAGCAGCTTAGGTAAAAAAGAGAATGCACAGTAGACAGCATAGGTATAACAAAGATACAGTTGGCGACACAGGTACAGAAAAGAGCAGCAAGCAGCATAGATACAAGAAAGAAAAAATGGGCAGCATAGGTACAAACTAATAGCAGGTAGCACAGGTACAAAATGAAGAAGCAGAACACACAATGTGGGAAGAAAAAAAACAAAGACACCGGAAATACAACAAAAAATCAGTAAACAACACAGGTGCACAAGAGGACAGTAGGCAGTAGTTGTACAACAGAGAACTAGTGGACAACACAGGTGCAAAAGAACAGTAGGCAGTGGATGTACAACAAAGAAGCAGTAGGATACAGAGGTATAACAATGAGGCAATAGGTAACACAGGTACAACAAAAGAATAAGATACACAAGAAGTACAGCAAAAGAGCAGCAGGCAGTATACATGCAACAAGGAACAAGGAAACAATAGGCAAAAAAGGAAATGTTGGTAACACAAAGGCAACAAGAAAATAATAGTCAGCACAGAATCAGCAAAGAAGTAAATAGAAAACCTTCATTTGATGAAGAAAACTGAACTTACCAAAGTAACATTACACGAAGGTTTGTCACCACCATTAAAGAGAAGTTAACTAACTGGTAATTTCTGCAATGTTGGGAACAGCCTGGGAACGTATACGGTTTGCGAAGGATAATAATTATAAAATCAAGTGGAGAACTTTGTTGAGTGGCACATTTATTCTCACAAGATCCCACCTCTGTCTTAAAGAAATTACCCCACTTCTGTCTTCTTAAAGAAATGACCCCACTTCTGTCTTCTTAAAGAAATGACCCACTTCTGTCTTCTGCAACTCCTGTAATCTCTATTTAATACTGTAATTATGAAGGATTTTATTTCTTTCAAACAAACGTCTTTAGACACTGATCATGTAACAACTGTATTTGTGCTGAACTTTGCATTCAACATCTGTTGAAGTGGTCATATGTTGTTGTGTATTTAGTGTACGTTTAGCAGTTTACACATTATTATTTTGTCTCTGAATTACCAGCAGTCAGAATAAAGATAAGTCAACTTAAATTTTCACTATTTGTGATTCTCTTCGATTATTTCAAGCATTGATTACAAACATTAATTAAGAAAACACAGCAGAAAATTAAAGCCTTTGAAATGTGAATTACTAACAAAAAAATGTGAAGCATTGGGCATAAGAAAATTAAGAAAAACAAGAAATATTTTATTCAGCTAAAATGAAAAAAAAAAAAAATTAACATAACTCGAACAAGACAACTACAATGTTTTGACAAGTGAAGGAAGAGAAATAATAACACACTGAAGGTCATTTTGAAATGTAAAGTTCAAGGTAGACGAGGCAGAGGCAGACTAAGACGAAAGTGGACGGACAACATTAAAAGATGGTCAAGTGAGCACGTGACAAGGTGCACTAGTAAGCCAAGAGACAGAGTAAGATGGCGTCACAAGGTAGCCACCCTTCGATGTGGAGACGGCACCCAATGAATGGTTATAAACATTTTAGTAGCCCTGGTAAATGTAGTTTAAACAATTTTTATGTTATTTGATGGAGGTTGCTGCTGTTACTACTTCATCTTAACTCCCTTTGGAGCATAGGTCTTCAACAAATACTTTCAACTCCCTGTGGAGCATAGGTCTTCAACAAATACTTTCAACTTCCTGTGGAGCATAGGTCTTCAACAAATACTTTCAACTCCCTGTGGAGCATAGGTCTTTAACAAATACTTTCAACTTCCTGTGGAGCATAGGTCTTCAACAAACACTTTCAGCTCCCTGTGGAGCATAGGTCTTCAACAAACACTTTCAACTCCCTTTGGAGCATAGGTCTTAAACAAACACTTTCAGCTCCCTGTGGAGCATAGGTCTTCAACAAACACTTTCAACTCCCTTTGGAGCATAGGTCTTAAACAAACACTTTCAGCTCCCTGTGGAGCATAGGTCTTAAACAAACACTTTCAGCTCCCTGTGGAGCATAGGTCTTTAACAAACACTTTCAGCTCCCTGTGGAGCATAGGTCTTCAACAAACACTTTCAACTCCCTGTGGAGCTTACGTCATCAACAAACACTTTCAGCTCCCTGTGGAGCATAGGTCTTCAACAAACACTTTCAACTCCCTTTGGAGCATAGGTCTTAAACAAACACTTTCAGCTCCCTGTGGAGCATAGGTCTTCAACAAACACTTTCAACTCCCTTTGGAGCATAGGTCTTAAACAAACACTTTCAGCTCCCTGTGGAGCATAGGTCTTAAACAAACACTTTCAGCTCCCTGTGGAGCATAGGTCTTTAACAAACACTTTCAGCTCCCTGTGGAGCATAGGTCTTCAACAAACACTTTCAACTCCCTGTGGAGCTTACGTCATCAACAAACACTTTCCAGTCTTTTCTGTTTCTCGTCATTCTTTTAAGACCATTCTATGTTTCCCCATCATCTTCATCCCTGCTTCCATCTGTCTTCTCTAAGAATATTTTGGTCTTTCTCCTTTTCTTTTTCCTTAGAGATTCCAAAAAGAGCCTCATGTGTAAAACTCTCAGTTGGCTTCCGTTTTGTGTGTCCTACCCGGCGCCATCGTCTTCGCTGTATCTCTTTATCCACTGGTATTTGACTGGTACATTTCCATAATTCTGTGTTAGTGATTTTGTCCTGCCATTTCCATGCTTTTATTCTGCGTTAACATCCATTAATGAAGGTCTGTACCTTGATGATTGTCATTTTTGTTGTTCTCCCTTTTTCATAGCCATATATTAGTACTGACTCTACATTAGATTTGAACATTTTTAATTTTATATTTAACCTAATTTCTTTGGATTTCCATATGTTTCCCAGTGCAACGAATGCCCCTCTTGATTTTGATATCCTTATTTTGGTATAATTTTCTGATCCTCCTTCTTTATCTATATTACTGTACAGATATATGCAAGATTGTACATCTTGTAGATGTATTTCTAATAGTATTATTTGGTTATTGCCAACCGTATTAATTCTCATAAATTTTCGTCTTATTTTCACTCCCAGCTGTTGTGATTTCTCATCAAGTATGCTCATTTTATCTTGCATCTATTGATGGTTGTGTGGTAGTAGAGCTATTAGTTATTGGTTATTGGTTATGGAAGGCCTCGGAATCACTGCAAACGAATTAAAATCCATAATTGCTCAACCGCCCGTGCCAATGGAATCATCCGAATTACTAACTCATCTCCCAAACAAAGAAAGGTAACTGTAGTCCCCATCGTAGCAGTCTCAGCACACGTCCAAAGACATAAGGCGAAACCGCGCAAAAAGTGAACACAGCCAACTGTTCCCTGTCATACGATATCATCATTCATCGTAAACAATTGGAATATCGAAACATGATCAAAACGGATGAGACACACAGCTCACGGTGTGCACAGAGCACTTAACTCAGTAGCTCCTGCAACAAGCCGGACTTGGAATATGAGGAAACTGCAACAAGGAACAATTTTCAGACATAGCCTTCAATGGTTCCTGCCGCCTATCCACACTATACCGGAAGTTCACGTTCTCCCGAAAATGATGAGGAGAGCTATGTCATCAGCAAAGTCTAAATCACTAGGTTGATTGGTCAGTGACCACTGGATTCCATTTCTATTGTTCTGAGTTATTTTCATAATCCAATCTATGCATGGCCAGTAGAAAGAGAAATGGAGATAGAAGGCATCCCTGCCTTACTCCTATTCTTATTTCAAATGCTTCTGTAAGCTGCCCTTCATGCACCACACTACATTTCATTCCTTCACACATTGTTCTTATCAGGTTAATACAAGTTACAATCTATGAATCCAATATAAAGTGGGGATTTTAGTTCTAAACTTTGTTCAACTATTATACGTAAAGTAGTTATTTGATCAGCACATGATCTGTTCTTCCTAAAACCTACTTGTTCATCTCTCAAATGTTTCGCTGTGGCCTCTTTTAGTCTCTCCAGAATGATTCTGTTTAATTTTTTTCCTTGGACTTATAGTAGCATAATTCCCCTACAATTTGTATATAGTTGATCTATGGTTGCTGCGTCAGATACTACAAAGAAAGGAACAGATTCAAATCCCAAATGCCCAGTTTTTTGTTGTTGTTGATTTACATCATCATCATCATCATCATTGAGTGCCGTCTCCGCATCGAAGGTTGGCTACCATGGAGCGCCATTTCACTCTGTCTCTTGCTTTGATGGTGCAGATTGCCATAGGCTGACTTGTCCACCTTTTGATGTTATTCGTCCATGTTAGTCTTGGTCTGCCTCTGCCTCTTTTACATTGTGTTTTCCCTTCTAATATTACTTTTATTAGACTGTTGTATCTTTTAACATGACCAAAAAATTTAATTTGTCTTGCTCTAATTGGGTTTAGTAGTTCTTTTTTCAATTTTAGTTGTTTTAAAACTTCCTCGTTTGTTTTCGTTTCTTTCCATCCAATTCTATCTATTCTTCTATAAATCCACATTTCAAAGGCTTCAATTTTCTGTTCTGTTTTCTGGTCTAATGTCCAAGTTTCTGCACCATACAGGAATATTGAGAAGATGTAACATTTTGCTATTCTTAGTTTTAGCCCTGGTGTTATTTGTTTTGATGTTAGTATATTTTTCATGGCATTGAAATTACTTTTTGCCATTCCTATTCTTTTAATTATTTCAGTTGTACATTTTCCATCACTGGTTATAGTATGTCCAAGGTAGTTGTAGCTCTGAACTGTCTCCAGATGTATTCCTTCAACTTTGATATTTAATTGTAGGTCTTGAGAATTTTCTTTGTTTATGATCATAATTTTATTCTTTTTGATATTAATTTCTAGTCCATATTTTTGCTTGTTATGTTTATTACATTAAGTAATTGTTGTAGATCTTTAGGATTTTCTGCTAGTAGTACAGTATCATCAGCATATTTTAGGTTATTGATTATCTTACCATCAATGTTAAGGCCTGGCATCTCATTGATGTTTTTAAAGATTTGCTCAGTGTATAAATTGAACAAGCTTGGTGATAGGATGCATCCTTGTCTTACTTCTCTTTTTATATCAATGGGTGTAGAGTTCTCCTTGTTATATTTTATTATTGCTGTTTGCTCCCAGTACAAATTACATATCAGTCGTATGTCTGTGTCATCCAGATTTATATCTTTTAGGCAGTCTATAAGTTGGTTATGGTGTATTCTATCAAATGCTTTGGTGTAGTCTATGAAGCAGGCATATATTGGTTTGTTTACTTCTATGTACTTTTCAATCAATGTCCTCATGCTGAATATGGCTTCTTTTGTCCCGCTGTTTTTCCTGAATCCGAATTGCTGCTCATCTAATTCATTATTAATTTTATTCTGAATCCTTCCTTGTATAATTTTTAGTAAAATTTTGGTTACCTGACTCATTAGGCTTATTGTTCTAAAATCGCTGCATTCAACTGCACCATTCTTTTTAGGCAATGCTATAAAAGTTGTTGTTTTTAGTTCATTTGGTATGTATCCTGTACGGTATATGTCATTGCATATGTCTGTTATCAATTCAATGCCAAAATCTTCTAGTGCCTGTATCATGATTTACACAGTTTCTTATTAATACCATACTTTAATAGACAAAAATACGGCATGGCGTAATGCTGGCCATATCATTTGCACAATTTGCCGCTGGTAATTTAAAAACCATGGACACCATCACTATATTCTTGATAGGCATCGAAACGTAGAAGGAACACATACTTATCTACGTTTACTGTTTTCATATTTTTGGAAAATAATTTGCCCACAGGTGCGTCTTCGCCTTGGCCTGTATCAGGTCTATCTGCAAGAGTGGCTGGCCTTGTTTCCGAGAAAGCAGGTCCTGGTAGTTCGTCTTGAGGATTGGTCAGAGAAGCCGCTGGAGATAATCAGGGAAGTTCACCAGTTCCTTAACCTCAGTGAGTACTCAACTTTAGCACCGAAGTCATTATAATTAATACTAATAGCACTGGCATTTATTTTATATGATTAACACAATCAGTAACAGTATCATTAATATCATTCATCAACTCCAAGTACTGTGCATTCTGGTATAGGTGATCATGTCTCTCCACAACTTGTCACCTCAACAGTGACATATCGATTCTATTGTTAATAACTTACCAGACCATTATCTTAAATATGTATTTTACCTTTTCTATCTTTTTTTTTAAAATCCCGTTATTTTCTTCCTACAGCTTATCTAGTTTGTCACATTAGATTTCAGCTCCTGTGTTCTCACTACATGACCAACATAATGTTTATGATTATTTTACTTTAATGTAGGCAACACTCATTCTTCATGTTTTGGTTATGGTTAATCGAAGCCCCGTTATCACTGCAAATGAATTAAAATCCATCATTGCTCAGCGGCCCGCGCCAGTGGATTCACCCGAATTAAAACTCATCTCATTGAAGGATCCAAACAAAGAAAGGCAGCTGCAGTCCCCATCATAGCAGCTACAACACACGCCAACAAACATAAGGCGAAGCTTATCGAAACACAAACGATCCGGATTAAAAAAAAACACACACAGCTCCCGGTTTGCACAGAGCGCTAACTCAGCAGCTCCGGCAGCAAAGCGGACTCGGAATATGAGATAATTGCAACACGGAGCACTTTTCAGAATCACACTCAATGGTTCATGTTTTGGTCTCTTGGACTAACGTTTATATTGTTCTCAGTTTCATAAATATGGCTATTATTACTAGTAGTGTTAATGATGAAATATGGAATGGAGATGAAATATTATTTAATGGTTTTGAGCATCTTTCACTTAGATCGTATCATAAATGAGAAAGTTCGCAAAAGGATGCAACAAACAATCGGAGTAAATGTTGATCTTTTAGCTATTGTGAAGAAACGTAACATGAAATGGTTTGACTACATATCTCGATTATCATATACCTGGCAAATTCGTGTAAAATATCACGGCTGACCTACCTACCTACCTACCTACCTACCTACCTACCTACCTACCTACCTACCTACCTACCTACCTACCTACCTACCTACCTACCTACCTGCCTGCCTGCCTGCCTGCTCGCTTGCCTGCCTACTTACCTACCTACCTACCTACTGGGGAGACTGCAAGGGGAATTTCGCACTTCCAATAATATACTATATTATACTACATGTATATGTTTAATACTATATACTACTATATATTATAATAATAGTACTAATAAAATGAATAATAATAAGAATTTCAATAAGAATTTTACTATTTTCTATAATACTTGTGTTACTAATATACTACTATTTATTAATAATATTAGTATTATCAATTTATTAATAATTAATTAATACTAATTAATAATAATATTATAATTCTATCTATCTATTGACCTTTCGAGCCGTAACCGGCCCATAGGGCGTAGACCAAGATACACCTTCTCCTATATGAATTTTTGTTCTAGCAGTTTTCTTTTAAAGATATTTTATTAAATCTCGCCATCTGTCTCTGTTCTGTGCAAGCAGTTCTATCTCATTGAGGGAGCCGATTCCTGCTGCTCTTGCCTCTCTCATCAATGTTCTTCTCAGTGTCTCCCTGGGTCTTCCTCTTTTTCTTTTACCTGTTGTTTCCCATATGAGGGCTTGCTTTGCTATTCGATTATTATCTCTTCTCATCACATGTCCAACGTATGACCATCGTCTTTTCTTTATTACTGAAGATATTAGTGGTTGATTGGCGATTTCTCTAATTTCCTCGTTTGTTTTGAGTTCGTTCCATTCTATACCAAGTATTTTCCTTAGACATTTATTTTCGAATGCGTTCAACTTTGTTTCTATATCTCTTGTTGTTTTCCAGCTTTCACACGCATACGTAAGGGTTGATAGTACATTTGATTTGAATAGCCTAAGTTTTGTGTTTGTGCTAATGAGTTTTGATTTCCACAACTTTTCAAGGCTTCTGAAAGACATTGCTGCTTTAGCCAGTCTGATTCTAATTTCTTTGCTCGTATCCCCTTCTCGATCAATGTGACTTCCAAGATAGATAAGGTGGTCGATCTCTTCTACTGGTTTGTTTTCCATGTATATTTTGTCACTTGTTGGAATTAAACTTTTCATGACTTTAGTCTTTTCCTGATTGACCTCAAGCCCAATTTTGCTGGCTATTGATGATAGTTCATTTGTGTTTTCCTGCATCGTTTTTATCTGACTGCTGATGAGAACTATGTCATCAGCAAAGTCGAGGTCCTCCAAATGGTCTCCTTGTATCCATTCGATGCCTTTATTACCAGTGCAGCATTTCTTCATTATGAAGTCCATAATAATTCCAAATAACAAGGGCGATAAAATACATCCTTGTTTAACCCCAGTTTCTATTGGGAAACATTCGCTCAGTCCTTCCTCTGTTCGAACTGCACATGTGTAACCATCATACATGTCTTTGATAATATTTATGATTATTAATATTATAATTATTATTGTAATATTATTCTAGTCTATATAATATACGTAATATAATAATTGTAATGAGAAGACGTATAAGAAAAGTAATAACAATAATAGGAAAATACACACAATAGTAATAAGAATAATATGTAGTAATAATAATTAAAAAAAAATTAAATTAAGAGGAGAAATAAAAAAAAAACTGTTTGGTCAATTATCAAGAAGCAAAATCCACAATTAAGCCCACAATAACATAAAGTTGAGACAAGATTATTCTTTTGACAAACAATGCAGGTGATACAGAAATACGGAATGTCCCGAATAGACCAGGTCATTTCGCTCCACTTCCGGGCCAGTTCTGTAACACAATAAACAAACCTGACGCAGTTGCCATTCCAAACTCAAGATAAGCAGCTACATTCTGTCTCAGTGAGGTCTAGCTAATGTGATTGCCAGAACATGTTATCACAGCTGTTTGTTTTCATCTCAGAGTGGTATTTTATTTATAAATCTGGGAAAGTTAGCAGCATCTTGGTTGAAGACGTCCCTGAGCTGAGTACATTCCACTGTGTTAAAAGTGTGGAAGTTGCTAAAATCGTAAACTAGCGACACGACGCATACACGCCTACGGCTGAACGTTAAGAATAAGAAGATGAAAGTTCCTTCAATGTGTGACACCACACACGAAACGTAACATTTTCAGCTAAAGTCAACATATCAATGTAACTGTCAATTTAGTGATTCATCATCATCGTCATCATCACCATTATCATCATCATCATTCTCATCATCATCATTATCATCATTATCATCATCATCACCATGAAGTACTATGCCTGCTGGCGTAGGTGGTCATGTCTCTCTACAACTTTCAAACTCGACAGTTATTTATCATTTCTGTTATCGACCTTTCGCCAAGCCATTCTCTTAAACTTTTAGTGATTAATGAAAAAAAAACAAAAAAAAAAAAAAAAAAACCGATCGAAGACCGGCAAGTCTGAGAGTTTTGGGGGGGGGGGGGGGGCTTGAGTATTCAATTTTTAACCAGAAAAAGGCTATTTATTTTAAATTTTAAGCTAAAACTCATTCTGGTCACTTTAAATGTGTGCTTGTGTATTTTATTTTCCTGGAAAGAAAATCAAACCAATTCAAGTATTATTGACAGGCAACAGTAGTCTTCTTGTAGTCTTGAGTAGAATAATACGGACCACATGCTTCCACAGAGGAAGGGAATGACGTAACAGACACCATGAAACAGGCCGTAGGATTTAAGTGAGAATCTGAAAGTACGATCTGATGAAGTCTTGAAAAGGGAAAGAGAAGGGTTTTAACTAACCTCTGTTTATGCCTGAGATTACGACTTGTTCACATAGCGAGATCTGTGGGCGTTTCACTCATACACCTGCAGTATATCAACTTGTATAAGGGTCATAAAAATGTTATAAGGTGACGTTAATTACAGGGCAGAATCAGATAAGTTTATTAGATTCATCAGATACTTACATCATGAAGTCGGTTTCTCTCTCTCTCTCTCTCTCTCTCTCTCTCTCTCTCTCTCTCTCTCTTTATATATATATATAATTCTAGATCAGAGCAAGACAAATGAAATTTTTTGGTAATGTTAAAAGACACAACAGTCTAATAAAAGTAATATTAGAAGGGAAAATACAAGGTAAAAGAGGCAGAGGCAGACCAAGACTAACATGGACGAGTAACATCAAAAGATGGACAAGTCAGCCTATAGCAATCTGCACCATCAAAGCAAGGGACAGAGTGGAATGGCGCTCCATGGTAGCCAACCTTCGATGCGGAGACGGCACTCAATGATGATGATGATGATATATTCTAACATATATTATATGTATATATATATATATATATATATATATATATATATATATATATATATAAATATACCGCTATTCAACCATCTATCTCTTTGTCTCAATTCTGACCTACGAAAGCGAATCATGGACAGTAGAGAAACAAATGACAAAACGATTAGAGTCCACAGAGATGGGATTTCTCAGAAGAATGTTGAAAGTTCCCTGGACAGCTGAAAAGACCAATGAGAAAATATTAAAAGAGAACACAAAAAGGGAGCTCCTAAAAAACATCAGAAATAAACATTCAACATTTTTCGGACACATCATGAGAAGAGGAAAGTTGGAATGCTTGGTTGCAACTGGCAAAATAGAAGGAAAGCGAGATTGCAGACGACAGAAAGAGAAAATACTAGATAGCTTGGTGTCATGGCATGGAAAACGGTCAACAAGAGAGCTGATAATATGCATTGTGGATAGAAGAATGTGCAAGGACATGATCGCCTACGCCAACCAGTATAGCATATGATGATGACGATCTCTTTGTCTCTATCTCTATTCAACCATCTATCTCTTTGTCTCTATCTCTATTCAACCATCTATCTCTTTGTCTCTATCTCAGTTCAATCATCTATCTCTTTCTCTTTATCTCTCTACAATCATCTATCTCTTTGTCTCTATCTCTATTCAACCATCTATCTCTTTGTCTCTATCTCTATTCAACCATCTATCTCTTTGTCTCTATCTCAGTTCAATCATCTATCTCTTTGTCTCAATCTCTTTACAACCATCTATCTCTTTGTCTTTGTCTCTATTCAACCATTTATCTTTGTCTATTTCTATTCAACCGTCTATCTCTTTGTCTCTATCTCTTTACAGCCATGTATATCTTTGTCTCTATTTCTATACCACCATATATCTCTTTGTCTCTATCTCGTTACAACCATTTATCTCTTTGTCTCTGACTCTATTCAACTATCTATCTCTTTAACACTTTCTGTATTCAACCTTGGGAGCCACGAAAGCTCAGTGGTTAGTGAAGTGGACTACAAAGGACAAGGCTAGGGTTCGATCTCAACCGACGGCTTCCGGGTTCACCCAGCCTTTAATGGGTACCGGATTTTTTTCTTGGAAAGTAAAGCGGCACGGGCGAAATACATTACTCCAAAAAATAATTTGCCGAAGGTCTGTAAAATGTATGGTCACTAACACCATATTTCCTATATGTGATAGACTCACACACGAAGTCTCTCTTGTTACATAATTATATTCAGTTTATTGATCATCAAACATTATTCATCAACATTGTTCATCAACTTACGAACTTGAAACTCTACACGTGATCTATAGTCTTGGATGCAATTATTAAATTATTGTTCATTAATTTAGGAATATTTCTGAGGCAAGTCGCCGAATGGTTATGAAGATATTCCAGCATCCATGTCATACAATTTATTCAGCATGGTCTACTTACACTTGTGAGAATTTATGAACACACACAACTTGAATTAATCTTTCACCGTCTTTCAAAGCTACTTCACACTTATAATTATAACTTGATTCTTAACTGACTTGCTAACTCAAGACTTCTACTCTTAACTTTCTAACTGCTTGACTCTAACTGTTTCTAAACTGCTTAACTGCTTCTACTTCTAACCTTCTGACTGACTCTGACTATCTTCTCTTCTGCTCCTCTGACTAACTTAAAACTTATCTGTTGTGCAGGACATTAAGTACTCAACAACTCTCTACGCCCTGAGGCTCAGCAGCCAATCAGCTGCTGCCAAGTGCCCCTTACGACTCTTATGATCACATGAGTTGGTCACTCTACGTTTACGTGTCCACCATCTGTGACTCACCTGAACTTTCCGCCAGATTGATGAAAAACAACCTGTTTCCCCGAAATCTCTATGACCTATTTGGAATAACATTACCTCATGACACTGACCTCTCCTGGTAGCTATTTACCTGACAGAGTAACACCATGAGTTCAGTGCATGGTATCGTGTGATAGTCACTTCCAATAACAACTTGTTGTGAATTGCACAACCCGAGTGGATATCTTGGAGATATGTTAGTAACGTCACGAGGTCACTGCATGCTCTAGTCATTCAGTCTATGTATGGTCACTTTCACAACAAAAGGCGAGTGGAGATTCATGGAAAATCCCCCTCAACTATTATGTCCAGGCCAAGTCATGACCCTCTCTAACTAGTTCGGTGGGTGACATTGTTATGCGTGAGGACCCTATCCCCACAGACACTGCGTCATCTTCCACTGCATGGAAAATTCCATGTAACTAAACTTTCATCCAATCATTCTACCTCTTTCCTTCGGTGGGTGTCCACTACCCACTCTCTACAACTTGTGACTAACTTGTATTCTGGAAAATACCATACTTCTATTCTGCTGGTCGCCACTATATGATACTGCTCTCGTCCATACAAAGAGCGGTAACGACTAAATTACCTGCTCTCTTTATGCCTGCCTTAGCTAACTCTATAACATATACGCCACCTGGCGTGACGGGGGCACTTTACTTTTTTTTTTTTTTACTATTCAACCTTCTATCTCGTTGTCTCCTACTCTATTCAACCATCTATTTCTCTGTTTCCTACTCTATTCAGCAAATCTATCTCTCTGTCTCCTACTCTATTCAACCATCTATTTCTCTGTTTCCTACTCTATTCAGCAAATATATCTCTCTGTCTCCTACTATATTCAACCACCTATCTCTCTGCCTCCTACTCTATTCACCCACCTATCTCTCTGTCTTCTACTCTATTCAACCATCTATCTCTCTGCCTCCTACTATATTCAACCACCTATCTCTCTGCCTCCTACTCTATTCACCCACCTATCT
Source organism: Megaustenia siamemsis (assembly GCA_032433765.1). Lineage (NCBI taxonomy): Eukaryota > Metazoa > Mollusca > Gastropoda > Stylommatophora > Ariophantidae > Megaustenia > Megaustenia siamemsis. The sequence continues at coordinate 98,381,074 of JAVIAB010000051.1, forward strand.
CTCTGTCTCCTACTCTTTTTACCCACCTATCTCTTTGTCTCCTACTCAATTCAACAAATATATAGCGTTGTCTCCTACTCTATTCAACTATCTATCTCTTTTTTTTCTATCTTTATTCAACCATCTCTTAGTCTCCAACTCTATTCAATCACCTATCCATTTTTCTTTATCTCTATTCAGCCATCTATTTTTCTCTGTTTCCTACACTATTCAATCATCTATTTCTCTGTCTCCTACTCTATGCACCCACCTATCTCTCTGTCTCCTACTCTATTCAACCTTCTATCTCTCTGTCTCCTTCTCCATTCAACCATATATCTCTCTGTCCCCTACACTATTCAGTCATCTAATTCTGTCCCCTACTCTATTCAACCAAATCTTTGTCTGCTACTCTATTCAACCTTCTGTCTGAGTGCTGGGTGGCCTATAGGTATGACATCGGACAGGGAGGTCTCAGATTCGACTCCTACCGAAGCGGTGCACATTTCTTCAAAAATCGAATTGGTTGTTTCTTCTTGGCTTTACCATCCCCTGACCTCCGAGTAGATCCGATGTGTCGCCCCTCGAATCACGGTAAGAAAAAAAAAAAGAGCTCCCGTGAGCTGTTGGGAGTTGGAGCTCACAAAGAGTAAGCCAAAAATGGCCGCTCTCGGGTAAAATTGATCATCATCATGAAGTACCGGGCCTGCTGGCGTAGGTGATCATGTCTCTCCACAACTTTCGAACTCGACAGTCATTTATCATTTCTGTTTTTGACCTTCTGCCAAGCCATTCTCTTAAGCTGTCTAGTATTTTCTCTCTTTGCTTCCCTCTATCTCTTCGTTCCTCAATTTTTCCAGTTGTCACAATATATTCCAGTTGTTCTCTTCTCATTATATGGCCAAAAAATGATGAACACAATTCAAACAAGACAAATGAGATTTTTGGGGCATTTTAAAAGACACAACAGCCTACTAAAAGCAATATTGGAAGGAGAATACAAGGTAAAAGAGGTAGAGGCAGACCAAGACTGACATAGACGAGTAACACCAAAATATGGACATGTTAGCCTATAACAACCTGCACTATCAAAGCAAGAGACAGAGCAGAATGGCGCTCCATGGTGCCAAACTTCGATGCGGAGATGACACTCAATGATGATGACGGGGCTTTGCTATAAGTACAAAGTTGGCATACGCAAGCGGCCATTCTGTCCTCTAATCAGTCTTTTCTCTCTCTCTTTATCTCTCTGACAATACAAATTACCGTCCTTCCGTCACCCACTCACATTCGAAAGGCAATGTGCACTCACTTTCTTCTTTCCATTTGAGATTGTGATCTCCGTATCTTCTCTAACTATGCACCTAACCTCAGGTATGCAATGGAATGTCTTAAAGCAATAGTTTATAACCGTTGTCCCATGGAGTCGTATATTATTTTCAGCATTCAGAAATTCACTCGTAAACCATGTCTAAAAATAAATTTGTTTACATTTACTTTTGTCTTCATTTTTACAATTATATTTCCTTTTACTGTATGCACAAGAACAAGAATTGAGAATACATTTATAAATTGATTCCTCAAAAGTGCAGTGTTAGAGAAAGACTCACAGAACTGGATGAATTATAAGGAATAAATAGATTCAATGTTGAAGCAGACCTGAGGCACTCGCGAAGAATTGTGTTTTTGTTCTGTGAATTCGGTGTATCTAAACTGATAGTTGCTTTGACAGAACCAAGAAAACTAAGTTAAATCAAAATACGTACAGGAAAAACAAAGGAAAGACGGCGAAGAACAAGATAAATACAAACTGAAATGAGAAAATAAATAAAAACGAAGAAAGAAAAGAAAAAAAGGTGAAGGGAAGGTGAAAAGTAGATCTTCTACCTTTTTCAGCTCCCTGTGGAGCAGGGGTCTTCAACAAACGCTTTCCAAGTCGTTCTGTTTCTTGCCATTCGTTTAAGATCATTCCATGTCTTCCCCATCATCTTCATCTCTGCTTCTATCTGTCTTCTCCAAGAATTCTTTGGTCTTCGTCTTTGTCTTTTCCCTGGGGATTCGAAAAAAGGGCCTGTTGTGTAATACTGTCATACCCTACCAGGCATGTTCGTAAGAGGCGAGAGAGAAGGGCATGGGGCTGGCTATCCCATACTGTAAAAAAATAAGCCGAAAAAAACTTCACAAGCATGAAAAGTAGATAATAAAGATAAAATGAGTGGAAGAAAGAGTTATAAAAATACGAAGATAACAAAAGGATAGAAAAGGAATTGAAGATGGTGAAGAAGGAGAGAGGTAACTAAAATGGAGAAGAAGAAGAAGTAAAAGAAGAAGCAGAAGAACAAGAAGTAAAAGAAGAGGAAGAAGTAAAAGAAAAGGAAGAAGAAGTAAAAGAAGTAGAAGAAGCAAAAGCGGAAGAGGAAGAAGAAGAGGCAGAAGAGGAAGAATAACATACCGATGAGCATGAAAAAGAAGAAGTAAGAGAAATAAAAATGGTTATGAGGAACGAGATAAGAAAGGACAGAGGAATGAGAGAGATGAAGATGACGCAGAAGTAAAAGAAGAAGATGATGATTATGAAAATGAAGATGTAGAAAAAAATGCATTACTTCTAAAGACAATTAACTGAGCGCAGGATGTTTCAGTACATAACTATGCTACTCATGTCTAATTTGCCGTTGTTTTCGTTATCCGTCTTGGCATTCATACCTGGCTGTCAAAACGATGTCTTAAAGTGCGTCTCGTTAGGTAATCGTGTTTTATTTGCTCTGACTCTCAAGCACGTTTCTCCTAAGGAACGAATGAAAGCGACACATACAAAGTCTAGAGTTTATAGCGGTTAACGAATGTTTTGTGTGTCGGAATGACGTCATCGTTTTGTGCTTAAAAAAAGAAACAGCACTAAAAGAAAAAAAAACGGTTAAGCAAGAGGGAATTGCCAACAGGTACATATCATCATGTGAAACATGGAGAACAACAAAATTGACAATCACGAAGATACAGACTTTCATTAATGGATGTTTACGCAGGATAAAAGGATAGAAATGGCAGGACAAAATCACTAACATAGAATTATGGAAATGTACCAGTCAAACACCAGTGGATAACGAGATACAGCGAAGACGATGGCGCTGGATAGGACACACATTACGGAAGCCAACTGAGAGTATTACACAACAGGCCCTTTTTTGGAATCCCCAGGGGAAAAGACAAAGAAGAAGACCAAGGAATTCTTGGAGAAGACACATAGAAGCAGAGATGAAGATGATGGGGAAGACATGGAATGATCTTAAAAGAATGGCAAAAAACAGAACGACTTGGAAAGTGTTTGTTGAAGACCTATGCTCCACTGGGAGCTAAAAAGGTAGAAGAAGAAGAAGACATATCATCATGGTGTGCCATACCGGTTGGCATACGCGATTTTGTCCTTTCACAATTCTCTGCCCACAGTGCATCGAATCAATTCTTTTGTTGATTGTTTTTAATGCCACGACACCATATCTCGTATCTTCTGTCTTTTGGCATCCTCAATCTATATTTACCTTTATTTTACCAGTTGTAACAAGCTTTGCAAGTTGTAACAAATATCTTCTTCTCAAAATGTGTCCGAAAAAAATGTGGATTGTTTCATTTTTATGTTTTTATGAGCTTTCTTTTTGTTTTGGCCTCTTTGAGAATATTCTCGTTGGTATTTTAGTCTATCCAGGAACAGTGATCATTCATGGTATTTCGTTGGTATTTTAATCTATCCAGGAACTGTCATCATTCTTGGTATTTCGTTGATATTTTAATCTATCCAGGAACCGTCATCATTCTATTGATATATCACACCTCTTAGGCCTCTAATAGTCTTTTCATTTGTTTGTATATTGTCCACGATTCGCTTCCATAATACTGAGTTGGCCATATAAAGTACCGATGAACTCTTTTCTCATTTCTACTGTCGATTTGTTGCACAAGTTGTTTTTCCATTTTCTGAGGCGCTATTTTGGCCTGTGGTATTCTGCTTTTTATTTCTATGCTGCATCTTCCCCTGAAAGGTAAAAATAGACCAGACTTTTCTTCTAGTTACTTTCTTCTGTTCCAGTTATCATTCAGCGTCGAGGTGAAACTATAGTCCGTTCAGAATCGTTTGCCGAGATGTTATGATTTATAATTCAAAAAGTTCTTGATGATTTCACATGATTTTTGGCATACGGTGTTAAAATGTCCATGTCACGAGAACATATGTGTTACTCGATGTCTAGCTATAACGGTTTTCTTAAAGCGGCGAATTCCTTTGATCTTTGCCCATGTAACTATTATTTTGACCCTAATCAAAATGTTTTACAGTAATCTAGTGCAACGATGACCCATAGGCGTGTCCATAAAATTTTACTGGGTGGCAAGTATACAAATTTTAAATTATATATAGAACTTTTGTTCGTAGAGTCAATTTGATATAGTTCCATGCTCTTGGTGTGAGTTTCCCAAATGTTGTCGCTGCCTTTCAAATACGTACATTTAGTTCCTCATCTAAGGAAAGTGTGGCTGTAATAGTGGATCCAAGATAGCTGAACTTCTGTACTGACTCAAGCAGGCTTCCATTCAAAGTAATGGTTGTTGGTTTGCTTATAACATATTTTTGATTGCTTGGGTGGTCTTGAACAATAAACTGTTTAACAAATCAACTAGGAAATTTTGCAAATCAAACTATTTATCTGTAGACTTAATCAGAGTAATGATCATTCAGAATCAGACGAGTCAAATAGGTCGATTACTGCTTTCGGCTGAACAAACAACAAACCATCCTTTTTCCAATATTCCTCTTCTTGTCGTAACACATGATCCTCACATTTTACCCAGTAGTCTTTATTTATATTTGATAGAGCCTGATTTGTAAGTGTCTCAACATCGCATAATTTGAAAGTTTTATTTGTATATGCTACGTGTCCTTTAACTTTTGCCCAAACTAGTTCTATAGGATTTAAGTGTGCATGATATGGAGGTAGTCTCAAACATCTATGGCCATGTTCTTGAATTAACTTGTCTATTTTAAATATCTTTGTACGTTGTGTCTGTTTTACAAGGCTAAGCAATTCGGGTTTCAAGTAGCTGTCGTTAACTTGTATGTGTTCTTTTATGAGCCACGTTTTGATTGCATCTTTTGTACTTGATGATGTTGGGATTCTATCTTCTACGTTAACTACGTTATGGTATGAAGCATTGTCCATTATCAGACAAGAAGGTCGATCTAATATTGGAAGGATACTTTTCTCGATCCAGTCTTTAAATATGTGCCCATTCATTTCGGAGTGGTAGTCTCTATTGTCTATGGATTTTGAAATGAAAACGAGATGAGCATTCTGCAACAACCCATTATGTCTGCTACCTGCATGTGCAACTATCAAACGTTGCCCTTTACTGCTTGGTACTGATCTTTTAATACTTCCATCTGCTAACTGCCATTCCTTTTCATTTGTATGATGAGCGTTGATCCAAGTTTCATCTAAATAAACAATATCATAATCATTTTCGCGCATTTCCTTCACTTCACGTAAATACTTGCTTCTAAGAGCTACTAGATGTGGCTTCTCACAAATAATGTTTTTTTCCACCAGCATACTTTCTAAAGGTGAAGCCTGCACTTCTTAATATTTTCCATAATGAAGTTTTTGATATTTCAATGTCGTTGTTAGTTTTCAACCAAAGCTTCAACTTTCTAAGTGTCACTTCTTCGTTTATATCAAACATTCGACAGATTTCTCTTTTTACTAGGTCCTTATCAAAACTGTCTAACGTTTCTTTCCTTCCTTGCTTTCTTGCATTTGTTGGCAATAAATATCCGCTTCCTTTAACTATTCGATCAAATGAACGTTTACACAAACCTAAAATATGCATTGTTCTCTTCTCAGGGTTTGATAAAGAACAATAAAGATGTCCCTTTTTACGCTCTCTGCAGAAGTATTGATAAATCTTTATAGCAATGTTATGCTCAGTAAAATATTTTGCCTTTATATTCATTCTCACATAGACTTGCAGAAGATAATATGGATAGTGCCGCCTCCTTTCTGTAAATATTGAGATTTGCCTCTGAATTATTACTCGAACTCGAGTCTACGGCCGTGATTTTGACGTCACATAATTTCCGGTTTCGGCTAAAATGTCATTTTGTGCTAAACGGGAAATTTCATATGTAACATTTCTTTATAAAAATTTATAGTGGAAACATAACTATTTTAGGACGGTGCGCATTCAGCCGTGAATGTCATGCCTATATGTTAAAGAATCAGCTGTGAGATGTAAGCATCTACATAATCCCGCCGGTGTTTATAATATCGATTAACTTTTTTTTAATATAGGTTAAATAAGGCATTTTTGAAACTGGATCACATTTCTTTGATAAAAAAATATTTTTATAGCGACATTAGTATTCTAAACATAACTTCAAAAGATCAATGCAAATGAACAATAAGTTTTTGAAAAAAATAAATTAATGTCTAGGCAAACGAATCTGAACGGACTATAGAAGCGTATCTACATAGTGCTTAATTGTGGGTGTTGTTCGTTATGTGTATTTGCAAATTGAATTCAATTGGTTACAATTAGTGTGGCCGTATTTCTCAATGATTTTGTCAACATGGTACACCTTTTTCTTATTCGTATTCTTCACAAGTTGTAACAATTCGGGTTTTAAATATGTGTCGTCAAATTTGACATTTTCATTCGCAAGCCATGTCCTAATTTGCTCTTTTCTTTTGTATTTGATGCAGTAGGCACTTTGTTGTGCTTAATTACGCAGTAAACTGCTATTGTGTGGAGAAGTCCTATGCCGACAATTCATTCTATTGATGTTTTATTCATTAATTGGATTATGTACTGTTTCAGTGATGTGTTTTTCACGGATTTGGTACTTGTGCATTGGAGCAATTTCTAGCCTTGCACTGACCGGTAACGTGTTCTCTCGGACGTCCGGGCACTTGAGCCTGACAAAGGCGTATCTTTAGATATTGCTCCGGGTAGACGGGACTCGTAAACCTTGGCTGGCAACCCGTCTAGAAGAAGGGAAACTTCGACCACAAAACCCTCCACTACCTTGTGGACTAGTTTCTAGTTAGAATCGAAGGTTATGGGAGTACACCCAGAGTAAAAATCCGGAGGGAGGGACCCTAAGGCAGTGGACGGCGTTAATCGTCTTTCTGGCATCCCCTGCACCTTCTTTCAATTCCGAACGTATGGACTTTGTCCCTCCTTCGGAAATCCTTGAAACGAAGTCGAGAGGGGGATAGTGCGACTGGGTAAAGCACTATCTCCATATCCTGTGCCCAGGCAGAGTAGGCAAAGTGAAATCAATTACGCAAACCATCTCTCTTGATGAAGAAATAAACTGTCGAATTGGTAAGGCAGCTACGACCTTCGGCAAACTCACAAAAAGGGCATGGAACAACACGAAACTAACTCAAAAGACTAAACTCTTAATATATCAAACTTGTGTGCTTAGCACACTACTATATGGATCCGAAAACCTGGACAACATACTCAAACCAGGAAAAAAGACTAAATGTCTTCCACATGCGATGTCTCCGCAAAATAATGCACATCAAATGGCAGGACAAAATAACCAACTTAACTGTCCTGCAACGTGCTAAGACCCTAACAATTATGTCGATGCTCAGAAGTCGAAGGCTAAGATGGCTGGGGCATGTCCAACGGATGGAAGAAAAACGCATTCCTAGGCAAATACTATATGGCGAGCTAAAACACGGAAAACGACAAATCGGCAGACCTAAACTACGATATAGAGATATCTGCAAATCATCTCTGAAAGACTTCTCCATCTGTGAAAACGACTGGCAACATCTGGCAAGTGATCGCACATCATGGAGAGCACGTATAAGGAACGGTATAACAACATTTGAGACTTCTAAGACAGGACTTAGAAGAGAAGAGACTCATGAAAAAGGATGGTAAACCCTGTGGACCAGCGAGCCTGACCTGTTCATTATGTGACCGCGTGTGTTTGTCAAACATTGGTAGAATTAGCCACGAGAGAAGCTGTTCGGCAAAAACAATACCTCAAAAAAATACGCAATAGCCTCCACTAGACCGTCTGACAAGACGAAAAGGGCCATATAGGCACTTTGTCTCATCTTGAATTCCCTAAGGAAGTGCTGATATAGTAAAACAGTAACCTTTTGCATAGTTATAAATTTGCATTTCAAACTCATTGTAATTTAGATATAAATGTTGGTATTTAAAGTCAACAAATTGTCTACTGAGTCTTCACAAAATTAATAAAGATACGCCTTCCCTTCGCTAATTAATGCCCAGGCCGTGGTGCGTCATGTCGTTCAATAACAATTCAGTTTTGTGCACGGGATTTTCCTGAACTTAGTGTTTCTGCAATAGCCAAACTATTTTACGTGAACGACCGCACCAAATTAATGTATATATCCTAAAATGGTGTCAAATTCGAACAGGGTGAATTTAATAGCCTAAAGAAGAAAACTTTTAAACTAGATCAAATTTCTCAGAGCAAAAAATATTTCTATAACGACATCAATATTATAAGATTACATGCAAAAGTTGAAAGCAAAATAACAAACGGTTATCACGTAAAGCTAATTCAAGTGTGGTTATGAATTTCTGAACGGACTATAGAGTGTTCGGGCCTATAGCTGGTCAGGCTTCTCCGAACTTCGAGGTGATACTAGAGTGTTCGGGCCTGTAGCTGGTCTGGCTTCTCCGAACTTCGAGGTGATACTAGAGTGTTCGGGCCTGTAGCTTGTCTGGCTTCTCCGAACTTCGAGGTGATACTAGAGTGTTCGGGCCTGTAGCTTGTCTGGCTTCTCCGAACTTCGAGGTGAAACTAGAGTGTTCGGGCCTGTAGCTGGTCTGGCTTCTCCGAACTTCGAGGTGATGCTAGAGTGTTCGGGCCTGTAGCTTGTCTGGCTTCTCCGAACTTCGAGGTGAAACTAGAGTGTTCGGGCCTGTAGCTGGTCTGGCTTCTCCGAACTTCGAGGTGATACTAGAGTGTTCGGGCCTGTAGCTTGTCTGGCTTCTCCGAACTTCGAGGCGATACTAGAGTGTTCGGGCCTGTAGCTTGTCTGGCTTCTCCGAACTTCGAGGCGAAACTAGAGTGTTCAGGCCTGTAGCTTGTCTGGCTTCTCCGAACTTCGAGGTGATACTAGAGTGTTCGGGCCTGTAGCTTGTCTGGCTTCTCCGAACTTCGAGGTGAAACTAGAGTGTTCGGGCCTGTAGCTGGTCTGGCTTCTCCGAACTTCGAGGTGATGCTAGAGTGTTCGGGCCTGTAGCTTGTCTGGCTTCTCCGAACTTCGAAGTGAAACTAGAGTGTTCGGGCCTGTAGCTGGTCTGGCTTCTCCGAACTTCGAGGTGATACTAGAGTGTTCGGGCCTGTAGCTTGTCTGGCTTCTCCGAACTTCGAGGCGATACTAGAGTGTTCGGGCTTGTAGCTTGTCCGGCTTCTCCGAACTTCGAGGTGAAACTAGAGTGTTCGGGCCTGTAGCTGGTCTGGCTTCTCCGAACTTCGAGGCGATACTAGAGTGTTCGGGCTTGTAGCTTGTCTGGCTTCTCCGAACTTCGAGGTGAAACTAGAGTGTTCAGGCCTGTAGCTTGTCTGGCTTCTCCGAACTTCGAGGTGAAACTAGAGTGTTCGGGCCTGTAGCTGGTCTGGCTTCTCCGAACTTCGAGGTGAAACTAGAGTGTTCGGGCCTGTAGCTGGTCTGGCTTCTCCGAACTTCGAGGTGAAACTAGAGTGTTCGGGCCTGGAGCTGGTCTGGCTTCTCCGAAATTCGAGGTGATACTAGAGTGTTCGGGCCTGTAGCTGGTCTGGCTTCTCCGAACTTCGAGGTGATACTAGAGTGTTCGGGCCTGTAGCTGGTCTGGCTTCTCCGAACTTCGAGGTGAAACTAGAGTGTTCGGGCCTGTAGCTTGTCTGGCTTCTCCGAACTTCGAGGTGAAACTAGAGTGTTCGGGCCTGTAGCTGGTCTGGCTTCTCCGAACTTCGAGGTGAAACTAGAGTGTTCGGGCCTGTAGCTGGTCTGGCTTCTCCGAACTTCGAGGTGAAACTAGAGTGTTCGGGCCTGTAGCTTGTCTGGCTTCTCCGAACTTCGAGGTGATACTAGAGTGTTCGGGCCTGTAGCTTGTCTGGCTTCTCCGAACATCGAGGTGAAACTAGAGTGTTCGGGCCTGTAGCTTGTCTGGCTTCTCCGAACTTCGAGGTGAAACTAGAGTGTTCGGGCCTGTTGCTGGTCTGGCTTCTCCGAACTTCGAGGTGAAACTAGAGTGTTCGGGCCTGTAGCTGGTCTGGCTTCTCCGAACTTCGAGGTGAAACTAGAGTGTTCGGGCCTGTAGCTGGTCTGGCTTCTCCGAACTTCGAGGTGATACTTGAGTGTTCGGGCCTGTAGCTTGTCTGGCTTCTCCGAACTTCGAGGTGATACTAGAGTGTTCGGGCCTGTAGCTGGTCTGGCTTCTCCGAACTTCGAGGTGAAACTAGAGTGTTCGGGCCTGTAGCTTGTCTGGCTTCTCCGAACTTCGAGGTGAAACTAGAGTGTTCGGGCCTGTAGCTTGTCTGGCTTCTCCGAACTTCGAGGTGAAAATAGAGTGTTCGGGCCTGTAGCTGGTCTGGCTTCTCCGAACTTCGAGGTGAAACTAGAGTGTTCGGGCCTGTAGCTGGTCTGGCTTCTCCGAACTTCGAGGTGAAACTAGAGTGTTCGGGCCTGGAGCTGGTCTGGCTTCTCCGAACTTGGAGGTGAAACTAGAGTGTTCGGGCCTGTAGCTGGTCTGGCTTCTCCGAACTTCGAGGTGAAACTAGAGTGTTCGGGCCTGTAGCTGGTCTGGCTTCTCCGAACTTCGAGGTAAAACTAGAGTGTTCGGGCCTGTAGATGGTCTGGCTTCTCCGAACTTCGAGGTGAAACTAGAGTGTTCGGGCCTGTAGCTTGTCTGGCTTCTCCGAACTTCGAGGTGAAACTAGAGTGTTCGGGCCTGTAGCTGGTCTGGCTTCTCCGAACTTCGAGGTGAAACTAGAGGTTCGGGCCTGTAGCTTGTCTGGCTTCTCCGAACTTCGAGGTGAAACTAGAGTGTTCGGGCCTGTAGCTGGTCTGGCTTCTCCGAACTTCGAGGTGAAACTAGAGTGTTCGGGCCTGTAGCTGGTCTGGCTTCTCCGAACTTCGAGGTGAAACTAGAGTGTTCGGGCCTGTAGCTTGTCTGGCTTCTCCGAACTTCGAGGTGAAACTAGAGTGTTCGGGCCTGTAGCTGGTCTGGCTTCTCCGAACTTCGAGGTGATACTAGAGTGTTCGGGCCTGTAGCTTGTCTGGCTTCTCCGAACTTCGAGGCGATACTAGAGTGTTCGGGCCTGTAGCTTGTCTGGCTTCTCCGAACTTCGAGGTGAAACTAGAGTGTTCAGGCCTGTAGCTTGTCTGGCTTCTCCGAACTTCGAGGTGATACTAGAGTGTTCGGGCCTGTAGCTTGTCTGGCTTCTCCGAACTTCGAGGTGAAACTAGAGTGTTCGGGCCTGTAGCTGGTCTGGCTTCTCCGAACTTCGAGGTGATGCTAGAGTGTTCGGGCCTGTAGCTTGTCTGGCTTCTCCGAACTTTTCTCCATCACGCCCTTGCTTATCTCATCTGCTCTGCAGCAGGGCTCCATAATGTTTTTTTGATTCTCCTCATATCACTTCTAACTGATTTTAAATATTCTATGTATTCATCGCTATTTTGTTTTACTCCCATTGGCATTTCTGTTATCATGTGTTTGGTGTTTTTGACGTATAGTTACGTTTCTTATGCACTTTTCTTGGAATGATGTTTTGGGCTGGAGAGATAAGAATTTGTCCTGCATGGGAGTCTATTTCCATCTCCTCAGACACGTCTTCTTGTACTTCCACCAACAAGTCAAATTTGTTATGTACTTTGATGTTGTATTCTGATGGTGTATCATTTGTGTCAAAGCGTGTTGAACGGGTCCCTCTCACCACTTTTCAAACCGTTATTTTAAGCTGCACCATTAGTAGTTCATGATCAGAGTCGCAGTAAATGTGTACAAGAGATATTCTCTGAAACAAGAAATTGTAGCGAGGAAGGGAAGTGATCACCTGACCATATGAGACTGATGCTCAGCACAATGAAGCCATTAGCGCGTCATCATTTAAAGACAATTGCTGTGGGATTGCTCTATCTTTCTGTGTTTATGGAGAGAGTATACTTCACTTCCCGGTCAAGTAGATGATTTCCATTAGAGTCGACAAGTTTTCGTTCATCAGAATGAGGAATAAAAAATGTGAAGAAAATGAAATCTGAAAACCCTAACCTGTATATCGCGTAGCTAGTGCAGCCCTTATTATTCCTCACCTTCCCAGAGTACTATACCCTGGTACTCATTTCTGCTAGCGGCTGGGTCGATCGCGGAGGTATTTTTTTCCAACCACGAGTACAATTCACATTGCTTCCAGCGTACATCGAATACGGGTTGTCTGAACGTCGGTAGCCTGGTCGTGTGGTTTTCCCAACTAGGCTACCGAGGCCCCACATAAAAACATGATAAATGCTCTAAATATATTTACTTTATTTTATACATTTCTACTGATTATATATTTTTCTAACATTGTACCCCATGACCTCTTTGCTACCCATTATAAAGGAGAGACGTAATTTCAAGAAACTAAATCAGATATCATGGTTTCAGATTCGTGTTTTTTTTTCGAATTTTGTTGTTGCTGATTTAAAAAAAAAAACGAAAAACTCTCAGGTTACCACATTGGTTTTCTCCGGCACTGTAGACTTTTTCCTCATTTTAAATGTCTGCAACTGATGATAGTTTTCTTCAAAAACAAAAGCTTTTCTAGTTTTGTTACTTATTCGACAAAGTTGGAACTAAACAAATAAATAATATTTGGAAACAATAACTGTTTTTGGTAAAAAAAAAAAAAGGCTGAAAGAACCGACTGAAGATTGTTATCTCACATGGGACAGAAATACTGTGGTCTGCTGGCGTAGGTGATCATGTCTCTCCACAATTTCGATCTCGATACTTATTTATCATTTAATATGCTGCTAAGTCATTCTCTTAAGCTGTCTGGTATTTTTTCTCTTTGCTTTCCTATGTCTCTTCGTCCCTCAATTTTCCCAGTTGTTACAATATATTCCAGCTGTTCTCTTCTCATTACATGGCCAAAAAATGATGATTGTTTCTTCTAACATTTGATATTACTCTCTTTTTGCTTTGGCCACTTTCAGAAAGTTTTCATTACTCTTCTTAGCTGTCCATGGTATTCTCAACATTCTTCTGTAAAACCACATTTCTACAGACTCCAGAGATTTTCTTGTTTGTTGTTTTATTGTCCATGATTCACATCCATATGTTAAGACTGACTCTACATAACATATAAGAATTCTTTTTTCCTTGTTTCTATTGTCAAAAATGGATTGCATAGTATCTTCCTCATTTTTGGAACGCTGCTTTTGCCTGAGCAAATCTGCATCTCACCTCTGAAGGCAGTTTAGGATAATTAAATATGTCAAAGACGGATTTGTCGGGTCGAAAGGTGCAGACATCGCGACTTTGCCGTAAACTAACGACACAACGCATCCACGCCACTTAAAGGATGAGCGCTAGGAAGAAAGATAAAGAAGACAGATAAAGAAGAAAGATAAAGAAGACATAAAGAAGACAGATAAAGAAGAAAGATAAAGAAGAAAGATAAAGAAGATAGATAAAGAAGACATAAAGAAGAAAGATAAAGAAGACAGATAAAGAAGACAGATAAAGAAGACAGATAAAGAAGACAGATAAAAAAGAAAGATAAAGAAGAAAGATAAAGAAGAAAGGTAAAGAAGACAGATAAAGAAGACAGATAAAGAAGACAGATAAAGAAGAAAAATAAAGAAGAAAGATAAAGAAGAAAGATAAAGAAGAAAGATAAAGAAGAAAGATAAAGAAGACATAAAGAAGAAAGATAAAGAAGAAAGATAAAGAAGAAAGATAAAGAAGAAAGATAAAGAAGACATAAAGAAGACATAAAGAAGAAAGATAAAGAAGAAAGATAAAGAAAAAGATAAAGAAGAAAGATAAAGAAGACATAAAGAAGAAAGATAAAGAAGACGGATAAAGAAGACAGATAAAGAAGAAAAATAAAGAAGAAAGATAAAGAAGAAAGATAAAGAAGAAAGATAAAGAAGAAAGATAAAGAAGACATAAAGAAGAAAGATAAAGAAGAAAGATAAAGAAGGAAGATAAAGAAGATAGATAAAGAAGAAAAATAAAGAAGAAAGATAAAGAAGACAGATAAAGAAGAAAGATAAAGAAGAAAGATAAAGAAGACAGATAAAGAAGAAAGATAAAGAAGAAAGATAAAGAAGAAAGATAAAGAAAAAAGATAAAGAAGAAAGATAAAGAAGACATAAAGAAGAAAGATAAAGAAGAAAGATAAATAAGAAAGATAAAGAAGATAGATAAAGAAGAAAGATAAAGAAGAAAGATAAAGAAGACAGATGAAGAAGACAGATAAAGAAGAAAGATAAAGAAAAAAGATAAAGAAGACAGATACAGAAGAAGATTAAGAAGACAGATAAAGAAGAAAGATAAAAAGACAGATAAAGGAGAAGATAAAGAAGAAAGATAAAAATGACAGATAAAGACGAAAGATAAAGAAGAAAGATAAAGAAGATAGATAAAGAAGACAGATAAAGAAGACAGATGAAGAAGACAGATAAAGAAAAAAGATAAAGAAGAAAGATAAAGAAACAGATAAAGAGGAAAGATAAAGAAGAAAGATAAAAAAAGACACATAGAAAGAAAGATAAAGAGAGAGATAAGGAAGATATGCTTATCTCTCTGAATCTCTCCATCTCACTCCCTACGTAGTTCTATGTCTATTTCCTTTGCTTTCTTCTCTTTATCTCAGTCTCTCTCGATCCCTCTTCCTTCCTCATTTTCACACTGTCACTCTCCTATCACTTCATCTAGCTCTCTCCCTGTCTTTCCCCTCTCTCACAGTCTCTTCTCTTTATCTTTCTCTCTTATCCACTCCCCCCCCCCCTCTCCACTTCTCAATGTATTCCTTCTCTGATGCTAGTTAAAAATATTACCTTTAAATATCACCATGTGCATACTTAAATGCTTAAATAAAAATACCTTGTGATATTTTTGTTTTCGCTTCCAGCCACGAACATGCCAACGTGCCGGATAACAATTTTCTGTTGTTGTTGGACAGTCATAAAGATTGTCCTTTCAGCACTTTGTTTATGTTACGTCTGCTTCCTGATACTCTGTGAGCATATCGCGTTGGGATCTCATTATTTATGTTGCTGAATTGGTACAACCAATCGGTTGATAGAACATATCCCACGAGATGTAATATTCATTTCCTTTAAATGCCTCTTTCCTTGTGTCTGCGGCTGTTCATTCGGTCAAGCGGCTGTCTTTGGCTAATAATACCGTTGTTATTATCAATATTTTAAATTAATTTTATTGTTATGTTTATTATTATTGTTAATATTTGTTATTTTCACTTTTGCTTATTGCTTTTTGTTAATAAATGCTATTTAGTCTGCCCAGGTAAGTGAAATTGTCGTAAGCTGCGTTGTATCGTAGCTGACAGCGAGGGACGGCCATGTGGTAGTGCATTAGTTAGTGAACGAGGCACGAAGATTGGCGGGACCCGAAGCAATTGGCTTCTAGATTCATCATCATCTACCGTGCCTGCTGGTGTAGGTGATCATGTCTATCCTCAACTTTCAATCTTGACAGCTATTTATCATTTCTGTTGTTTACCTCCTGCAAGCCATTCTCTTAAGTTTCCTGGCATCTTTTCTCTTTGTTTCCCTCTATCTCTTATTCCTTCAATTTTCCAAGTTGTTACAATATATTCCAGCTGTTCCCTTCTCATTACATGGCAAAAAAAAGGATGATTGTTTCTTTCTAATATCTGATATTAGCCCTCTCTTTGTTTTGGTCTCTTTCATAACGTTTTCATTACTCTTCTAAGCTGTCCATGGTTATTCTCAACTTATTCTATAAAACCACAGTTCTACAGCCTTCATAATTTTCTTGTCTTCAAGATTCACTGAATCTTAAATGAGGATCAACATTTTTGTAATGTCAATGAGAAACAATCATTAATAGTTCTGACCACACATTGCTCAATAATGTACCTAATGTAATTGGTTGTTAAAATATGAACTATAACGCTATATTAATAAGCCACCACATTAGTGGCTTGACGAAACTCTTTAATCTTTATAGCGAGCTACACTGTTTGCGTGGGAGCCGAGATAGCTCAGTGGTTAGTGAAATGGACTACAAAGAACAAGGGGTAGGGTTCGATCCCAATCGACGGCTTCTGGGTTCACCCAGCCTTAAATGGGTACCGGATTTTTTGCTGGGAAAGTAAAGCAGCACCGGCGTAATACCGACCACATTACCACAAAAATTAAGTGCTGAAGGTCTGTAAAATATAGGGTCACTATCACCATATTTCCCTATACACCACTTGGCGTGACGGGGGTACTTTACTTTTTTTACTTTTACACTGTTTGCGTCGTTTGTTCTACACAATCAATATTAACACATGGTTTTTTCGGGTACGCTTTCTGCAAAGCATGGTCATGTGTCCATCGTCGGACGGTGAGTTCGAAACCTGAAGAGGTCAGGATTGAGACCGAACTATATGTGGACTGTTCCCACATTACAGAAATTTGTGCTATGCAAAATAGTTCCTTCAATTATTGTCCTAAATTAACATAATTATATGTATATGAATATCGTAGTTATTTGCATTATAAATTATGAGAAAAAAACATGGCTTTTCTGTTAACAAACAATTACACTTACAGTTTTGTTCAAGCTTTTTATATTAATACGCAGCGCAGTAATCTTAAGGAAACTCCTCTTAGCTCTACTTTTCTATGTTAAAATAAAGAGAGAGGACCCCATCTTATTAGTTGTTATCTGTTGTCATCTTCTTGGAGAGAATAGGGTGATGGTTTTTGTTTATTGTGGGAAGAACATTGATGAAGGCGGAAAGATAGGGGTGTTTTGTGAAGAAAAGTAATGGACGAGATGAGTGCTGGTGTGGTTGTAAGTTGGGGGGTGTGATGAGTAAGATGTGCTGGTGTGGTTTTAAAGTTGGGGGGGGGGGTGTGATGAGTAAGATGTGCTGGTGTGGTTGTAAGTTGGGGGGGGGTGTGATGAGTAAGATGTGCTGGTTGTGGTTGTAAGTTGGGGGGGGGGGGTGTGATGAGTAAGATGTGCTGGTTGTGGTTGTAAGTTGGGGGGGGGGGTGTGATGAGTAAGATGTGCTGGTTGTGGTTGTAAGTTGGGGGGGGGGCTGTGATGAGTAAGATGTGCTGGTGTGGTTGTAAGTTGGGGGTGTGATGAGTAAGATGTGCTGGTGTGGTTGTAAGGTGCGGGTGTGATGAGTACGATGTGCTGGTGTGGTTGTAAGTTTGGGTGTGTGATGAGTACGATGTGCTGGTTGTGGTTGTAAGTTGGGGGGGGGTGTGATGAGTAAGATGTGCTGGTTGTGGTTGTAAGTTGGGGGGGGGGTGTGATGAGTAAGATGTGCTGGTTGTGGTTGTAAGTTGGGGGGGGGGCTGTGATGAGTAAGATGTGCTGGTTGTGGTTGTAAGTTTGGGGGGGGGGGGGTGTGTGATGAGTACGATGTGCTGGTGTGGTTGTAAGTTTGGGGTGTGAGGATGCAGAAGAAGTTGATGGATAAAAGATATTCTGGGGAAAGTTGGGGAAGGGTGCGATTAGAATAAAATTAATGAATGTGGGAAAATATACTTCTGAGATGGGAAGGTGGTATTCTGTCTATCTATAGACCTTTCGAACCGTAGTCGGCCCATAGGGCATAGACCCAGATACTCTTTCTCTTATCTAATTTTTTATTCTAGCAGTTTTCAATCCTTCTAAAGATATTGTATCAAATCTCGCCATTCGTCTCTGTTCTGCGCAAGCAACTCCATCTCATTGAGGGAGCCGATTCCTGCTGCTCATCTGAAAATGGTATTGTGGTGGGAAAATAAGATCACCCTTGATTCTTATTAATAAAAATTCTGGTACCCATTTTTAGAGGCTGGGTGAACCCCAGGGGCCGACAAAAATCTGCCACTTCTCACAATCAAACCTGGAACATTTTGCTATTATAGATGTCGGTCAACAGTTTATTATTTTTGTTCCAAATGATCCCATACTGGACTCTAGAACAATAAGAAAGATAACGACCACCCAAATGAAATGTGTCAGAAGAATGACAGGAAACAGCTTAAAGGGCAGCGAGCACACAAACAACTCAGCCACCGAGGCTCTCAAGAATGGCAACTTGACAAGAAACATATTATGTCAGCAATTATTAATAACGGAAACATTTAAAAGTAAAAAAAAAAAGTAAAGAGCCCCGTCACGCCAAGTGGCGTATAGGGAATATGGTGTTAGTGACCATAAATTTTACAGACCTACGGGACATGATTTTTGGGGTGATGTGGTCGGTATTACGCCCGTGCCGCTTTATTTTTCCCATTAAAAAATCCGGTACCCATTTAAGGCTGTGTGAACCCGGAAGCCGTCGATTGGGATCGAACCCTACCTCTTGTCCTTTGTAGTCCAGTTCACTAACCACTGAGTTATCGCGGCTCAAGAGAAACATTTGCGAAAGGATTATGTAAAAGAAAACATGGCAAATCCATTTTCAAAAAACAATTTACAAAGAAAATAGACAAATGCGGTTTTTTTCCCAAGAAGATGTAACAATGGATATGAGCAATAGCAGGGAGTCGCTATAGCTCAGTGGTTAGTGAACTGGACTAAAAACACAATCGGTCGAGTTCGATCCTGATCGACGGACTCCGGGTTCGCCCAGACTTAAATGGGTACCGGATTATTTCTGGGAAAGTAAAGCGGTACGGGCTTAAAACCAACCACAGTGCCTAAAAAATTATGTGCCGAAGTTCTATCAAAATTATGGTCACTAACACCATATTTCCTATACGCCACTTGGCGTTACATGGCTCTTTACATTTTACTTACTAGCGATGCACAATTTTATAGATTTCAGATGTATATGATAGTTGATTCATGTGCAGTGACAAACTATTACTCGTTAGCCAAGCAGTTTAACAGATTAGTGTCAGTAGAGGACTGTGCCAATAAGCTTTTGAACGTAATCAAGACTGCGTCATCTAGTCATCGCATGAAGTGCCTAGGAAAGGTGCTGTCGTTGTCTTTGACCTTCCAGTTTTTGTGTTGCTATTGTCATGCACGTGGTCGTCTTGGATTAATTGTAATATCAAAAAAAAACCTCAAAAAGTATTTTTTTCCAGACAGTGGAACAAGGAAATAGACGGAAACTATGTGTTAAGTACGCGAGCCGCGATAGCTCAGTGGTAAGTGAACTGGGCTAAAAAGGACAAGAGGTTGGGCTCGATCCCAACCAACGGCTTCCGGGTTCATCCAACATTTAATGGGTACCTGATTTTTTTCTGGGAAAGTGAAGCGGCACGGGCGTAATGCCGACCACATTACCCCAAAAATAATGTGCCGTAGGTCTGTAAAATATATGGTCACTAACAACATATTCCCTATACGCCACGTGGCGTGACGGGGGCACTTTATTATTTTTTATGTGTCAAGTACGCAGTGAAAGATAAATGAATGATGAATGATGAATGAAATAAAATACACATCATCGAAATGAAGTTTACTGTAAAAAAAAAAATGAGGGGCGTGGGACAAGAAAACTAAAATGCATAGCAAGCATTATATAGGTAGATTTGGATAGAAAGAATTAAGCAGGAGTCAAGATGATAATGATCAAGGAAGCTGGTTTGCACGTCTGTTTCTTGATGACTGTATCAGTGTCTGGCGCGGAAAGGGAAACAATCGCAGGCGAGAAAATGCAACCATAAGAAATGGCTTGAATAGAAGAGATAATATTTATGTAGGCACGGCTGTAAAGGTGTCTTAACATTTCTTCATTATCCCTTCTATTGAGAAAACATGGAGTATAAGATACAGAGCAAAGACAAATAAATTAAGAAAGATAAGGGAACGAACGAAAGTTGAAGAAGGAGAGAAAGAGAGAGGGGGAGAAAAGACTAAAAACAGATGAAAGAAAGATTAATGAAATGAAACGTCAAAGAAGGCAGAGTTAAACATAAAGACTGGAAAGAGATTAGATTTGAGTGATCAGTCGATCACTCAGTGTGTGTGTGTGTGTGTGTGTGTGTGAGAGAGAGAGAGAGAGAGAGAGAGAGAGCAAAGAAGAAAGTGATAACGAGATAGTACAGGTGTGACATAAAGAAGCGAGTAGGAGAGCCGAAGAGAATCGTCGATTAAAAAAAAATATTCCAGCGGATAGCCGTAGCCAGATTTAACCTCAGAGGAATGTTCTTGTTTTTAAAAAGTAGGGTTGATGTACTTGAAAGCATTCTGGAGGTTGATCTTTCGTAGATGTGAATTAAAACATTGTAGAGGTTGATCTTTGGTAGATGTGCTTGAGGATATTCTAGGAGTTGATCTTTGGTACATGTTCTTGGGGATATTCTAGAAGTTGATCTTTGGTAAATCTACTTGGGGATTTCTAGGAGTTGATCTTTGGTAGGTGTGCTTGAGAACATTAGGGAGTTTGAACGTTCGTGGATAAGGTTGAGAACGTTCTAGAGAAGAGAAGTGTGTGGAAGTTCTTGACAAAGATATCAGACAACCACATGTGATGATACACCGAATGGTGTCTTGCTGGAAACCTGTCTTAAGACGCTGCAAGGAGTTTATTCTATAACACTGTCGACATCTGTACCATTCACGCCAACGTACCCGACTTCCGCAAGATACTTTTGGTGCCAAGTTGCCTATCCTTAAAATTCCTACTCGTTCTGTCCGACTGGTTTGATTGTTTCCAAACTCCACTCATGGAGATCTTGTTCAGTTTTGGTTCACTGAGTTGATTATCAGTAAGAAACGAGTCGCACCCCGTTTTCAGCCCTGCTGCATTTGATAGTCTTAGACAATTGGGCATCTAATGTTCTCTCTTGATTTGTATGGATGAGTCCAAGTCAGGTAAAGAGACCCGTCACGCCAAGTGGCGTATAGGGAATATAGTGTTAGTGACCATAGATTTGATAGAGCTGCGGCACAGGATTTTTGGGGTAATGTGGTCAGTATTACGCCCGTGCCGTTTAACTTCCAAGAAAAAATCCAGTACCCATTTAAGGCGGAGTGATGGGTGAGTCTAAGAGACCCCGAGAATTTTGGAGCGCAACCACATATGACATTTGAATTAAACCACACATGGCATTAGGGAGCCGCGATAGCTCAGTGGTTAGTGAACTGGACTACCACGGACAAGGGGTAGGGTTCGATCCCAACCGACGGCTTCCGGGTTCACCCAGCCTTAAATGGGTACCGGATTTTTTCTGGGAAAGTAAAGCTGCACGGGCGTAATACTGACCACATTACCCAAAAATCATGTGCTGAAGGTCTGTAAAATATAGGGTCACTAACACCATATTCCCTATACGCCACTTGGCGTGAATGGGGTACTTTACTACTTTTTACACATGGCATTGAAATTCAGCCACAAATCACATTGGAATTCTACCACATATGACATTGGAATTCAGCCACACATGACATTGGTATCTAACCACACATGACGTTCAGTAAATCAAAACTGAACAAGATCTTACTCCTTACACCTTCATGCAGCGACCTTTAAGCTGTAAGAAGCAGTACGGCTTGGAGGATAGGGATGAAATAAGCCAGAGTTATAATGAGAAGAGAGTAAGATTGAATCGTATAGTGGTCAAATATGTATATATATATATAAATGTTAGACATTATAGTGAAGGAAAGCAAAAATAAAGGACTCAGCCTTAATAGCAAAAAATAAGAAGTAATGGTAACAACAAAGAAAAAGACATCGCCGCAATGCACAATAAAGACAAGTGGAACAATATTAAAAAATAGGTAAATAAATTAAAATATCTGGGAAAGTTGTTAACCTTAGTTGGTAGATGTACAACAGAGGTGAGATGAAGAATGGCTCAGGCAAAAGCAGCTTTCTGAAAAATGAAGATGATACTGTGCAATCCATGTTTGACAATAGAAACAAGAAAAAGGGTTCTTAAATGTTATGTAGAGCCAGTCTTAATATATGGATGTGAATCATGGACTACAAACAAGAAAATCACTGGAGGTTGTAAAAATGTGGTTTTGCAATAAGAATTTTAAGAATACCATGGACAGCTAAGAAGAGTAATGAAAACGTTCTGAAAGAGGCCAAAGCAAAAAGAGAGCTAATTTCCAATATTAAGAAGAAACAATCATATCATTTTTTTGGCCATGTAATGAGAAGTGAACAACTGGAATATATTATAACAACTGGGAAAATTGAGGGACGAAGAGATAGAGGGAAACAAAGAGAAAAGATACCAGACAGCTTAAGAGAATGGCTTGGCAGAAGGTCAACAACAGAAATGATAAATAACTGTTGAGATCGAAAATTGTGGATAGTCAAGATCACCTACGCCAGCAGGCATGGTACATGATGATTATATATATATATATATATATATATATATATATATATATATATATATATATATATATATATATGAGAGAGAGAGAGAGAGAGAGAGAGAGAGTCGAGGGGAGGGGGAGAGAATACCCTATGTAAATTAGCGTGTGTGAATGAAAAAGCCGAGAGTAGAGGGCTTACCGTTACTTCTGTGACAAGGGGAGATTAGTAAGCACGGAGCGCAATATAAATTACGCCATTCTCCGTGACGTTTACAGCGAGCGGAGATTCCACAGGTCGTGAGTAATTGACATTTGCAAGGTCACCATAAACTCTGAAAGCACGTACCCGCACGTGCAGAAGCACTTAACATTTGACGTCAGGAGCTGTTAAAGCAAACAGGCTTTATCAGACAACAACACGGCCACAGGCAATGTGGTTCTGTCTCTGTCTCTCGCTAACTCTCTGATTTTCTTCACAATTTGTGCCCACCACACACAGTTACATACCTACGTAGCACCATTGTGGGAGTAGAGCGTCTGTATTGTCTGAACTATTGACAGAGCCCACCGACGTTATACAAAAAGTAGGTCGCTTACTGGCGTAGGTGATCATGTCTCTCCACAATTTTGTATCCCTGCAGTTTTTTCTTAGTTCTCTTGTTGACTATTTAGCAAATCGTTCTCTAATTCATATAATGTCTATTCTCAATCTCTCGATTTCCTCTTACTTTCTCATTCTGACTTTCATCCAACGGCTACTAAAGGAATAGCCAAACCTCTTCGTATTCGTTCTTTGTAGGACGTGGGGGATTGGATGCGTTGTGTTGTTCTTAACAGCTAGATTGTGATATTTGTATCTTTTGGCCCAACACGTCCGACTTCAAAATGACATTTTTTGAGTACTGGGTTGCCTTCCCTCTGCAACCCCTACTCTCATCATCATCATCATCATCATTATCATCATCATCATCATCATCATCATTATCATCATCAAGTACCGTGCCTGCTGGCGTAGATGATCATATCTATCCACAACTTTCGATCTCGACTGTTATTTATCATTTCTATTGTTGACCTTCTGCCAAGCCATTCTCATAAGCTGTCCGGTATCTTTGCTGTTTAATCCCTCTATCTCTTCGTCCCTCGATATTTCCAGTTGTTACAATACATTCCAGCTGTTCCCTTCGCATTGAATGGCCAAACAAATGATGATTGTTTTCTTTTTCTCATAGCCAACCTGATAAGTATGTTTTCAGAATACCTGTGGAGGGTACAGTAGTTCTTGGTCAGCTCTGTAGCTCGCTGATCCTGACGCATGCAATCAGTCGTGGACTGACCTCAACTCAGTTGCTGGTGGACGTTTAGACCTCTTCTCCTCTCAATTTGTCCTCAATTTGCCATAAGAGCTGTTCCACTCCCATTACATGACCTCGACTGATTATTGTAGCTTGGACCGAACGGTGTCTGCTTACTGACTTCTGGACCCATACCAACAATGATTGTAGTTAAACTGAGCTTACGTGGGAACAAATTAACAAAAATGAAAACGTTCATCTCCTCTTCGTCCTTCTTCTTCTCCTTCTTCTCCACCTCTTTTTCCGTCTCCATCTCCTTCTCCATCTTTTCCTCTTTCTTCCTTTTCTCCTTCTTCATCTTCTTCACTTCTTTCTTCTTCTTGTTTTTTCTTCTTCTTCTTTCCCCACCAAATTTCTTTTTTCTTGTCATCTTCTTTCTTCTACTCTTTCTTAACCTCATTCTCCACTTTTTCCTCCTTTCTCTTTCTTCTTCTTTCCCTAGCTGCAGACCGACTAAGTTATTATTGGCTCAAACACCTTTATGCGCCTTTTAGAGAACCGAAAAGTTCATTAACCTCTTCCTGTTTATGCTATCAACAGAGCTATCCCTACTCTCTCGTGACGTGACACACACACGTGACAGTTCTAGTACCTTGGCCTCCCCTAAAGCTACACCAGCTGAAGTTTTCAATACACCTCAACCAGACACCACAAGGTTGGGTAAGCGATTGCGGATGAGAAAGCTAACCAAACCTTGGGGTCGCGTATCGGAACATAGTGATGACAACTCAACCAGCATAAACAATGTTTAATGATGACAACTCAACCAGCATAAACAATGTTCTTGTTACAGAAACACCAGAGAAAAGGATAAAAAAATATATTGTTTATTGCTTGTTTGCGTTCGCCCAATGACTAGACTAGTATACCTCTTCATCTTCCGCCATTTAAAAGGACGTTAATTTGGCGTATCTGCGTTGTGTTGTGGTTTGCAGTTTAAAACAATAAAAAAAAACAGTAAAGTGCCACGTCACGCCAAGTAGCGTTTAGGGAATATGGTGTTAGTGATTATAAATTTTATAGACCTTCGACACATGATTTTTGGGGTAATGTGGTCGGTATTCCGCCCGTGCCGCTTTACTTTCCCAGAAAAAAAAATCCGGTACCCATTTAAGGCTGGGTGAACCCAGAAGCCGCCGGTTGGGATCGAACCCTACTTCTTGTTCTTTGTAGTCCAGTTCACTAACCACTGAGCTAACGCGGCTCCTGGTTTACAGTATAACTGTGATATTTGCGCCTTTCGGTCAAAAACATCCGATTTCAGCATGATCTTGTTATTGACAAAAACATCCGACTTCAGCATGATCTTGTTATTGACAAAAACATCCGACTTCAGCATGATCTTGTTAATTGACAAAAACATCCGACTTCAGCATGATCTTGTTATTGATAAAAACATCCGACTTCAGCATGATCTTGTTTATTGATAAAAACATTCGACTTCAGCATGATCTTTTTTTATTGATAAAAACATCTGACTTCAGCATGATCTTTTTTTATTGATAAAAATATCTGACTTCAGCATGATCTTTTTTTTTTATTGATATTGATTTATTTGTGCGATTTCTTGTTGTTGGATGAAGTAAATTGTTTGTTATTTTATTGTTGAACAGGGCCATTGTCTGGGAAAGAACACAAAGAACTGATGGATAAGCCAATGATAAACACACGCAGAGAATCGGATCATAGGATTGGAGGGATGCTTACGAAGACAAGGGCTCTCCTAGACAGTTTCTATCGGCCCTACAATGTCAAACTGGCCAAGCTACTGGGGAATGAGAAGTTTTTATGGGATCATTGACAAGTAGGGGGTGTGGCGAGCGATTGATGTCCTGTCACAGAGCAGCCAGTAACGTGTGGCTGTCATATCAATGTAGTAGAGGGTCGTTGATATCCATATACAACAGTAACGTATTCATTACTGTTATATTGAGTATTCATTACTGTTATATTGAGTACTCATTGCTGTTATATTGACGGTGTGCTGACATGCTCATCACGGTGTGACTAGTGACTGATACCAATCACTGTGTAACTAGTGACTGATACCAATCACTGTGTAACTAGTGACTGATACCAATCACTGTGTAACTAGTGACTGATACCAATCACTGTGTGACTAGTGACTGATACCAATCACTGTGTGACTAGTGACTGATACCCATCACTGTGTGACTAGTGACTGATACCAATCACTGTGTGACTAGTGACTGATATCAATCACTGTGTGACTAGTGACTGATACCCCTCACCGTGTGACTAGTGACTGATATCAATCACTGTGTAACTAGTGACTGATACCCATCACCGTGTAACTAGTGACTGATACCAATCACGATGTAACTAGTGACTGATACCAATCACGAAGTAACTAGTGACTGATACCAATCACGGTGTAACTAGTGACTGATACCAATCACGGTGTAACTAGTGACTGATACCAATCACGGTGTAACTAGTGACTGATACCCATCACGGTGTAACTAGTGACTGATACCCATCACGATGTAACTAGTGACTGATACCCATCACGATGTAACTAGTGACTGATACCCACCACGGTGTAACTAGTGACTGATACCCATCACGGTGTAACTAGTGACTGATACCCACCACGGTGTAACTAGTGACTGATACCCATCACGGTGTAACTAGTGACTGATATCCTTTTATGGAGCAACACATAACTGATATGATGTGACTGTGCCTGATATATTTTCACAGTGACATTTGACTGATATACTATTATACCGCTGACTGACAAATATTCATGAACAGTGTAATACAAGTACATGTATATATATTATTTATTGATAATGTCACCGATAACTAAACATTTTACTATATAATTTCCAATTGACTCATACTGTGACCTCTCTGCATGACATTTTGTTCAGGTATTGACTTCGAGATTATATTTAATAAAGATAATTAAAATATTAAAATAAAACAAGAAATGAAATGAAAACAAGAAAATAAAACAAGAATGAAAATAAACAAGAAATTGTCGAGATTTATAAGAAAAAGGCGTTGAAAATACAGGGGACGAGTTATCATGATGGATGAAGAATGATTTACCCATCAGGAATTCTTGTGGAAACTTTCTGGTAAAATAAAACAAGAAAGACACAAATAAAAACTTTGCAGAACAGTTAGTAGGAATGCTCATTCATGGGACTAAGAAACAACCAGAACCTGCAATAACCAGCGGTAGATCGTCAATTGTGGAGAACTGTGACTTCTGCCCAATGTGTCGTCTTCAGCCCAAGGGTAACGAAGTAAGTGAATCATAGGAGATAGAGGTATATTTACAGCACTCGGAAAAAATGACAAATAATCATCAACAGAAAAAAAACAAAGAACAATATATGGTCCTAACCATCATCATCATTGAGTGCCGTCACCGCAACGAAGGTTAGCTACCATGGAGCGCCATTCCACTCTGTCTCTTGCTTTGATGGTGCAGATTGTCATAGCAGATTGTCCATCTTTTGATGTTACTCGTCCATGTTAGTCTTGATCTGCCTCTGCCTCTTTTACCTTGTATTTTCCCTTCCAATATCACTTTGGTCCGAAGCAGGATCGAATTTATACCTCCTCCTCTTATGATTCGCTGAATTATCGCCTCGGAGGGCTCCCTCTATAACAATATTCATTTATTATTATTTGTCTCCAGTAACTAAGTAAGGCTGGTTTTAACAGACACAGATTAACTGTGTAACGTGATACTGGGTTGTTTTTACCATATACTGTACTGTGTAAATATCATTCACATTGAATATGTTGAAGTTTCCAGTGTTAATAGAAATGTGTGTTTAATGGTTGGAGAGAATTGATCCGTTATTCGTCCTATACGTTGAAGATATTTTCCTCCAAGGTGGAAATATTAGCGATAAGAAAAGGTGGGTGTTGATCTAAGAGAAACGAACTGGTCTTTTGAATCTCTTGTAAAATGATGTGTTGAGTTAAATGTTTGATATTTTCATTTCGTTGTTTTTATATTTTTTTTACATAGAGAAGAAGAAAGTTGGAATTCTTGGTTACAACTGGCAAAATAAAAGAAAGAAGAGAGATCGCGGACGACAGAGAGAGAAAATACTGGATAGCTTGGTGTCATGACACGGAAAACAGTCAACAACAGAACTGATACAATGCACTGTAGCTAGAAGATTGTGGAAGGACATGATCGCCAACGTCAACCAGTATGGCACATGATGATGTTTTCATATTATTTTATTGACTGTTTTAACTTGACATTTCTGTTGAGGGGAGAGAGTGTGAGGGAGAGATTGTGATAGAGAGATTGTGAGGGTGAGAGAATGTGAGTTTGAGAAACTTAATGATAGTGAGAGAGATGGAGTGAGCATAACTGAGAGAGGGTGAGAAGAAGTGAAGATGAGAGAGATTGATTAAGTGCAGGAGAGAGTGAGTGGAAGAGAGTGATTGAGTGAACATAACTGAGAGAGGGTGAGAAGAAGTGAAGATGAGAGAGATTGATTAAGTGCAGGAGAGAGTGAGTGGAAGAGAGTGATTGAGTGAGTGTATGGCAGACAGAGAATGAGAGAAGGAGGCGGGGCGAGAATCAGTGAGTGTGAGAGTGCCATTGACTGAGCCAGATTGAGTTTGAGAATGAATGGGCGAGTGAGTTGAAGGAGGTGTGATTGATGAGAATGAGTGAAAGAGTAAGTGAGGGAGTCGGTGAAAGAGTGAGTGATAGAGTAAGTGAAGGAGTGGGTGGAAGAGTGAGTGATAGAGAAAGTGATGGAGAGAGTGAAAGAGTAAGTGAATGAGTGGGTGGAAGAATAAGTGATGGAGTGGGAGATAGAGTAAGTGAAGGAATGAGTGAAAGAGTAAGTGAAGGAATGGGTGAAAGATTGAGTGATAGAGTAAGTGAAGGAGTGAGTGAAAGAGTAAGTGAGGGAGTCGGTGAAAGAGTGAGTGAAGGAGTGAGTAAAAGGATAAGTGATAGAGTAAGTGAAGGAGTGAGTGAAATAGTAAGTGAAGGAGTGAGCGAAGGAGTGGGTGAAAGAGTGAGTAAAGGTGTGGGTGAAAGAGTGAGTGATAGAGTAAGTGAAGGAGTGAGTGAAAGAGTAAGTGAAGGAATGAATGAAAGAGTAAGTGAGATAAAAGGTGCACGTGAGAGTGAGTGATGTTGATTAAATGAGACACTCAGAGAGTGAGTGATGTTGATTAAGTGAGCCAATCAGAGAGTGAGTGATGTTGAGTAAGTGAGTCAATCAGAGAGTGAGTGATGTTGATTAAGTGAGTCAATCAGAGAAAGTTAGTGACGTTGATTAAGTGAGTCAATCAGAGAGTGAGTGATGTTGAGTGAGTCAATCAGAGAGTGAGTGATGTTGATTAAGTGAGTCAATCAGAGAGTGAATGATGTTGATTAAGTGAGTCAATCAGAGAGAGAGCGATGTTGATTAAGTGAGTAAATCAGAGAGTGAGTCTATCTATCTATCTTTCGTTCGCCTGAAGCATTGTCTATATCTGCAATGTCGTTTCCTGTATAAATGTTACTGTCTTTTGTAATTCTTGCAGTGGCCCATATAGTTTTGTCTGTAGTGTTGTATCTATGGGCCAATGGATTTTCCTCAGTCTACCATATTCAGTGCAGTCTTGAAGTATGTGTTCAGCAGTCTGGGCGCCTGTCCACATGTACAAGTAGTTGAGGTGCCGATCTTGAATTTTGTATACATGTGACTATGGAGTCGATTGTGTCCTGTTCTGAGACGTATAATGATAACTTGTTCATATCTATTCATATTATAAAAGGCATCCTGATTTGGGGCTTGTGGTCCTCTGATTGATTTGATTATCTGTTTCTTATGATGGTATGTAACAGGTGTATCTAGTTGTGTGCCTGTTGAACCTTCCTTTGCCAACTGATCTGCTTTCTCATTTCCTGGTATTCCACAGTGAGATGGGATCCACTGCAGGGCAACCCTGTGGTGCTTGCAGAGTTCAGTCAATAAGGTCTGCAGATGTGGTAATTTTCTGGATTGTAGTGCCTGGAGTACTGATCTTGCATCTGTCAAAAACACTACAGGCTGCGGGCTAAGATTAATGTTCAGCAGTTTTTCTATTGCTAACTTTATTGCTTGTATTTCTGCATCATAATTGTGACAATATTTCCCTGTTGCTATTTTATTCATATCCCTAGTGTTATTTGGGTATTCTATATATGCACCTGCTCCCCCATTTTTTACTGCATTCTGTGCTGATCCATCTGTATACACACGAATCCATAGGTCTTGTGGGTATTCTTCATCCAGGAAACTGAGAGTTATTGTTTTTCGCTGTAGACTATTCTGTTCCTCTTTATCAACTATTCCTTTCACTTCTGTCCGTATTTGAACTGATAATCCAGATTCCTCTGTCCAGGGAGTCTGTTCTGGTATGGGCAGTAGGGGGTTAACAGCTCTTGGCATGTCTGGTGTTTGTCTACTAATACGCTTGGCTTGGTGGATAAAACTGCTTCTCTTAAGTCGTCCCAATGCAAGATTTTGGAATCGGTCCTTCATTGGATGTCTCGGCATGCAAGCAAATTTTTCTGCCTGTATCAGCACCTTTGTGTCCCTCCGTTCTCTCAGTGCTGGTATCCTCC
The DNA here is from genome assembly GCA_032433765.1 of Megaustenia siamemsis. Lineage (NCBI taxonomy): Eukaryota > Metazoa > Mollusca > Gastropoda > Stylommatophora > Ariophantidae > Megaustenia > Megaustenia siamemsis. The sequence goes on from JAVIAB010000051.1 coordinate 98,411,524, forward strand.
ACAATTTCTCCATCTCTAATATTGGTGTTGATTTCATTGCTCCTGTGATGACCCTAAGTGCCTGGTTTTGTACTTTATCCAGTTCTTGAAGTGTGGTGTTTGATGCTGAACACCATGCAGATGATCCATATTCTAAATGTGGGCGTATACTCTGTTGGTAAACTTTACTGAGTATTTTCCCACTCGCACCCCACGTAGTTCCACACAGCTTTCTTAGAATAGCCAATTTTCTCCTTGCTTTTTGGGTTGCCTTATTTATCTGCTGTTTCCAAGATAGTTTGTTATCAAATGTAACTCCGAGATACGTAGCCTGTATGTCTTCTTTCACAGGCTCATTGTTTATATAGATGGCTCCTGCTTTTTGTTTTGGGGAAAGAGTGAAAAGTGTAGTACTGCATTTGTCTGTATTGATGCTGATACACCATCTATTTGTCCATGAATTCAGTGCATTCATAGCTCTTTGTAACAATTTGGAGGCCACTGTTGCATACTCCTCTGTGCACCACATTACCAAGTCATCTGCATACATTGCCACTTTGATACCATGTGGTAGTTCAGTAACTAGGTCATTGATGTAGATCAGAAAAAGTGTTGGAGATAGTACCCCTCCCTGTGGAACGCCCTGGCGCAGTAAGACCTTCTTACTCTTAAGACCATCCAGTTGCACTCTGGCTCTCCTGTTATGCAGGTATGCTTTGACCCATTTGTACATCCTGCCATTTACTCCATAATTTCTCAGTTTCTTCAAAAGCCCTTCCTTCCATACCTTATCAAATGCTTTCTTTAGGTCTATCCATGCTGCTAGTACCAGTTTCTTTTCTTGAAACGCATCCTCAATTTCCTGGGAAAGATAGGTTGCCTGATCTTCGGTAGAGTAACACTGTCTAAAGCCTGCTTGTTGTGGGACAAGGAGATTTTCACTTTCCAGGTACCACTGCAGTCTGAGATTGATTATACGTTCCATTGTTTTACACAAACAGCTTGTAAGGCTGATTGGTCTATAGCTGGATGTCATTGAACCATCTTTTCCTGGCTTTAGTAATGGTATCATAATTGCTTCTCTCCATGCCTGTGGCACTTTACCTGTGATCCAGCAAATGTTGTAGATCTGCAGTAGTTTTGCTTTAGCTGCAGTTCCCAAGTTCTTAATCATTTCATTAGACACTCCATCACTACCTGGTGACTTTTTCATTTTTAATTTGGATATTGCCAGCTCTAGCTCTCTTTGTGTAATGGGTATTTCCATGACTTCATGTGCAGTCTCTTCTTGTCTTGCATTTTGTTGTTTTAGACGGGTCTCTTGACGTTTCTCTAGGCTAATTTCAATATTGTTGTCATTTGCAAAGGAGTCTGCAAAGTGATTTGCTGCATGTTTACCTGTTAGAATGTTTCCATCCTTCTTCAGTGTAATTTTTGTGTTCCCTTCTGTACCCTCATCATTCAGCTGTTTTACAAGCTTCCACACTTTTCTTGTGTCTCGTTCTAGATTCATGTACTCTGTTTTCTCTTTCCAACTTCTCCGTCTGGCTTGTAGTTTAGCCCATTGAAATTTGGCTTTAGCATGCTGATAGTTATTGTGGTGTTCCTGGCAGGGGTTATTTTCTGCTTGTTTTCGAGATGTTTCCATGTCATTGTGCAGTTGCTCTAGTTCACTATTCCAGTATGGTTTGTAGTGTTTCCGTGCCCCTCTGGGTATTGTTTCACTGGCAGCTTGTATTATTAGTCTACTGAATTCATCAACTATTTTGTTGATGTCTCTGTCTGTATTTAGATCTTTAGTCAGTACACTGGTGTAATGTTGATACATTTTCCAGTCTGCCTTTTTGTAATTCCATCTGGAGAGAGTGCTGCTCTCCCTGACGGCCTCATTTTGCACCACTAAAAAGACAGGTCGGTGGTCGCTGCCTCCAAGTTGTTTCCCAACAATACGTGTGATATTCCAATCCAGGTCTGGTGAATGGAAAGCAAGGTCTGGTGTAGATGTGGTATGCCATGATCTGGAATAGAATGTTGGTGGATCTGTTGCCTGGTTTAATAGTATAAGCCCATTGTCATCCTGCCAATTTTCAAGTTCTTCACCTCTCTTGTCCATATCTTCATAGCCCCAGCTCTGCTCTCTCTCTGTCTTAACTTGACATTTCTGTTGAGGGGAGAGAGTGTGAGGGAGAGATTGTGATAGAGAGATTGTGAGGGTGAGAGAATGTGAGTTTGAGAAACTTAATGATAGTGAGAGAGATGGAGTGAGCATAACTGAGAGAGGGTGAGAAGAAGTGAAGATGAGAGAGATTGATTAAGTGCAGGAGAGAGTGAGTGGAAGAGAGTGATTGAGTGAACATAACTGAGAGAGGGTGAGAAGAAGTGAAGATGAGAGAGATTGATTAAGTGCAGGAGAGAGTGAGTGGAAGAGAGTGATTGAGTGAGTGTATGGCAGACAGAGAATGAGAGAAGGAGGCGGGGCGAGAATCAGTGAGTGTGAGAGTGCCATTGACTGAGCCAGATTGAGTTTGAGAATGAATGGGCGAGTGAGTTGAAGGAGGTGTGATTGATGAGAATGAGTGAAAGAGTAAGTGAGGGAGTCGGTGAAAGAGTGAGTGATAGAGTAAGTGAAGGAGTGGGTGGAAGAGTGAGTGATAGAGAAAGTGATGGAGAGAGTGAAAGAGTAAGTGAATGAGTGGGTGGAAGAATAAGTGATGGAGTGGGAGATAGAGTAAGTGAAGGAATGAGTGAAAGAGTAAGTGAAGGAATGGGTGAAAGATTGAGTGATAGAGTAAGTGAAGGAGTGAGTGAAAGAGTAAGTGAGGGAGTCGGTGAAAGAGTGAGTGAAGGAGTGAGTAAAAGGATAAGTGATAGAGTAAGTGAAGGAGTGAGTGAAATAGTAAGTGAAGGAGTGAGCGAAGGAGTGGGTGAAAGAGTGAGTAAAGGTGTGGGTGAAAGAGTGAGTGATAGAGTAAGTGAAGGAGTGAGTGAAAGAGTAAGTGAAGGAATGAATGAAAGAGTAAGTGAGATAAAAGGTGCACGTGAGAGTGAGTGATGTTGATTAAATGAGACACTCAGAGAGTGAGTGATGTTGATTAAGTGAGCCAATCAGAGAGTGAGTGATGTTGAGTAAGTGAGTCAATCAGAGAGTGAGTGATGTTGATTAAGTGAGTCAATCAGAGAAAGTTAGTGACGTTGATTAAGTGAGTCAATCAGAGAGTGAGTGATGTTGAGTGAGTCAATCAGAGAGTGAGTGATGTTGATTAAGTGAGTCAATCAGAGAGTGAATGATGTTGATTAAGTGAGTCAATCAGAGAGAGAGCGATGTTGATTAAGTGAGTAAATCAGAGAGTGAGTGATGTTGATTAAGTGAGTCAATCAGAGAGTGAATGATGTTGATTAAATGAGTCAATCAGAGAGACTGAGCGATGTTGATTAAGTGAGTCAATCAGAGAGTGAGTGATGTCGATTAAGTGAGTCATTCAGAGAAATTGAATGATGTTGATTAAGTGAGTCATTCAGAGAGAGTGAGTGATGTTGATTAAGTGAGTCAATCAGAGAGAGTGAGCGATGTTGATTAAGTGAGTCAATCAGAGAGAGTGAGCGATGTTGATTAAGTGAGTCAATCAGAGAGAGCTAGCGATGTTGATTAAGTGAGTCAGTCAGAGAGAGTGAGCGATGTTGATTAAGTGAGTCAATCAGAGAGAGCGATGTTGATTAAGTGAGTCAATCAGAGAGTGAGCGATGTTGATTAAGTGAGTCAATCAGAGAGAGAGAGAGAGCGATGTTGATTAAGTAAGTCAATCAGAGAGTGTGAGCGATGTTGATTAAGTGAGTCAATCAGAGAGAGTGAGCGATGTTGATTAAGTGAGTCAATCAGAGAGAGTGAGCGATATTGATTATGTGAGTCAATCAGAGAGTGTGAGCGATGTTGATTAAGTGAGTCAATCAGAGAGTGAGCGATATTGATTAAGTGAGTCAATCAGAGAGAGTGAGCGATGTTGATTAAGTGAGTCAATCAGAGAGAGTGAGCGATGTTGATTATGTGAGTCAATCAGAGAGAGTGAGCGATGTTGATTAAGTGAGTCAATCGGAGAGTGAGCGATGTTGATTAAGTGAGTCAATCAGGGAATGAGTGATGTTGATTAAGTGAGTCAATCAGAGAGTGAGCGATGTTGATTAAGTGAGCCAATCAGGGAGTGAGCGATGTTGATTAAGTGAGTCAATCAGAGAGTGAGCGATGTTGATTAAGTGAGTCAATCAGAGAGTGAGCGATGTTGATTAAGTGAGTCAATCAGAGAGTGAGTAATGAAGCAAAAAGAGGAAGTGATATAAGTTGTGAAAAGGCAGAGAACCAAAAGAAGTTAATGAAATAAAATGACCACAAACTGGAGAGAATCTGATATTGCCCTACACAACGTCTTACATGTGCCATTGGTTTCTTTGTTTATTCATAACCAGACAAAAAGAAGAAAATATTAATATGACAAAATAATGTATTTACAAGATTTTGAAATGTTGTATTATATATTGAATGTTGTATAGTGTCAATCTATATAATTTCAAGTGTATATGTGTGTCGAGAAATTAATATACTCTTGCCTGTTATATAATTTTTGAAACAATGATGATGCCTTGATCGTATGTCTTCAAAATTCTTTATTTCTGTCATCGGAGATTTGACTTCTGCAGTTTCATAAATTTCTCTTGACTTTAGTTTTACTTTTTTTTTTGTCAACAAAGTTTTCAGATCTGTCTGCCTAAGTTTGTGTCTTATATATAAAATGTGTGGCCACAATATCTAAACATGCACCTCGTGTACTTATGTGTGTGTAATGTCTAAACATGCACCTCATGTACTTATGTGTGTGTGTAATGTCTAAATATGTACCTCATGTACTTATGTGTGTGTGTAATGTCTAAATATGTACCTCATGTACTTATGTGTGTGTGTAATGTCTAAATATGTACCTCATGTCTAACAGCGTGTATGTAATGTTCAATTGTGTATGCATTGTCTAAAATCGTAAGTAATGTTTAAATGCGTGTGTTTAATGTCTAAATTCGTTTTCAATGTCCAAATGCGTATGTCTTAATGTCTAGATACTTGTGTTTAATGTATAAATTGGTTTTCACAGTGTATATGCGTGTGTTTAATATTTAAATACATGTGTGTAATGTCTAAATTCGTTTTTAGTATCAAAATGCGCGTGTTTAATGTCTAAATTCTTTTTTACTGTCTGAATGTTTATATGCAATGTATAATTGTGTATCCCGTGTGTTACCGGGGCTTCATTATGAGGGAAGTAGAGAATAGTGACACTGTAACCTTCCAGGCATGTCGTAAGAGGCGACTAAGGAGGTTGATCGATGGCTTGACAAGCTGTCATTGTAAAAAGTATTGTTATGGAAACAGAGCCATAGATTTTATAAGTGGTGATCTCTGCAATATGTGCCATTTTGGCATGCAAGGTTTCTGCTTTTGAGATTATGGTTCTGCCCTATGTGCCGTCTTCGGCTCGAAAGGACAATAGATAGATAGATAATTGTGTACCTAAATTATAAAAGCACATGTAATATCTAAATGCGCGTGTTTAATGTTTAAATGCCTGTGTGCAATCTCTTAATTCGTTTGTGTTGTCTAAATGTGTACCTAAGGTCTAAATGTGTACCTAATGTATACATGTGTACCTAATATCTAAATGTGTATCTAATGTATACATGTGTACCTAACGTCTAAATGTGCACCTAAAGTCTAAATGTGTACCTAAGGTATAAATGTGTACCTAATATCTAAACGTGCGTTTAAATGTCTTTAAAAATGCACTTTTGTGTGTATGTGATGTGCGAAGCATGTTGGTGCATCTCGTGCCACACTGGTTTAGTTACAAGTGCATGCTGTATAGATGGTACAGATTGAAGTTCCTGTTAAGGAACTTGTCTGCAGCGGGTCTTTCCTGCTCTTTACTGTAACTTTTCCCCACTGCTGGTTCTATATTAGTGTACCCTGTGTTTATTTATGACATATGTGTGTATATTCACCGAGATCCCTGTAGCTAAGCAACCGTTGCTTAGTATTTTCTTTCTGTCGTTCACCGGATGATTATTAAAGGAAGTAATTGTCCTCTGTGTAATCCGTCATTATGAGGACGTTAAGTGGTCGTAGATACGTTCTGTTGTAGTTTGCGTTAGAACTGTGATATTTGCGACTTTCGGCCCATCCTATTTTGGCATGTTATTTTTGAGAGTCAGGTTGTCTTCCCTCTCCGATCCCTACCCACTTCACCAGATTAGACAGGTTAGTTTCTGGAGGCACTGGGAAGAGGTGGAGTATGGTCTAGATGGTTGTGGTTCGCTGATCCTGGCTGAAACCATCAGCTCTGGGGCGCTGACACCTTCCAGCTCTGCTTCTGTGAGGCGGCTTTGCCCCGGCTGCTTCATAAAAAAGATAGCCTGAAGTGGTGCTATGGGCTACTGTCTTGCAGGACGAATAGACCCATTTTTGTGTATTATTACTGTAGTCTATATTAACAGTTAAATGGTAAAGCCGCAGGACCAGATGAAATTCCTTCAGAAGCCATCAAAGCCGGTATTAACACCTCTACCAAGATGTTACATAATCTACTAGATCAAATTTGGGAGAGGGAAGAAATACATAAAGACTAGAAAGAAGGTTATATGATTAAACTACCAAATAAAGGGAGTTTACAGAAGTGCACAAATTAAAAGGAAATTATGGTACTATCAGTGCCAGAAACATTTTAAGCAGAATCATTCTGGAGAGACTAAAAGAGGCCATAGAGAAACATTTGAGAGATGAACAAGCCGGTTTTAGGAAGAACAGATCACTACTGATCAAATAACTACTCTACATATATAATAATTGAACAAAGTTTAGAACTAAAATCCCCACTTTATATTGGATTCATAGATTACGAAAAAGCATTTGATAGTTTAGACAGAAGAATGCTTTGGAAGTTGCTGAGTCATTATGGAATCCCCTTAAGTTTATAAACCTGATAAGAACAATGTATGAAAGAATGAAATGTAGAGTTGTGCACGACGGACAGCTAACAAAGCATTTGTAATAAAAACAGGAGAAAGCAGGAATGCTTTCTGTCTCCATTTCTCTTTGTCATAAAATGGCCATAGATTGGATTATGAAAACAACTCAGAACAACAGAAATGGAATCTAGTGGTCACTGGCCAAGCAACCTGATAATTTAGACTTTGCTGATGACGTAGCTCTCCTATCGCACAAACATCAACAGATGCAAGGAAAATGAGCATACTTGATGAGAGATCCCAACAAATGGGACTGAAAATAAATAGAGATAAGACCAAAATTATGAGAATTAATGGACTTGGCAGTAACCAAATAATAATAGGAGAAATACCTCTACTAGACGTACAATCTTACAATTATCTTGGCAGTATTATAGACAAAGAAGAAGGAACAGAGAATGACACCAAAATAAAGATATCAAAAGCAAGAGGAGCATTCGTTGCACTTGGAAACATATGGAAGTCCAAATAAATTAATTTAAATACCAAAAAAAAAAAAAAAAAATGTTCAACTCCAATGTTAAGTCAGTATTATTATTTGGCTGTGAAACATGGAGGAAAAACAAAATGACAATCATGAAGATACAGACCTTCATTAATGGATGCTTACGCAGAATACAAGGATGAAATGGCAGGACAAAATCACTAACATAGAATTATGGAAAAGTACCAGTCAAATACCAGTGGATAAAGAGATACAGTGAAGATGATGGAGCTGGATAGGACACACACTACGGAAGCCAACTTAGGGTATTACACAACAGGCCTTTTTGCAACAACCCCCCCCCCCCCCCCCCAAGAAAAAGACAAAGACGAAGACAGAAGATATTCTTGGTGAAGACAGATAGGCAGAGATGAAAATGACGGGGAAGACATCCTAAAAGAATGACAAGAAACATTACGGCTTGGAAAGTGTTTGTTGAAAACCTGAGCTCCACAAGGAGCTGAAAAGGTAGTAGAAGATATGAACAGTTATTATTTATTAGATGGGCACTTTTATTCCGAAATTATGTTGCTGGTTTGCTCAAATTTCTGAATTCAAACTGTGAAGACCGAATGTTATCAAATTTACACTTTGGTACACATTTGTCTCTAAAATAAAACTCATTGCAATATAATTTAAATTAAAGAGAGAATAGAAAACAATAATTTAAAAAAAAAATACAATTAATGGGACATTATTTGTGAATTTCCTTTTCAACCATTGGTCCAGAAGTATCAAAGGGAAATAACTCACAAGGTAAAAAAAACGTTCATAAGGTTGTCTACCCTGATACATCGGTTATTAAAATGTACAAGATGATGCTGAATCAAGACGGGCGAACTATTCCTTGCATAGTGACAGTTGTATTTGCATATTTAGTAGGGTTAAGTTGAGGTCCTTCCTGCTCTTATCACCATAATGGATGATAATATTAAGAGATTTATTCATCATCATCATACGCTATAACGGCCTGGCATAGTCGATCATGTCCTTTGCGTTGTTGACTGTTTTCCATGCCATGACACCAAGATATTTAGTATCTTCCCTCTTTGTCGTCCGCGATCTCTCTTTCCCCGTATTTTGTCACTTGTAACCAAGTATTCTAACTGTCCTCTTCTCATGGTGTACCCGAGAAATGGCGATTTTTTTTTCTTTCTGATGTTTCTTAGAAGCCATATTTTTTGTGTTTGTCTAATTGAGAATTTCCTCAGTGGTCTTTTAAGCTGTCTAGGTAACTCTTGACATTCTTCTGAGAAATGACATTTCTGTGACCTCTAATCGTTTCTTCATTTGTTTGTCCACTGACCATGATTTGCTTCCATAAGACAGAATTGGTTCTATATAGCAGGGATGAACTCTCGTTAAGAGCTTTATTACTTCCTGTAACTTTACACAGCAGACTGCGACAATGAAATGTTTGTGGGAATGGCTACTGATAACGATGAACTGATTATATGATGAATAACAATACATATCTATACAACTCTTCATGACACTGCCTGTTATTACTCAAACGTTCATGTTCAATGTATTCATTTTTATATCAGTATGGGAGCTTTCTGGTTTAAATGTACAGCCGGTCAGAGATTGAATGTTTGAAGTTTCTATTTTTTATACACAATCTGCGTAATCTTTTGAGATGGACTGATCACTTATGTGGCTACCAGAAGTACAATGAGATCGATTCCAGTAATTTGCAACCACTGTTATTAATTGTTATTTAATATTCTCCACTTTGTTTTTAAATAGTATTGATTGTTTTTACAATAACTTTTCATTGGAAATGATAAAGATCATGATGTCTCAGATCTATAGCTACACATTCAGAACAAATAAGACATATATCCCCGTCGATCGTATTTGATCTTTGTGGTTTTTCCTCTTTGTGCCCAGGTTGTTTTATGATGTAGATTATTTGCCTTTCATACGATGGGGCTTGATTGTAACATTTGTGAGTCTTAGTTGTTAGTTGCACAGGGACCTTAGGCGTGTAGTATAAAGGTAATCCCATTTTATCAGACAAGAAATAGAAGTACAGATGGGCACTAACCGGGTACAATGATGGCGGTTCTATTTATGTTCAAAAAAATTAACAACATCATCGGGTCGCATGCCCTTTGTAGAACGTTGCATTCTCCACAGGCAGTTTGCGAGAATCTGTCTCTACCCAGATCTCCCACAGAACGTTGTATTCACAACAACCGGTCTGAAAGAATCTGTCTCTAGCTAGATCTCCCACAGAACGTTGCACTCATCACAGCTAGCCTGGAAGAATCTATCTCCACCCAGATCTCCCACAGAACGTTGCATTCACCACAGCCAGTCTGAAAGGATCTCTCTCTAGCTAGATCTCCCACAGAACGTTGCATTCACCACAGCCAGTCTGAAAGGATCTCTCTCTCTAGCTAGATCTCCCACAGAACGTTGCACTCATCACAGCTAGCCTGGAAGAATCTATCTCTACCCAGATCTCCCACAGAACGTTGCATTCACAACAACCGGTCTGAAAGAATATCTCTCTAGCTAGATCTCCCACAGAACGTTGCATTCACCACAGCCAGTCTGAAAGGATCTCTCTCTAGCTAGATCTCCCACAGAACGTTGCACTCATCACAGCTAGCCTGGAAGAATCTATCTCTACCCAGATCTCCCACAGAACGTTGCATTCACAACAACCGGTCTGAAAGAATCTGTCTCTAGCTAGATCTCCCACAGAACGTTGCATTCACCACAGCCAGTCTGAAAGGATCTCTCTCTAGCTAGATCTCCCACAGAACGTTGCACTCATCACAGCTAGCCTGGAAGAATCTATCTCTACCCAGATCTCCCACAGAACGTTGCATTCACAACAACCGGTCTGAAAGAATATCTCTCTAGCTAGATCTCCCACAGAACGTTGCATTCACAACAGCTAGCCTGAAAGAATCTTGTCTCTAGCCAGATCTGCCACTTCTTCTGTTGTCAATTTCAAAGTCTCCTTGATGTCTTGAAACTACCTTCTTCTGGGTCTTCCCCTGATTCGTCGGGAACCACACCTTCCATTATTGTTCCTTCCAGCGCAATGTGTCTCTAGACGTGGTATAGTATTATAATTTCCTCTCTAGAATGGTTTATGAGTATTAGCCTGTTCTTTTTTAATGTTTAAATCTTTCAATGCATCTTCATTGCTCTTTTTTGTTATCCAAGGTATCTTAAGGACTTTTCTGTATTATTTTGTTTCGAATGAATCGATTCTCGTCCTTGCTGTTTGTTGCATGGTCCATGATTCACAACCATATGTTCCCCTCGGGACGATACATGTCCTCAGCAATTTTAAGTTTACTGCCTTGCTGGTACTGTGCCACATGTTCTTCATTGCGTTTAATTTATGTGCTGCAATTGCTAATCTTCTTTTGATCTCTTTCTGCCAGTCTCCATTGTTAAGAAAATGAACACTGATACTAAAATTCCATAATCTTAAACATTCATTATTTCACCATTCATGGTACATTTTAATGTCCAGTACTGTACTCCCAACTGTGATCAAAACATATACATTTAATGCGTATACAGTTCTGTATAATATAATTAATATAACATCATGTTAAAATAGTATAGTATTAATTAATCATTTAAGAACGTAAATGTATAAAATGAAAAAAAAAAATTATTATTCTTATTTGTATTATCATGCGTGGTGTTTTAATACTCTCTGTAAATGTATATGTACATTTGTGTAAATTAAGATATATAAGATTTTCGTACGATCACATATATGACGCACATAGACATACACACATCGCTTGTTAGTAATCTGTAATTTGTCATATTAAAGACACAAATGATCTAGCAGCTGCGGAGTGATTTAGACACCAGACAGCATCATCTAGAGACGCTTTAACACTTAGAATCAACGAGAAGAGGTGAGAAAAAAGTTCTACAAAGGAAAAACCGATAGGTTAATGATTTAGCAGATATCAGATCGAGCACAATGTTGGCGACACAATACTGATCATTGACTCGAACATTCCATTTTCTCCTCGACTCTATGAGGCAGCTGAGGCGGAGAACTGTAAAAGTAATGTAACACTTTGGACAACCAGTTTAGACCTTTAGTGCACAGTATATCAGTTGTTGATATATCTTCTTCTACATCCCAAAACACTGGGGATCGTGGGAATCTACTAACAAACGTGTTTAAACTTCTCTGTGTATCACTATCTTCATCATTCTTTAGGACTTTTGTAAAATCGAGGCTTGTCTATAGTCCATCCATTCTTTGATTTTATCTTTCCATCTCTTTCTCTGCTTACCTCTCTTGTTCACTCCTTCCACAGTTCCGTATAGTCTTTGCTAAGCCATCGACCGAGTTAGGCGACCAAAATTTGTCATTTTACTTTTCTTCACAATAGTCAAAATATCATAATGTACTCTGAATACTTACTGTACCCTTTTGCGACCTTTCTCATTCGTGACACTGAGAAAGAGATGCCCACAATTTAACAATAACAGTTCATCTCTAAAGCTTGTATCTTAGATACAAATATGTAAGTGAAAAAGAATGTCGAGCAGTGACGTCGTTTTCTTAAGTTTCTACTTCTTCATTAGCACACACAGAGATTATTTTTAATTATTACATTTGGCCTGTTCCTTAGCCAGTGTTTATTATTTGCCACTAGCTGGACCTGCTGTTCTTGACAGGTAATTAATCCCCAGTCTGTTGTGGTCCTATCTGGCAATTCAAAATCTCGTTTAGGACGTTCTTTTCGCAAAAAAGGAGATTTTTCTTTGATTCTCTTGTCAAAAACCAGCTCGACAAATACAATATCTTCGACAACACGTTCAACGCTACCACGACCATTCACTTCATTCGATTTCCACATTAGCAATCAAGCTATCTGAAACGAAGGTAGTCCTACAGCAATTGTCGTTGAGTAATGAAGTGTCAGTGACTTCAATACAGCAAATTTCAGCTTTCTGAGGTTAGGTGGCAGGCAGGGTCCATTCCTCACTGCCTTTCTTCCATTGTAAGTTTCCCTGGACCCGAATGGGCTACCGACGGTCGAACAACTCGTGTTCGATTCCCGCTGGAAGCAGTATAAATTTTACTCGTGGTTAGAAAAAAAAATACCCCCGGCAGTCGAGCCAGTCTCTGGCAGAAATTGGTAGCAGGGTATTACTCTAGCAAGATGAAGAATGCCGTCTGGCATCATGAGCTTCGATGCTTGAAGCGACACTATCCAGAAGTCTCCGGTCAATTCGGGCCGAGCAAATTGGGTGAAAACTCGTGTGCTAAGACGCCAATTGAAGTCTCGTACTTGACCTTTACTTTTCCAGGAACCAATTTAAGGGCGTTGGGTGGACCCATGAGAGCCTTTCATGTCGGGAAAAAAAGATAAATTTGCGTCATCGACATTTGAACTTCGAACCTTCAGGTCGGCAGTCGAGTGCACTAACTGCTACATCACTGGACTCTCCATAAATCTTAGGCAACTCTATGTCAATAAAGTTGTCATCGTGCTACGATTTAACATTGACTTATATGTGCGTGTCAGCCTTTATGTCTATCATATGTTAATTTGTCTTTGTGTATATGCCTGCTTATCATGATTTGCTCAACATAACTGAGTACAAATGTTGTTTCTAGTACAGTTATTCAATATGCTTCTATATGTATTCTTGTTAAACAATGTTGTGAATATTAAAACATGTTACTTTCCTGTTATACTGAATTACCAGTGCTTTTTTTTCTAAATACAAATTTACCGGAACTATACAATTTTATTCAATAAAACGAGAGAAACATAAAATTCAAACTTTTGAAGCTCTGGGGTTGTTCAATTTGTATTATTATTGTCACCAATCATCACCTGAAGAAATGTTATTTTTCAATTTCTTGTAAAATGTGTAACTTTGTTTGAATGGACTGTTAAAGTACTAAAACTTTACCGGAACGCGATGAGGCTCGCTCGACCCGCCTGAAAATAAAAAAAAAGCAATGCTTATTTTTAGAACAAGTATTCCTATTCATCACTCTTGATACAACGTAACGTTTTTGTACTTGTCAGAATATACTTTCAACAATACTGTGACCTCTTCGTTGTGTCGTCAGTTTATGACAAGTCGTTATATTTGTTCTTATCTTGGTGGTGTTTGCCTATCTCTTTGTGTCGTCAGTTTATGACAAGTCGTTATATTTGTTGTTATCTTGGTGGTGTATGCCTATCTCTTTGTGTCGTCAGTTTATGACAAGTCGTTATATGTGTTCTTATCTTGGTGGTGTATGCCTATCTCTTTGTGTCGCCAGTTTATGAAAAGTCGTTATATGTGTTGTTATCTTGGTGGTGTTTGCCTATCTCTTTGTGTCGTCAGTTTATGACAAGTCGTTATATTTGTTGTTATCTTGGTGGTGTTTGCCTATCTCTTTGTGTCGTCCGTTTATGACAAGTCGTTATATTTGTTGTTATCTTGGTGGTGTATGCCTATCTCTTTGTGTCACCAGTTTATGACAAGTCGTTATATTTGTTCTTATCTTGGTGGTGTTTGCCTATCTCTTTGTGTCACCATTTTATGACAAGTCGTTATATTTGTTCTTATCTTGGTGGTGTTTGCCTATCTCTTTGTGTCATCATTTTATGACAAGTCGTTATATTTGTTGTTATCTTGGTGGTGTTTGCCTATCTCTTTGTGTCATCATTTTATGACAAGTCGTTATATTTGTTGTTATCTTGGTGGTGTTTGCCTATCTCTTTGTGTCCAGTTTATGACAAGTCGTTATATTTGTTGTTATCTTGGTGGTGTATGTCTATCTCTTTGTGTCACCATTTTATGACAAGTCGTTATATTTGTTGTTATCTTGGTGGCGTTTGCCTATCTCTTTGTGTCCAGTTTATGACAAGTCGTTATATTTGTTGTTATCTTGGTGGTGTATGTCTATCTCTTTGTGTCACCATTTTATGACAAGTCGTTATATTTGTTGTTATCTTGGTGGTGTATGCCTATCTCTTTGTGTCATCATTTTATGACAAGTCGTTATATTTGTTGTTATCTTGGTGGTGTATGTCTATCTCTTTGTGTCACCATTTTATGACAAGTCGTTATATTTGTTGTTATCTTGGTGGTGTTTGCCTATCTCTTTGTGTCATCATTTTATGACAAGTCGTTATATTTGTTGTTATCTTGGTGGTGTTTGCCTATCTCTTTGTGTCCAGTTTATGACAAGTCGTTATATTTGTTCTTATCTTGGTGGTGTTTGCCTATCTCTTTGTGTCACAATTTTATGACAAGTCGTTATATTTGTTGTTATCTTGGTGGTGTATGCCTATCTCTTTGTGTCACCATTTTATGACAAGTCGTTATATTTGTTGTTACCTTGGTGGTGTTTTCCTATCTCTTTGTGTCACCATTTTATGACAAGTCGTTATATTTGTTGTTATCTTGGTGGTGTTTTCCTATCTCTTTGTGTCACCATTTTATGACAACTCGTTATATTTGTTGTTATCTTGGTGGTGTTTGCCTATCTCTTTGTGTCACAATTTTATAACAAGTCGTTATATTTGTTGTTATCTTGGTGGTGTTTGCCTACTTTTTGGCGAGGAACGGTTCGTTCACCCTCAGACTAAGCCTTTCATATTATAGTAGACCGCAACGACCATCCAAAAATAAAAGTGAAAATCACTTTCTCAGATTGAGTGTTTTAGGACTAAATCTGCGATATCTGCACCTTACGGCTCGACACATCCGTTTTCGGCGTGGGTAGACTTTTAATAATTTACCACAGCAGCTGAAGTTTTTGGCCGATTATTTTAAACTTTTAACAGATAATTGTTCTTTAATGTGCGCTAAGTGCACTCATATCTCCTGTTTTTCAAACCTAGCATTGAGGCCATTATATATCATATCACTACACGATGTGCATAGGAGGGTACAACAACGAAGAAACCAAGTGTTCGAAGAGAAAAATATCCACAATCCGTGACACCATACTTGTTCAGAGACCTATGTTTTACCTCTAAACCATTTCGTCAATAATTCTATATAAAGTTGGTTTAAAACTTTTGTAATCTACTTGCAACAAATGAGCACTAGATTATGAATTAAAAATAGAGATGGATTGGACATACATGTATACCAAAGACAACCCAATAACTGACTATCTTGGAACCAACAAATAAAAACAAAGCCAGAAAGGCTCAGAAAGAAGGGGAAAAGTCATGAAAACCAATACGAATATTGGTCTAGATGGAGAGAAGTAGAGGAGATGCACAACAATGTGGATGGAGCCTTTCAGTTGCCTTGGCTCTATTAAGGGGTCTGAATGGTTTGATTGATCGATTGATATCACTTTCAGTACTTCTGTGTGAGTCTAAAGGTAAAGTACGAGACTTGAATCGGCGTCTTCGCACACATGTTTTCACCCATAAGTCCTCGGCCGCCTATCCAGAAGTGTTCGGAGACTTCTGGATTGTGTCGCTCCAAGCATTGAAACTCACAACGCGAGGCGGCATTGTGTGAGTCTGTTGATGAATAGTGGAAAATGAAGTTTTTAGAATGGCATCTTTTCACAGAATTTGTCGAATTGTTCGGAGACTTCTGGATTGTGTCGCTCCAAGCATTGAAACTCACAAAGCGAGGCGGCATTGTGTGAGTCTGTTGATGAATAGTGGAAAATGAAGCTTTTAGAATGGCATCGTTTCACAGAATTTGTCAGAGGAAAAGAGCTACAATGCGGTTGACGTCGGGGTAAGGGGGAAAGGGTGAATCACAAAAACGAAGCAAGCAAAGTCAACCTGGCGGAAAATAATACAAACAGAAACGTATAGTAAAAAAGTAAAGTAAAGTACCCCCATCACGCCAAGTGGCGTATAGGGAATATGGTGTTAGTGACCATAAATTTTACAGACCTTCGGCACATGGTTTTTGGGGTAATGTGGTCGGTATTACGCCCGTGCCGTTTTACTTTCCCAGAAAAAAAAAATCCGGTACCCATTAAAGGCTGGGTGAAACGGAGGCCGTCGATTGGGATCGAACCCAACCTTTTGTCCTTTGTAGTTCAGTTCACTAACCACTGAGCTATCGCGGCCCCAGAAACGTATAGTATGGGCCAGATATTGGTTACTCTGCTACGGATGGTTAATGACCTCAAGAAGTTGAAGACTTTTGTTGCGTACCAGCCTCTAACTGCTTTGGGCCGACTGAGGTCACCGAACTAAGAAAATGGAGAGCATAATTCTGAGCTCATAGTTCATAATATGCGAATGGTTAAGAAATAATATTGACTCTAAAACAACATTTGACCATTGGTTCCGTGACACTGCAGCCAGTATTTACTCATGTGGAGTGTATAGTAACTTAGCCAGATCCCTCACCATGCAGGACAGGTCTCACACTACGACATATATTCACACAATAAGCAGCACTTCATTTCATTGGTTGTGAAGTAGATTTTATTGACACGTGACCTGGTTTTTACTATCGCTGATACGTTCGTTCGTTCGCTTTCGTCAGCTTTGACCTCTGACGAAGTCCCACCCACTCAATTTTGTGGGACTGAATTTTGCGTGTAAAGTCTGTTTTATCCCATTACAGGATGCCCCTCGCCATGCAGGCAGATTTACTCCGACTTCAGAGGTACTAATTTTTAGGGAATTAGTAAAACCCAGGTGTCCTCGCCAGGGTACGAACCCCGGCTGTTGCCGTGGTAAGCCAACCGCCTATCGATTGCGCTAACCGGACACCCTTATTCTTATAGCCTCTGTTTTTGTTGTGTTAATTTTCATACTGTAGCTTGTGCAGCTTTTATCAAGAGATGATAAATGTTGTTGTAGCAACAAGAACGCTTGAATTTATTTTACTACGTGCATTGAAATTCACTTATAACTTAAATTTGCCTCCCATCGAAAATTGTGTCGTGTTGCCAGCACAGTCACACACCGGAAGTCTCCGAGCGACACACATATCAACATCCACAGGACAAAAAAAAAAAAAACTAATAAATTACTATTTCAACATCAGTCTGGATAGTCGGCACAGTTGCTTCACGCTATCTGTCACTTAGGCGGAATCTACTCTGTCTAAACTTTTGAATAACTTTCTTCTATGTAAACTTCTAAGTATACTTCTTCTCAGTCTGTTATATTCTAAAATATACTCTCGGTCTGCTTATTCTAAAGTAAACTCGCAATCTGCTATATTCTAAAGTAAACTCGCAATCTGCTATATTCTAAAGTAAACTCTCAGTCTGCTATATTATAAAGTAAACTTTCAGTCTGCTATATTCTAAAGTAAACTCTCAGTCTGCTATATTCTAAAGTAAACTCTCAGCCTGCTATATTGTAAAGTAAACTTTCAGTCTGCTATATTCTAAAGTAAACTCTCAGTCTGCTATATTATAAAGTAAACTTTCAGTCTGCTATATTCTAAAGTAAACTCTCAGTCTGCTATATTCTAAAGTAAACTCTCAGTCTGCTATATCCTAAAGTAAACTCTCAGTCTGCTATATTCTAAAGTAAACTCTCAGTCTGCTATATTCTAAAGTAAACTCTCAGTATGCTATATTCTAAAGTAAACTCTCAGTATGCTATATTCTAAAGTAAACTCTTAGTCTTCTATATTCTAAAGCAAACTCTTAGTCTGCTATATTCTAAAGTAAACTCTCATCTGCTATATTCTAAAGTAGACTTCAGTCTGCTATATTCTAAAGTAAACTCTCAATCTGCTATATTCTAAAGTAAACTTTCAGTCTGCTATATTCTAAAGTAAACTCTTAGTCTGCTATATTCTAAAGTAAACTCTTAGTCTGCTATATTCTAAAGTAAACTCTCAATCTGCTATATTCTAAAGTAGACTTTCAGTCTGCTATATTCTAAAGTAAACTCTCAATCTGCTATATTCTAAAGTAAACTCTTAGTCTGCTATATTCTAAAGTAAACTCTCAATCTGCTATATTCTAAAGTAAACTCTCAGTATGCTATATTCTAAAGTAGACTTTCAGTCTGCTATATTCTAAAGTAAACTCTCAATCTGCTATATTCTAAAGTAAACTCTCAGGCGGACCAGCTGTCTAATCAAATAAGGTGGACAGAGCGTCTCTGTTTAAAGAGACTCGGTTCTAGAATGGAAGATAACACATAGTCTGTCTCCTGCCCCATCTGGAATATTCGAAAAAAAGCGCCATAATTAAATTCCGGCTACGCGTCTTCCAATTTCTGTCAACTGCCATTAAACTGTCCTCTGTTTTCGCCCGGTTTCTTACGCTAATTCCTAAGTCAAAGATCCGGCCGCTCTCAGTCGATGGTCGACGTCGGTCCTTTTCCTCTGGTGGGCTCCAACTCTTAGTCTCTGGTCGATTTATGCCAGCGGTCTAACGTTTCTTGTTGCATCAAGTGGACGCTTATTCTGCCACAATTCCTCTACATGAATTATAATGAACTTGTTACCTGAAATATTCCAGAGTCGTGTCCCGCTTAAGACGTTTGCAATGTTCACAGCTGTCCCCAGAAACCATTTAAGAACACAATCTTGAAGAATATCTCCTTACACTGTTTCAGTGTTTCAGTAAAAGATGGATTGATATAATACATTGTACTCGAAACACTAGACCCATGGGCACACCAAGTAAAAGATGGATTGATATAATACATTGTACTAGGAACACTAGACCCAAGGGCACAACAAGTAAAAGATGGATTGATATAACACATTGTACTCGAAACACTAGACCCAAGGGCACAACAAGTAAAAGATGGATTGATATAATACATTGTACTAGAAACACTAGACCCAAGGGCACAACAAGTAAAAGATGGATTGATATAACACATTGTACTAGAAACACTAGACCCAAGGGCACAACAAGTAAAAGATGGATTGATATAACACATTGTACTAGAAACACTAGACCCAAGGGCACAACAAGTAAAAGATGGATTGATATAACACATTGTACTAGGAACACTAGACCCATGGGCACACCAAGTAAAAGATGGATTAATATAACACATTGTACTAGAAACACTAGACCCAAGGGCACACCAAGTAAAAGATGGATTGATATAATACATTGTACTAGGAACACTAGACCCAAGGGCACAACAAGTAAAAGATGGATTGATATAATACATTGTACTAGAAACACTAGACCCAAGGGCATACCAAGTAAAACATCATCATTGAGTGCCGTCTCCGCAACGAAGGTTGGCTACCATGGAGCGCCATTCTGCTCTATCTCTTGCTTTGATGGTGCAGGTTGTCATCGGTTGATTTGTCCATCTTTTGATGTTACTCGTCCATGTTAATCTTGGTCTGCCTCTGTCTCTTTTACCTTGTATTTTCCCCTCCAGTATTACTTTTAGTAGGCTGTTGTGTCTTTTAACATGCCCAAGAATCGCATTTGTCTTGTTCTAATTGTGCTCAGAAGTTCTCTTTTCATTTTTAGTTGTTTTAAGACTTTATCGTTTGTTTTCTTTTCCTTCCATCCAATTCTACCTATTCTTCTATATATCCACATTTCAAAGGCTTCAATTCTCTGTTCTGTTTTCTTGTCTAATGTCCATGTTTCAGCACCATATAGGAATATTGAGAAGATGTAACATTTTGCTATTCTTAGTTTTAGCTCTGGTGTTATTTGTTTTGATGTCCTTCATGACATTAAAATTACTTTTTGCCATTCCTATTCTTTTGTTTATTTCAGTTGTACATTTTCCATCACTGGTTATAGTATGTTCTGAACTGTCTCAAGGTCTATTCAAGTAAAAGATGGATTGATATAATACATTGTACTAGAAACACTAGACCCAAGGGCACATCAAGTAAAAGATGGATTGATATAATACATTGTACTAGAAACACTAGACCCAAGGGCGCATCAAGTAAAGATGGATTGATATAATACATTGTACTAGAAACACTAGACCAAGGGCACACCAGGTAAAAGATGGATTGATATAATACATTGTACTAGAAACACTAGACCCAAGGGCACATCAAGTAAAAGATGGATTGATATAATACATTGTACTAGAAACACTAGACCCAAGGGCACACCAAGTATAAGATGGATCGATATAATACATTGTACTCGAACACTAGACCCAAGGGCACACCAAGTAAACGATGGATTGATATAATACATTGTACTCGAAACACTAGACCCAGGGCACATCAAGTAAACGATGGATTGATATAATACATTGTACTAGAAACACTAGACCCAAGGGCACACCAAGTAAACGATGGATTGATATAATGCATTGTGCTAGAAACACTAGACCCAAGGGCACACCAAGTAAAAGATGGATTGATATAATGCATTGTACTAGAAACACTAGACCAAGGGCACAGCAAGTAATAGATGGATTGATATAATACATTGTACTAGAAACACTAGACCCAAGGGCACACCAAGTAAAAGATGGATTGATATAATACATTGTACTAGAAACACTAGACCCAAGGGCACACAAGTAAACGATGGATTGATATAATACATTGTACTAGAAACACTAGGAAACATAACAACAGGAGAGTTCAACGGAAGACAAAAAAAATACTGCAAACTATATCTCCCTAGCAACTGACTAACTTTACACAGGACGCACATTCTATCTCCCCAAACGTTCCTGTCTGGGTCTGCCTCTCAAAATTTGGATAGGAGCTGATCACCACTGTTGTTGTTTACCGCCTCAGCGTTTTATTTAATGTTTCTCTAGATCGGCCTCTTTTATTTTACTGACTGGATCCCATTTGATGGCTTACTTCGATAATCTCTTGTCCTTTCTCATGTTTTAACCAACACGCAATTTGAGATACCAACAAAAATATACAACAATGTTTCAGAAAACAAGACACTTTTCAAGGACACACTTTCCATATTGTTCTAATTTCACACATATACTTATACATATATACCTATATGCACATATATATTACGTATCTTTATCAACGAGAAGTCCAAAATTATAAATCAAAACAAATAAACATAAGATGAGACTACTGTCAACGGTGGTATTGCCAATATGATTCAACTTTTTGACAGACATCTAATCAAAAGGAAGAATTAGAAAGAGCAAGTGTTTCTATAACAGACATCCGCCTTACCAGAAAGAAAACACAAAGGAAGAAAAAAATAGTTAGCAAAACTAAGGTAGATAAGGGATTAGGAGCTGCAAAGGAAACTACAAGGAAAAGGAATAATCAAAGATTACAAAAATATCAGCACATTGTGAGCCGCCAGAAATTAATGTAGTAGTGTGTTCTGCAAATTATTAACATACGACAATACAAATGAAGATAGGGAGCTGAAAGAATGAATCATCGTCAAAGTATTGGAAGCCTTGAAATCAACATCATCATGCGCCATATCGGTTGGCGTAGGCGATCATTTTTATTTGGTTTATTTGGTTATGGAAGGCCCCGGTATCACTGCAAACGAATTAAAATCCATAATTGCTCAACCGCCCGTGCCAGCGTAATCATCCGAATTAATATCTCATCTCCCAAACAAAGAAAGGTTACGGTAGTCCCCTTCGAAGCAGTCTCAGCACACGCCAAAAGATATAAGGCGAAACCGCGCAGAAAGTGAACATAGCCAACTGTTCCCTGTCATACGATATCATTACTCATCGTAAACAATTGGAATATCGAAACATGATCAAAAACGGATGAGACACACAGCTCACGGTGTGCACAGAGCACTTAACTCAGTAGCTCCTGCAACAAGCCGGACTTGGGTCAATGTGACGCGACACCAAGCTATCTAGTATCAACTCTCTTTGTCGTCTACGATCTCCCTTTCCCAATATTTGGCCAGTTGTGACCGTTTCCAACTTTCCTTTTCTCATGATGTGCCCTAAATATGTTGATTGTTTCTTTCTGATGTTTTTTAAGAGTTCCCTTTTTGTTTTGGCTTCATTAAGCATGCCCTTGTTGGTCTTTAAACTGTCCAGGGAACTCTCAACATTCTTCTGAGAAATTACATCTTCGTGGCCTCTGATAGTCTTTTCATTGTTCACATAGACTTGTTGCGCCAGATGTTTTTCATTTTCTGAAATGATACTTTGGCCTATGCTATTCAGCTTTTTATATCTGTGGTGCGTCTTCTATCAGATGCTATTATTTTGCTCAAGTATTTAACACTCTACACTTGTTTCAGATTTGAAATAGATGTTTTAAAAGACCAAGACGCAGTACGTGCCATTATATCTACAATGTCATGTGCGAAAGTTAAAAGATGGTTTTATACTTAAACATTGAACAATGGTTTAAAACGCGCAAATTGAAAGATGGATTTATATATAAATATCGAACAATGTTTTAATAGATGCAAGATGAAAGATAGTTTCATACATAACAACATTCAGCAATGGTTTAATACACGAAAGTTAGAAAATGGTTTTATATAAATAAATAATGAACAATGGTTTAATATACACACTTTGAAAGATTGTTTCCAGTTCAACATAATCTGGACCCTACGAACTTAACACCAGAAAACGTTACCAGCAAAATAGAATAACGTAACACGTAACATCTTGAAACGTAGCAAAATTATGTCTGTTTTTTGTGTGTTGTTTTTTCCCCCCTTTCATGTGGCCCCTTATTTTATGTTACCACTTAAACAAAGTTTCTATAGTCCGTTCAGAATCGTTTGCCGAGATGTTATGATTTATAATTCAAAAAGTTCTTGATGATTTCACATGATTTTTGGCATACGGTGTTAAAATGTCCATGTCACGAGAACATATGTGTTACTCGATGTCTAGCTATAACGGTTTTCTTAAAGCGGCGAATTCCTTTGATCTTTGCCCATGTAACTATTATTTTGACCCTAATCAAAATGTTTTACAGTAATCTAGTGCAACGATGACCATAGGCGTGTCCATAAAATTTTACTGGGTGGCAAGTATACACATTTTAAATTATATATAGAACTTTTGTTCGTAGAGTCAATTTGATATAGTTCCATGCTCTTGGTGTGAGTTTCCCAAATGTTGTCGCTGCCTTTCAAATACGTACATTTAGTTCCTCATCTAAGGAAAGTGTGGCTGTAATAGTGGATCCAAGATAGCTGAACTTCTGTACTGACTCAAGCAGGCTTCCATTCAAAGTAATGGTTGTTGCTTTGCTTATAACATATTTTGATTGCTTGGGTGGTCTTGAACAATAAACTGTTTAACAAATCAACTAGGAAATTTTGCAAATCAAACTATTTATCTGTAGACTTAATCAGAGTAATGATCATTCAGAATCAGACGAGTCAAATAGGTCGATTACTGCTTTCGGCTGAACAAACAACAAACCATCCTTTTTCCAATATTCCTCTTCTTGTCGTAACACATGATCCTCACATTTTACCCAGTAGTCTTTATTTATATTTGATAGAGCCTGATTTGTAAGTGTCTCAACATCGCATACTTTGAAAGTTTTATTTGTATATGCTACGTGTCCTTTAATTTTTACCCAAACTAGTTCTATAGGATTTAAGTGTGCATGATATGGAGGTAGTCTCAAACATCTATGGCCATGTTCTTGAATTAACTTGTCTATTTTAAATATCTTTGTACGTTGTGTCTGTTTTACAAGGCTAAGCAATTCGGGTTTCAAGTAGCTGTCGTTAACTTGGATGTGTTCTTTTATGAGCCACGTTTTGATTGCATCTTTTGTACTTGATGATGTTGGGATTCTATCTTCTACGTTAACTACGTTATGGTATGAAGCATTGTCCATTATCAGACAAGAAGGTCGATCTAATATTGGAAGGATACTTTTCTCGATCCAGTCTTTAAATATGTGCCCATTCATTTCGGAGTGGTAGTCTCTATTGTCTATGGATTTTGAAATGAAAACGAGATGAGCATTCTGCAACACCCATTATGTCTGCTACCTGCATGTGCAACTATCAAACGTTGCCCTTTACTTCTTGGTACTGATCTTTTAATACTTCCATCTGCTAACTGCCATTCCTTTTCATTTGTATGATGAGCGTTGCTCCAAGTTTCATCTAAATAAACAATATCATAATCATTTTCGCGCATTTCCTTCACTTCACGTGTGGCCGTATTTCTCAATGATTTTGTCAACATGGTACACCTTTTTCTTATTCGTATTCTTCACAAGTTGTAACAATTCGGGTTTTAAATATGTGTCGTCAAATTTGACATTTTCATTCGCAAGCCATGTCCTAATTTGCTCTTTGTATTTGATGCAGTAGGCACTTTGTCCCATCTTGAATTCCCTAAGGAAGTGCTGATATAGTAAAACAGTAACCTTTTGCATAGTTATAAATTTGCATTTCAAACTCATTGTAATTTAGATATAAATGTTGGTATTTAAAGTCAACAAATTGTCTACTGAGTCTTCACAAAATTAATAAAGATACGCCTTCCCTTCGGTAATTAATGCCCAGGCCGTGGTGCGTCATGTCGTTCAATAACAATTCAGTTTTGTGCACGGGATTTTCCTGAACTTAGTGTTTCTGCAATAGCCAAACTATTTTACGTGAACGACCGCACCAAATTAATGTATATATCCTAAAATGGTGTCAAATTCGAACAGGGTGAATTTAATATAGCCTAAAGAAGAAAACTTTTAAACTAGATCAAATTTCTCAGAGCAAAAAATATTTCTATAACGACATCAATATTATAAGATTACATGCAAAAGTTGAAAGCAAAATAACAAACGGTTATCACGTAAAGCTAATTCAAGTGTGGTTATGAATTTCTGAACGGACTATAAGAGGATGTCGTTGTCTAGAAATGTGTTCCAAACCAGAAAAGCAGGTTGACTTTAAGCAAAACAAGATCGGTTCAGGGAAAAATAAAATAAGGCCATTGTTATTTTCAATTGTCTGTACTTTTGTAAGACGTGGACCCCAATAGCCAAACTACAGAGGGCGGTGCAGGCTGTTAGATGCTACTTAAAACGTTCTGCTTGTCCCAAGAACAAGATTTGTTTAAAAATGAAGAGGATAAAAATGTCAGCTCAAATAGGTCCTTAAGTTCTTACAATTGAACTTCTGTGCGTGGCGTAGAAGAGTAAACCCTAGTTATTTGATCTTATATATCGCTTATCCGATTTTGCAAAAAACCATCGGAGCAGGTAACGGTGTTTGGGCGAAAAGTTTTCCTTGCCAACTTAACGTCTTTTTTCTTTCTCTCCCACCCCATCCCTCCCATTTCCTGCCTCCCTCCCTCCAACAACCCAACTTGTTTGGTCACACACACACACACACACACACACACACACACACACACACACACACACACACACACCACACACACACACACACACACACACACACCACACACACACACACACACACACACACACACACACACACACACACACACACACACACACACACACACACACACACACACACACACACACACACACACACACACACACACCACACACACACACACACACACACACACACACACACACACACACACACACACACACACACACACACACACACACACACACACACACACACACACACACACACACACACACACACACACACACACACACACACACACACACACACACACACACACACCACACACACACACACACACACACACACACACACACACACACACACACACACACACACACACACACACACACACACACACACACACACACACACACACACACACACACACACACATATATATATATATATATAATTCGATCCTGCAAAAATCAAATGAAGAGGCAACGGCGATTGGAGAGAAGTATCTTTGCCCATTTACGCCTATCTCTCTCCTAACTCCCTCCCTACCTCGCTCAGTCCTTTTCTCCTCCTCCTTCCTCCTCCCTCTCTTCCCTCCTTTCTTCCTTCATTCCTAGATCCCTCCCTTCCTTCTTCCTCCGTATCTCTATTTTTCTTTTCTTTTCAGTCCCTCCCTTTCTTTCCTGAATCCTCCCTTTCTTTCTTGAATTTTTCACAGCCCATCTGTCGAACAAATTATCTATATTTAGCCAGAAGCGTTAAAAAGAAGAATTTTAACCCTCCATAGCTATGTTACTCTATTCATTGTAACAAATATCATCAAAACAAATAACACCACGGCTAAAACTAAGAATAGCAAAATGTTACATCTTCTCAATATTCCTATATGGCGGAGAAACAATGACATTAGACAAGAAAAATGAACAGAATTGAAACCTTTGAAATGTTGATATATAAAAGAATAGGTAGAATTGGATGGAAAGAAAAGAAAACAAATGATGAAGTCTTAAAACAACTA
This sequence comes from Megaustenia siamemsis, assembly GCA_032433765.1. Classification (NCBI taxonomy): domain Eukaryota; kingdom Metazoa; phylum Mollusca; class Gastropoda; order Stylommatophora; family Ariophantidae; genus Megaustenia; species Megaustenia siamemsis. The sequence goes on from JAVIAB010000051.1 coordinate 98,438,290, forward strand.
AAAATGAAAAGAGAACTACTAAACACAATTAAAACATTTTTGCGATTTTGGACCATGTTAAAAGACACAACTGCCTACTAAAAGTAATCTTGGAGGGGAAAATACAAGGTAAAAGAGGCAGCGGCAGACCAAGACTAACATGGACGAGTAACATAAACAGATGGACAAATCAGTCTATGACAACCTGCACTATCAAAGTAAGAGACAGAGCAGAATGGCACTCCATGGTTGCCAACCTTTCGTTGCGGAGATGGCACCGGATGATGATGAGAATTCATTGTAGCAGATATGTATGGCTATTTATTGTAGCAGATATGTATTGCTATTTATTGTAGCAGATATGTATGGCTATCATTGTAGCAGATATGTATTGCTATTTATTGTAGCAGATATGTATGGCTATCCATTGCAGCAGATATGTATGACTATTCAAAACTTGATTCATTATTTGCTAGTTTGTCTGAGTATTATTCAAATGACCAACGAAATCGTACATTCATTGAGATGGCAGTCTGACTTCACAAAATAGTGATTGTACAGCCATTCAGTCAAGTTACAATCGTCTAGAGCTCAACGAAAAATAAAGGACTGTGTAAAGAATTTTGGAATATCCTCCAGAACGAGTACATTAAGAAATAAGATGTGCACCACATATATGCACATTTTCTTCCCGCATCGCTGACTAATTAACCGATTGCATCGCACAGTGTCCTGCATCATACCATTCAATTATTCATTTTCAACACACATTTTCAGAACTGTGGAAAAATAAAAAATAAATCTGTATATAGAACTTGTTCCGAACTATATATATATAAATTAATAGAAAACTGTATGCAGAATTTGCTCAGACCTATGGAACAAAACAAAAAATTATATATGGAAACTGCTCAGAACATTAATTTCCTAGCCTTTGGTTTTTACGTGACCCTCCGACAAGTCAATTGATTGTAGTTAGAACCGCCCGTCTTAAAAAATTCAGCAAAATGTAAATTACAACATGGGATGTAATATTCACAAATGTGATTGTAATTGTTCATACATCTATTTCTGTCGCGTAATTGCAAAATTGTGCTCCATATATTTTTATCGTTGATTGAAGCTCTTGGAAAGGCATTTATCTCATTAGCAGATGTTCCAGATGGCATTATGTTTTATATATGTCGCTGTGAGAAAAATATTTGTATCATTATACGTAGACGTTTTCTCCTGCCTTTATAGTATGTATGTAGGTTTCCCTACTTATGATAATTTAGTTAAAGGTCAAAGGTGCTTTAATTATTAATAGAACTAGACTACTCAAAACAAAGGGATCGGGGTCGATCCTGCTTGATGGGTTCCAGGTTCACCAAGGCTTAAAGGAGTATCGGATTATTTGCAGGAATGAAAAATCCACTGGCGTAATACTGACCATATTACCCCAAAAAATAATGTGCCCTAGGTCTATAAACAATTATTGGCACTAACACCGTATTCTCTTTTCGTCATGTGGTGTGAGGGAGCATTTTTCTTTCTTCTCTTTCCTTCCTCACTTTTTCCCGTTTCCTTCTCCTTTTCCTTCCTCCTTCTCTCTTTCCTTCTTCTTTCTTTCCTTCTTCTTTCTTTCCTTCTTCTCGTTTTCCCCTTCCCTTTCCCTCCCTCCCCTACTTTCACTCCCCTTCCTTCCTTCCTTCCTTCCTTCCTTCCTTCCTTCCTTCCTTCCTTCCTTCCTTCCTTCCTTCCTTCCTTCCTTCCTTCCTTCCTTCCTTCCTTCCTTCCTTCCTTCCTTCCTTCCTTCCTTCCTTCCTTCCTTCCTTCCTTCCTTCCTACCTCCCTCCCTCCCTCCCTCCCTCCCTCCCTCCCTTCCTTCATATCTTTCTTTATTTCACTCTGTTTTTACTTCTTGAAGCTTTGCAATGTGTTTTAATTTGTAAGAACTTATTAAACTCTTTTTATTTTTATTTGTAATTTCTCTGTAATATATCTTGTATCATTTTAATATTTTATAGGATCATCTGTTGTAACGTGTTCTTATTTGTAACAAAAATGTATGCTCTTTTTATACAACTCGAAATCGTTTTCTTATTTGAAAAACAAAACAATTATATGCATAATTCACTACATATTATATCTATCTATCTATTGTCCTTTCGAGCCGAAGACGGCACATAGGGCAGAACCACAATATCAAAACCAGAAACCTTGCGTGCCAAAGTGGCACATATTGCAGAGATCACTGCTCTAAAATATATGGCGCTGTTTCCACAACAATACTTTTTACAATGACAGCTTGTCAAGCCATCGATCAACCTCCTTAGTCGCCTCTTACGACATGCCTGGAAGGTCACAGTGTCACTGTTCTTTATTTCTGTGTGTGGATTTAAGTTAGAACTCATTTACTTTTGAACTTTGCCTCTGGGTTTTCAAGAACATTTAAATAGGCACCAAGGAAATATATTCTGGGACAGTAAAAGCGGCCTGAGGTGATACTGACCACCTATAAATGCAGCGATGGTCACGAGGATGATTATGGGTTTAATAACGATTTTACCGAAATATTTGAAGGGGTGATGAGCACTTTTTATCTAGGCGGACAAACCAGTTCAATTGTTAGAAGGAAACATTCGTGTTGTTTTTATTTGTGAAGTGATTGAGTGATTCCGCACAAGCCTCAACCACTGCCAACTTCAGAACAGTTCTCTGCCCCTGAACACGCGTGTAATTTCAATGTTTATTTGCATCGGCTTGTACAACAGTTCCCCCATAAAGTGTAAGTGTATACACAATCATAGAGGCTTTCAAAGCATTGTCCATTATGAATATGTTGTCTAGGTAAAGTAAAGGTAAAGTACGAGACTTGAACCGGCGTCTTAGCACGCGAGTATATACCCATATGTGCTCGGCCGCCTATCCAGAAATGTTCGGATATTTCTGTATAGTGTAGCCTCAAGCATCGAAACTCAGATGCGAAGCGACATTCCTCACCTTCCCAGGATAATATACCCTGGTACCCATTTCTGAAAACGGCTGGGTCGACCGTGGGGGTATTTTTTTTTATTCCAACCACGAGTACAATTCACACTGCTCCCAGCGGGAATTGAACACGGGTTGTCCGAACGTCGGTAGTCTAGTCGGGTGGTTTTCTCAACTAGGCTACCGAGGCCCCCTAAAATTATGAGTGTTTCTCTTGAGATGGAAGAATATTTTTTGTCATTGGGAGATATTAATTTTGTCTGTGTTGAGCTGTACTAAAAAAAAAAAATGCTATTTACCGGACAAACAAGCTGGGGAACAGCATTTTGTTGAAAAAAGAGGTTATCAAATATTTCTGTACATTTTCATGCTCATGATTTCTAAAAGAGAAAGTATCAGCCACTTTCATTAACAGAATATGGACTCAGTCTACAGTTTTTGTAATAGTCTAACACTTCACAGTAGCAAAAGAAATCTATTACAATAACCTTCTTTGCTGTATGTTGACTCAAACCAATGATTGACAATTTGTATTCCCGATGGAATATACGAATACAAGAAATCATTACCTAACGGAAAACAGTAGTTAAAAAAATAAGTAAAAAGTTACATAAGTAAAAAAAAAAACGAGCTCCGTCACACCACGTGGCGTATAGGTTTTAATGGCCATAATTTGTATAGACCTTCGGCACATGATTTTGGGGTAATATGGTCGGTATTACAGGAGGCGCGAGCTGAGTGGTTAGTGAATTGGACTACAAAGGACAAGAGGTAGGGTTCAATCCCAACCGACGGCTCCCGGGTTCACCCAGACTTAAATTGGTACTGAATTTTTTCTGGGAAAGTAAAGCGGCACGGGCGTAATACCGACCACATTACCCCGAAAAATCATGTGCTGAAGGTCTGTAAAAATTATGGTGACTAACACCATATTCCCTATACGTCACTTGGCGTGACGGGGCTCTTTACTTTTTTTTTTTTTTTTTGGATCGGTATTACGCCTGTGCCGCTTTACTTTCCCAGAAAAAATCCGGTACCTATTTAAGGATGGAGGAACCTGAAAGCGGTCGATCAGGATCGAACCCGACCTCTTGTTCTTTGTAGTCCAGTTCACTAACCACTGAGCTAGAGCGGCTCCCAAATTATAACATTCACCAAAATAAATCATCTTCCAGATAAAAGGTAATGAATTCAAACACCTGCATTCAAATGCTTCTTATTACGGTTCTTAACCTGAGACTTGGGCATAAACAGTGGAGGCTACATCAGACTTTGAAAAGGAAAACCAGGCAGAAGAAAGTGGAACGTGACATGTCGAGAAACTAGTGTCATAAAATAAATTCAAGGAAGCGACACAGTTAGCGCTGTATAATAAAATAAATTGAAGGAAGCGACGCAGTTAGCGCTGTAAAATAAAATAAATTGAAGGAAGCGACACAGTTAGCGCTGTAAAATAAAATAAATTGAAGGAAGCGACACAGTTAGCGCTGTAAAATAAAATAAATTGAAGGAAGCGACACAGTTAGCGCTGTATAATAAAATAAATTGAAGGAAGCGACACAGTTAGCGCTGTAAAATAAAATAAATTGAAGGAAGCGACACAGTTAGCGCTGTATAATAAAATAAATTGAAGGAAGCGACACAGTTAGCGCTGTAAAATAAAATAAATTGAAGGAAGCGACACAGCGCTGTCAAAAAAAACACAAAAAAACCAACGAATATCTTCACTATGTAACACCTAACGGTACAATTACAAGTGTGACAAATTAAGCGGAAATAAGAAATTGGGTAGAAGAAAAAGACAAAAAGGGAAATTCTGAATCAGCCGTAAAAGTAAAAAGTAGTTAATACAATAAAAAAACAAAATAGGACAAGTGAAGTGGCACACTATTCTGAAAAAAAAAAATCATCTTAGAGTGGAAATTACAAGGCAGACCAAGACTAAAGTGGACTTATAACATCAAGAGATGGACAGATAAACCTATAACAACGTACACCATCAAGATAAGAGACAGAGTAAAACGGCGCTACATTGTAGTTAATCTTCCCTGTGGAAAGGGCACCGAATTGATGAATATATCTATCCACAAGTTGGGAACCGCTGGCCTGTCATTGCGTATTGCTCAACAGTTATCCTAGTATTAGAACGGGCATGTTTCATCTCTTATGCCCTTCTAGATTATATATCTTTATAGGACTTGGATGTTTGCCTGATGAGAATGCATGCCATTCTTGCTTAAATGCTTTGTTTCTGTGATCAACGAGAAGCTCATTCACAAAGATTGGATACCAAAAAATGATGGGTTTGTTTTAATGAAATCGATTGATGATGGTACAGAGAAATAGCTAGAGAGAGAAAGAGAGATAGTGAGTCAAACACGGAGAGTTGGGCAAACACAAAGAGATCAATTCCAAAAGAAATAATACCATAACATGAGGGACACAGTGTAATGGAGAGATACGGACTGACAGTAAGAAAGACGTACACAAATAAAGAAAAATAAGCAACATTTAAAGGCATGGTAACCATTTGGGGTGTTGGGGGGGGGGGGGGAATGAAGGGAGAGAGACGACAGGAAGAGAGAAAAAAAAACAAAGGAAATAGGAAAAAAATGAAGGGGTGTAGGCATGGTTTAAGCGAGTAAGACATCAGTGTTTGGTCATGAAGGGGTGTAGGCATGGTTTAAGCGAGTAAGACATCAGTGTTTGGTCATGAAGGGGTGTAGGCATGGTTTAAGCGAGTAAGACATCAGTGTTTGGTCAAGAAGATCTTGAGTTCAATCTTACCACAGATGACGAGGAAAGTTTCAGTTCTAATCTGTGGTTTATTCGTGCCTCATCCATTCCTGATATCTAGGTAGTTATATCCGACGTCTAGCCCTCTCTGTGTAGTTAGATCTGATGTCTAGACCTCTCTGGGTAGTTAGGTCTGATGTATAGCACTCTCTGGATAGTTATATCCGATGTCTAGTCCTTTCTGGATAGTTAGATCTGATGTCTAGACCTCACTGGGTAGTTAGGTCTGATGTCTAGACCTCTCTGGGTAGTTAGATCTGATGTCTAGACCTCTCTGCGTAGTTAAATCTGATGTCTATACCTCTCTGGGTCGTTAGATCTGATGTCTAGCCCTCTCTGGGTAGTTAGATCTGATGTCTAGCCTTCTCAGGGTAGTTAGATCTGATGTCTGGACCTCTCTGGGTAGTTAGATCTGATGTCTAGCCCTCTTTTGGTAGTGAGATCTGATGTCTAGACCTCTCTGGGTAGTGAGATCTGATGTCTAGACCTCTCAGGGTAGTTAGATCTGATGTCTAGACCTCTCTGATAACGGCGAAAACAGGAGTTCCCAAGTGCATTCTCCGCACGTTAAGAAACTCTTTGCAGATACACATCTTAAACTGTAGGCTAAAAATAGCCACTATTAATTGTTGAAAAAATAACAATCTACCCATGGCGACGGATTTGACGAGCTGAAAGGCACAAATATCACGGCTTGACATAATCCCAACGATACAAGGCATATGCGCCCCTGAAACTGTGAAACTGGTAAAAGCTTAGAACTTTAAAACTTAAAAATAAGAAAGTGTGAAATAAGAACAAAATATAATAAGATAGATAAATGAGAGAGAGAGAGAGAGAGAGAGAGAGAGAGATTCAGAGAGAGAATGAGAGAGAGAGAGAGACAGACAGACAGAGAGAAAGTAAACTACATATAAGTAGTGACGTAAAAAGAGGATGCTTTCGTTCTTTTTACTATTTAGACTTTGAAACGGAATAGCTTCACTGCAGGCGGGGCCTCTCATATCTGCTCAGCTCACGTTCCAGCAACCAATAAAGTGTTCATCCCCATACAGTTCTATTGAACGTGTTGCGCTCTGTAAAATTGTGCGTTTTTTACGTTCATAAAACTGTTCTATAACATACCGTATTAAACTGTACAAAAAGCGTGCAGCTCAAAATGGACACTTCCGGGTCACCGTAATGATCGTCACGTGCGCATAATCTCCATGTGCCCGCGCCAATTCCGGTATAGACTTCATGACCAGTAGGCACGTCCAATACTCGCTGTCGCAACAAAAGAAGCTAGGCCTCAACTTCGGTGAAGCACTCTATCCGACTGCAGTCCAGCTGGTGGAAGATGTGCAGTCGAACACAAATCACACATCGCGTTTCAGGCAAAACCGCATCCTGATACCGTTCCACTACACTCCACGGTTAGTCACCTTCAGTAATATCTCAGTGCGCGGGCGTTACAGCCATGTTGATTTTGTGGACAGGTGAATGCGACCAGACAACTGCTGTCTCGACAAACGAAAATCCAAACCAGAAAGAATCCTTGAAACCATATAGCAACAAAAATTCTATTAGTCCTGAATCTGACAGGATTAAACGGCCATCTTGCCAACCGCACCATTAGGAAGTTAGCCTTTGTATCTATTAAAATTGATCAGCGAGAAAGGTGACCGTTGATGATCTTTTTAGTATAACCATAGGTTGTTAAGCCTTGTTTCGTAAAGCTGAAAATCCATATTTTTAGTTATTTGTTTTGTAAGATAAAAGTTAGTATAAGTACTAAACAACAGAAGGATATTTAGCGCCTACTTTTAGGAATATGTCATCGTATTCCGGCTAGAAACAGGAGAACATTTATTTTAAAACAAAATTAATACATAAAGTTCAAGTTTTGAAAAACAAATCATGTTTTATTTGTAGTCAAGTTTCATACAGACCTTTAGGCCATTGAGAGATACCTACTGACTAAAGACTCATTTCAGGGTAAAGGTATATATACTACACTCGGGAAAATCTAGAAACAATCAACAGAAAATACAAAGAACAAAAGACAACACGAACCAGGATGCGAGTAGTGTAAAGATACCTTTCCCTGAAATTATTCATTGATTTATCGACATAGAAGTTTACATTCAAATAATATTAATTTAAGGGAGCCATGATAGTTCAGTGGTTAGTGAACTGGACTATAAAGGACAAGAGGTAGGGTTCGATCCCAATCGACGACTTCCAGGCTCATCCAACCTTTAATGGGTACCGGATTTTTTCTGGGAAAGCAAAGCTGCACGGGCGTAATACCGACCACATTGCCCCAAAAATCATGTGCTGAAGGTCTGTACAATTTATGGTCACTGACATCATATTCCCTATACGCCACTTGGCGTGACGGGGGCACTTGCTTGCTTTGCTGAATATTAATTTATTGTTATTTGTCGTTTTCTTACTGGGCAAAAAGAACTAACTAAAAATTAACATTTGCGAAAATAAAGAAATGTGATGTTTCGACTTTATGAACAAGACAGTACTAAACAAAGAACTAACGCTTCGATAGAAATATCTTCATGCAAAACATAATACAAATGTTTAAAAATCAGAATAATGTAATTAAAAGTAACAAACGTGAAAGAAAGCCAAGCTAAAAAAACAATAATACTGACAAGCAAAAAGTAGCAGTCTCCAGTTATTTGTTTAATTGTCGTGTCTTGTTCACTACACTGACTCATCATTCTTCTCTATTATTGTGTCTACGTCAGCTTTATGTGCTGTGGTGAATTCAACTTTCTGGAAAGAAAAACTTGATGATGATGTTATTTGAGAGGAAAAAGACTGATATCCTCTGGGTGAGATTTGTCTGCGATGATTTTCCACCTGTCAATTATAAATGACAAATAGTACTTCACCGAATTACATTTCCAAGAAAGATTTGCTTTTAATTTATAAAGTACATTTAGTGCCTAACCTATTTACTTTTCTATACATAGAACGTTCAGATTTTAGATTATTATGTTATACAGTGGGGTCCTCGGTAGTCTAGTTGGGAAACCCACCCGAGTGGCTACCGACGTTCGGACAACCTGTGTTCGATTCTCGCTGGATGCAGTTTGTGAATTGTACTCATAGTTAGGAAAAAAATACTCCAGGGGTCAACTCAGCCCCTTGAGGGTTGTATTCTGGAAGGTGAGGAATGCCGCCTCGCATCATGAGTTTTGATGCTTGAAGCGACACTATCCAGAAGTCTCCGAACAATTCTAGATAGGCGGTCGAGCACATGTGAGTGAAAACACGAATCAATTTTTCAAGTCTCGTACTTTAATTTTAACGTTTATGTTATAAAGTGTGATAAAGTATGGTAAATGAATTAAAATATCTGGGAACAATGTTAACCTGAGATGGCAGATCTACAACTGAGGTGAGATGCAGAATAGCTCAGGCAAAAGCAGCTTTCCAAAAAATAATGGAGATACTGAGCAATCCATTTTTGACAATAGAAACAAGAAAAAAAGTTCTTAAATGTTATGAAGAGCTAGTCTTTACATATGGATGCGAGTCATGGACAATAGGACAACAGACAAGAAAATCATGGAAGGCTGTAGAAATGTGGTTTTTACAGAAGAATGTTGAGAATACCATGGGCAGCTAAGAAAAGTAATAAAATCTTTCTGAAAGAAAAAAAAACAAAAAGAGAGCTAATTTCCAATATTAGGAAGAAACAATCATCATTTTTTTGACCATGTAGTGAGAAGGGAACAACTGGAATATATTGTGACAACAGGGAAAAAAATGGGGATGAAGCGATAGAGGGAAGCAAAGAGAGAAAATACCAGACAGCTTAATAGAATGGGGAACCGCGATAGCTCAGTGGTTAGTGAACTGGACTACAAAGGACAAGAGGTAGGTTCGATCCCAATCGACGGCTTCCGGTTTACCCAGCTTTTAATGGGTACCGGATTTTTTTTCTGGGAAAGTAAAACGGCACGGGCGTAATACCGACCACATAACCCAAAAATAATGTACCGAAGGTCTTTAAAATTTATGGTCACTAACACCATATTCCCTATACGCCACTTGGCGTGACAGGAGTACTCTACATTTTTTACTTTTTAAGAGAATGGCTTGATTGATGATCAACAACAGAAATAATAAATAACTGAGTTATTGAATTATTTGCGGGTCATCATAATTGCACTCCGAACATGTCCATAGGTGCTCAGATCACCTCCTCAGCAAGTCCCGCAGTGTCCAGCGACTGACGACTCCAGTTCTGTGTTGGTTGATATGGTCGATAAGTCTTCTTACACGGCCACTAAGTTTCTCGTTTCTGTGCCCATCTTAACTCCCATCTCTCTCATCCGAAGGAGTGACATGGATTTGTATAATAAATAACTGTCGGGATCAAAAGTTGTGGAGATACATGATCACCTACGCCAGAAGGCATGGTACTTGTCGATGATGATGTTATAAAGTACAATCAGTGCTGCAAGGAAACAATGTAATTTTGAAGGGAAATGTAAATATGTACAATAAAAAGTATAACATTTACTTGAGAAATGTACTTTTTTCACAGGAGTAAAGGCAACGAGATGTACCGTGCCGTCTGGGCATCGAAGGTTGGCTATCATGGAGTGCCATTTTACTGTCTCTCGCTTTAGTGGTGCATGTTTTAATACTCTGACTTGTTCAATTTTTGATGTTACTCGACCATGTTAGTCTTGGTCTGCCTCATTTACCTCGTATTTTCCCTTCCAAGATTACCGTTGTTAGGCTGCTGTGTCTTTTAACATGCCACCAAAATTTCCGATTACAAAGTGCAAAATGGTTATCGCTGTTCGTATTTTACTTTCTCCTCATTAAAGAAAATCTCCTTCTGAAATGTTGCTGTAGGCGATATGGACGTTAAGCGGAAGCAAGATTTGTTAAAAAGTTGAATGACATGTAAAAAGAGACGATTCTAAGAAACTTCGGGTTAGTCGATTTTTGTGTAAAAATGGGTGCCTAATAGCAAAACAATAAATTCAAAGTTGACAATAACAAAGATAAAAAAAAAAATGGTTTCAACTAGGAAAAATTCCAAAATGAAATCCTTAGGGTGTGTGAGCGGGAAAAAAACGTCATTAATTTTGCTGCTGGAAAATCAGCAACTAGATTGTCCAATATTTAAAGATGCCAAACTGAGCCGGTCGTCTTGCTCGGGAGAAGTTTCTCTAGAAAATGACAGCACAATTGACATGTTGCTATGAAACATTGCAGCTTCATTATGTCAGATACAAATATATTGTGCTCTTTTGGCAATGAAACACAGACAGCACTGTAATGTATGATGTAGAAAAAATAACTTGTCAATCATTTATTAGATAACGGGGAAAAGGCTTATATAATCTTCCTTATATAATCCAATCTGTGCCTCTTTGGGAGCCGCGATAGCTCAGTTATTAGTGAACTGGACTATAAAGGACACTCGGGTTCGATCGTGATCGACGGCTTCCGGGTTCACCCAGCCTTTAATGGGTACCGGATTTTTTTCTTGGAAAACAAAGCGGCACGGGCATAATACCGACCACATTACCCCAAAAATTATGTGCCGAAGGTCTGTCAAAATGATGGTCACTAACACTATATTCCCTATACGTCACTTGGCGTGACGGGGTTCTTTACTCTTTTTTTACTATGCTTCTTTGGGCCAAGAACTGATGGCTTCCTTATCTATGATGGTCTACTTCTTGGTGAGGCACGATCTCTTCAACCTCAGAATAAGCCTTCCGGATTATATCAGCCGCGATTATATCAGCCGCGATTATATCAGCCGCGATTATATCAGCCGCGATTATATCAGCCGCGAATATATCAGCCGCGATTGGCATTTAAAGAATTACAGTGACAATTACATTGTAAAGGCCCACTCTCGCGATGCCAGAGTTGATGTTGAGAAGCACAAACCCCCTTAACAGGATGCCCAAAGAGCTATGCTGGCTACAAATCAGCAGGCGAATTTTCCATCTTCAATGTTCTTGTAAGAACGTAAACATCTTTCTTTTCTAGTCCGTCTGCCGTTGATTGAAGCATCGCAGGAGAAATGAGGAACGTGTAAATTACGCTGATGTCTGTATATGCTGTGTTGCTTTTTCTTTAAGTCCTTTTCCCTTTCGATCTAGTGTCTTTATCGAACGTGTCTGGGCGCTGTTATGGTATACATATTTTGCTTCCGTCATAAGTCTTTTATATTGTTTATTAATCTTTTTCATAGTCTCTGTCCTGAGGTAGAAAGTTATGATGTTGTTTAGTCTATTAACTCTGACCAAATGTCGGAACTATTTAGTTATATATTCCAAGCCCTGTTAATTCCAGTTGTAGCTCCAGTTAACTCGAAACTAGAGGAAGAAGTAGATGTGCACTCTTGTTTGGAATCGTCGCCTGTGCATCCGTTATACCATGCATGGTAGTCGACTTTGCCAAAAGAATTTATAAACGCGCTGTGGCGGGAGCTGTGACATGAATGAAGCGGATATGGGGAATTCCCGACTGCAGTGAAACTGATTCAATGAACAGAACATACCAGGTTTAGTTCCAATCTATTCTGATTTTATAAATTTGGTATTTGATCTGTCTTTCTGTTGTTTGGTATCTTTCTCAAGCACCGCCTTCAACAAATTTTATTTTTCCGTGTCTGTGCTTTGTTCGATGGCTATGTTTGACACAGAAAACATAAGAATACAATCATCAACAGTGAATACATCACTCATATGATGGCGTCGTTATGAGTTGATTGAATATCTGAAGACCTTGACCCGTTACAAAGTGTGATGGATCTACTGTCCTGTTACACTCTATAGTAAAAAAAAAAGTAAAATGCCCTCGTCACGCCAAGTGGCGTATAGGGAATATGGTGTTAGTGACCATAAATTTTACAGACCTTCGGCACATGATTTTTGGGGTAATGTGGTCGGTATTACGCCCGTGCCGCTTTACTTTCCAGAAAAAAAATCTGGTACCCATTAAAGGCTGGGTGAACCTGGAAGCCGTCGGTTGGGATCGAACTCTCCCTCTTGTCCTTTGTAGTCTAGTTCACTAACCACTGAGCTATCGCAGCTTCCTGTTACACTCTATAGAGTTAATGGTAATAAAAGAACTGATAGACAAGCTTCTAGAGAACCTCTACTAGGTACACTGGAATTTTCCAAGAAAGACACTGAAGGGTCACTATGATCGCGTTATTTTTTTTTTTTTTTTAGTGCTACTGTAATTCATGAAAGTGAGAGAGATTCAAAGAACTGAAAGTTAAGCTTGTTACAAGCAGGACAAGGCAAGTGAAAGGAGGACTTAGACGAGTGAATATCCACAAAAATACAGGAATATTAAAAATACAGGATAAATTATGATTTCACATTTGATAAGGACTGGCTACCAATGCGTATGCCCGGAACACAAGGGGATTGATTCCAGCAATATATAAACTGAGAAATAATCTGCCTGCCTACCTGCCTGTCTGCCTGCCTGTCTGCCTGCCTGTCTGCCTGCCTGACTGCCTGCCTGCCTGTCTGCCTGCCTGTCTGTCTGCCTGTCTGCCTGTCTGCATGTCTGCCTGTCTGCCTGTCTGCCTGCCTGCCTGTCTGCCTGTCTGCCTGTCTGCCTGCCTGCCTGTCTGCCTGTCTGTCTGACTATAATCTCGCAATATCCGACGAGTTCTCCTATTAAATGTCATACCTTGCACGGGACCAACATAATATCTTGTCAAATGTCCATATTCTGGGTCAGCCTCTTAAACTCGGAAATAGAGCTGATGCCTGCTGTTGTTGTCTTTCATTTCAGGGTTCTTTTTAGTGTTTCTCTAAATTTACTCTTCTCGTCACATGGTCAACATATGCCAATCTTCTTGTCTTGGTTATAGATAATATTTTTAGTAATAGCAGCTAACGGTATAAGTGGAATTATTGACTGAAACGAGAACTAGCAATCAAAATCCCAAGAAAATCAACCACCATCTGTTAGAACAAAATATTTCAGACGTTGAATCGCTGTTAGTTTTTAAGCCTGGCCTGTCCAATCAAAAGTTCATTTGTTATTATCGTGAAAGCAGACACCATCGCACGCTGGGCAAGTCAATAGATGTTTAGTTCCTTTCAGCAGGAGGCAAAAGTTGTTCTTTATATGGATGGTTACAGTTGCTCGCCGATTGGGGACACATTGGGCTTTCCCATTTTAACTTCTACTTGTTGGACGTTGTTACAAAATGTTGTATCTGGAAGCGAGTTATTCATCATCATCATTATTATCATTTTCATCGTCATCTAGTATCTAACTGTTCCTGTTGGAACATGACTACCATAACAGCTACTCTGCTCTGTGCGAGATTCTACAACAGTCAACCCCACTTCGCCTAGTAGAAGGGCCAGATTTAACTATAAGTTAAATAAACTGAAAATTGTTGTTTCTTTTTTTATAAAGCTGTCATCATATCTTGTAGGAGTGTACCTTGCACTCAATTACTTGCTGCTGCTACCACTTTACCGCAGCACTGCGATTATTTGCCCGTTCCCTATAAATTATATCTATCTATTGTCCTTTCGAGCCGAAGACGGCACATAGGCAGAACTACAATCTTAAAAACATAAACCTTGCGTGCCAAAATGTCACCTGTAAATTAGGACCACACAATTCGAGGGGCTTCAATGAATATTCAGAAAATGTGTTGGGACTACATTCTTTTCATTCCAGTGTGTGATTTTAAGTTTTGTGTGACTTTATGATGTTGCCTTTTAAGGTTTTAATGGACGCGTGGACACTCAACGCTTCATTACGGCTCCATCAAGTCTAAATCCGATTCTGCTTTAAGGCCTTCTTGTTCTCATGGAATCTTTCCCCCATCATTACCTTTTTTTATACCGCTATGCCGTTTTTATGATCAAAATATTTTGTTTTAATAGTTTTTGTGCTCTACAGTTGTCTGAACTAAATAAAAAATGAAGTGAAATTTCAGAATCAAAATTACAGATATATAAATACCCAAAATGGAACCACCGATGACCTTCAATACGTCGCTCATGCGGATATTTGTTATCCAATCAAAATTGCATCTGATGCTCGTTTCTCTGTTTTTGCTCTGTCACTGGTCCTTTAGCGGTTCTTTGATGCAGCAGATAATTATCATTGTGAACTATTTCTTTGCATCTGTGTGAACTATATTAATCCAGTTTCCCTTAACTGGATAGCAGCCGCCATTTTCCAACAGAAGATCATTTTAAAGTATTATACGTGGACGTTCGAACATATAATCAAACATCCCTGCCTACCACAGAGCTCATCTCTGTCTCCAGCACCTTTCAACGCTGATACTGTGAGAATAACACGTGAGCCAACAACGGGTCTAGGGAGGACACTGTCTTACGCTGATGACGTTTTGGTGTACCACCGAAGTATAGATAGGGAGCACGAGAACTCCACACTGAACTTAGTCGTTTTGGCAGATGGTGCTATAAGGCAGGCGAACTTGTAAACTCGGCGAAGGCAGCTCTGACATGGTTCTCCCTAAAGAACTGTCAACACACCGACACCAGTCGTGAGCGTGGGTTCAGAAGTTGTTGAGATGACCCGTACATTACCGGCACTTGAGAATACAGTTTGATCGAAGTCTTGCACCCAGCACATAGTAAGTAAAATTAAATAGCCCACATCACGCCAAGTGACGTATGGGGAATATGGTGTTAGTGACCATAAATTTTACAGACATTCAGCACATTGATTTTTGGGGTAATGTGGTCGATGTTACGCCCGTGCCGCTTTACTTTCCCAGAAAAAAATCCGGTAAACATTTAAGGCAGGGTGAACCATGATGCCGTCGGTTGGGATCGAACCCCTACCTCTTGTCCTTTGTAGTCCAGTTCACTAACCACTGAGCTTTCGCGGCAATGAGGGTAATGGCGGAGGCGGACTGTGAACAGTATGTTCTTGTCCTGTACCAAAGAATGGTGGTTTCGGTTTTTGAGTGTGCATTAGCTATCCTAATTAAGTTGTCACACAGCCTCGCTCATTTTGTGTTCCTATTTTGATGTCTTTTGTATTTGTGTAACTCTCGTCTGCTTTATTATCCCTCACTATTCTTCTCACGATCTCCCCCCCCCCATCTCTCTCTCTAGCTATTTTAATTATTTCTTTCCTCACTGTGAAGTATTTCTTTTCCCCACTACAAAATAATTCATTTCCTCACTATGAAGTAATTCTTTTCCTCACTATGAAATAATTATTTTTCTCACTATGAAATAATTTATTTCTTCACTATGAAATAATTATTTTTCTCACTATGAAATAATTCATTTCCTCACAATGAAATAATTTATTTCCTCACGGTGATAAATTCCTTTTCAAGCTATGAAATAATTCATTTGCTCACTTTGAAATAACTCATTTCCTCACTATTATATTCATTTTCTCACTATGAAATAATTATTTTTCTCACTATGAAATAATTTATTTCCTCACTATGAAATCATTTATTACCTCACTATGAAATAATTCTTTTACTCAGCATACAACATTTACTGCCTTTATCACGATATATTTCTTCTTCACAGATAAACTATTTTTATTTTCCTGGACGTGAATCTTAGTTTTCTTTTTTTCTCCACCTCTTGTAATTTGGTCTACTCAATCTTCCTTTATCAATTGTAGATTATCGACAATTTGAGCGCTTCCTATTTGTCATGTGATTGCCCTCCAAAGTAAAAGAGCCTCCCCAAAGGCTGAAATATTTGGAAGAGAAACACAAATGCAGCATCCGTTTCTTCAATTCTCTATCTGATGCCAGCTCAGGAAATACTCCTTCAACTGTCAGGACTTAATGCAGAATCAATGTCGCCCGTGGAACCATGGAATTGTTATGTCCGTTGAGACATCAGGAAGACTACAATGTCATCTTTGAGTGTTTGTTTAACATCACATTTTTTATTTTTGTTACAAAGTTTTAATTGATTCTGTTCTCGTAGCTTTCTTGTTATTTGATTGTCTGAATTCATTTCATAACTCTAATGCGTTAAGTTATAACTTGTCTTGTATTGAAATTATTCGGTGTAGATAAATCTAACAGACCAAACGTAGACAATCAATCAAACGCAGACAATCAGACGTAGACAATCCTACGCAGACAATCAAACGCAGACAACCAAACGCAGACAATCAAACGTAGACAACCAAACGTAGACAATCAAACATAGACAATCAAACGTAGACAATCAAACGTAGACAATCAAGCGTAGACAATCAAACGTAGACAATCAAACGTAGACAACCAAACGCAGACAATCAAACGTAGACAATCAAACGTAGACATACTTAACGACTTAAAGGAGACGAACCTCAAGTAGTAACACCTAACGTGACAGATTAAACTTAGACAGTCATACCTAACGTGACAGATTAAACTTAGACAGTCATACCTAACGTGACAGATTAAACTTAGTAACACCTAACGTGACAGATTAAACTTAGACAGTCATACTTAACGTGACAGATTAAACTTAGACAGTCATACCTAACGTGACAGATTAAACGTAGTAACACCTAACGTGACAGATTAAACTTAATCACACCTAACGTGACAGATTAAACTTAGTCACACCTAAGGTGACATATTAAACTTAGTCACACCTAACGTGACAGATTAAGCTTAGTCACACCTAACGTGTCAGATTAAACATAATCACACCTAACGTGACAAATTAAACTAATACAGTCACACCTAACGTGACAGATTAAACTAAGACAGTCACACCTAACGTGTCAGATTAAACTCAGATAGTCACAACTAGTCTAAACAGACTTAACAGAAGACAGGATTAAAGTAGACAGCCCACCGTAGTCGGGACTAATGTAGACAGACATAATCACAGCTATTTGTCGCTGGTATTTTAGTTCTTTGTATACTCATTTTAAAATCTAACATGCATATGAATCTTCTATGAAATATTCAAATTAATTGCACAAAATTAAAATTAACATTTAAATAAATTATTAACAAATTAACATTTGTATTGAAACATTAAACACTTCACATCAAATTTGAGAAACGCATTATTTATTGACATTTTAAATTTGGAGTACATTAATGTACTAAAATATAGTTGCATAAGCATTAATTAAGCCAATAAAAGTACATTGCATGCGACTGCTCACACTGAAACCACTTCCACATCAAATCCATTTTAAATTCTTTTGGCGTATGCTGGGACTGCTACGATGAGGATTACAGTTACCTTTCTTTGTTTGGGAGATGAGATAGTAATTTGGATGATTTCATTGGCACGGGCGGTTGAACAATTATGGATTTTAATTCGTTTGAAGTGATACTGGGGCCTTCCATAACCATAACCATCCATTTTAAAATAATTAAGATCACGTTTGATAGACTTATCTATGCCCTTATAGAATCCAAATTGTTAGATTAGTGCTAAATACCACTTTGAAGTTCAAGCAAAAATCTATAAAATATGAGTAGAAGGATTTAATGTTGAAAAGTTTAGTGCATATAGTTTTTAATGTAGACAGATCTAATGTAGATAAATTTAGTGCAACTAGTTTTTTAATATAGACAGATCTAATGTAGATAAATTTAGTGCAAATAGTTTTTAATGTAGACATGTATAGTGTAGATAAATTTAGTGCAAATAGATTTTAATGTAGACAGATCTAATGTAGATAAATGTTGTGCAAATAGTTTTTTAATGTAGACAGATCTAATGTAGATAAATTTAGTGCAAATAGATTTTAATGTAGACATATCTAATGTAGATAAATTTAGTGCAAATAGTTTTTAATGTAGACATGTATAGTGTAGATAAATTTAGTGCAAATAGATTTTAATGTAGACAGATCTAATGTAGATAAATGTTGTGCAAATAGTTTTTAATGTAGACAGATCTAATGTAGATAAATTTAGTGCAAATAGATTTTAATGTAGACATATCTAATGTAGATAAATTTAGTGCAAATAGATTTTAATGTAGGCATATCTAATGTAGATAAATTTAGTGCAAATAGATTTTAATGTAGGCATATCTAATGTAGAAAAATTTAGTGCAACTAAATTTTAATATCATCATCACCAAGTACCGGGCCTACTGGCGTAGGTGATCATGTCTCTCCACAACTTTCGATCTCGGCAGCTATTTATCATTTCTGTTGTTGACCTTCTGCCAAGCCATTCTCTTAAGCTGTCTGTTATTTTTTATCTTTGCTTCCCTCTATCAGTTGTTACAGTATATTCCAGTTGTTCTCTTCTCATTACATGGCCAAAAAATGATGATTGTCTCTTCCTAATATTGGATTTAGCTCTCTTTTTGCTTTGACCTCTCTCAGAACATCTTCATTACTCTTCTTAGCTGTCCATGGTACTCTCAATATTCTTCTGTAAAACCACATTTCTACAGACTCCAGTGATTTTCTTGTCTGTTGTCCTATTGCCCATGATTCGCATCCATATGTTAAGACTGGCTTTACATAACATTTAAGAACTCCTTTTCTTGTTTCTATTGTCAACAATGGATTGCATAGTATCTTCCTCATTTTTTGGAAAGCTGCTTTTGCCTGAGACATTCTGCATCTCACCTCTTTTGTACATCTTCCGTCTGAGGTTAACAAAGTTCCCAAATATTTAAATTCATTTACCTGTTTTAATATTGTTCCACTTGTTTTTATTTTGCACTGAGGTGATGTCTTTTTCTTTGTTGTTACCATTACTTCTGTCTTTTTGCTATTAAGGATGAGTCCTTTATTTTTGCTTTTTTTCACTATAATGTCCAACATTTCTTATAACTCATTTTCACTCTTAGCGATTAAGACTGTATCACCAGCATACCTTAGATTATTTATATTATGACCTCCGATTGTTATTCCAGACATGCCCCTTATGGATCTTAAAATAATCTCACTATAAATATTAAACAAATCTGGTGACAGCACACAACCTTGTCTAACATCCTGTTTTATTTGTTGAAACATTCCCAATTGGTTTCCAGTTCTTATGGCCTCTATTTGTTTCAGTACATGTTCTTTATTATTCTTAGATCTTTGCTGTCTATGTTCATGTTTTCTAAAATTGTGATTATTTCCTGGTGCTTTACTTTGTCAAATGCCTTGGTGTAATCTATGAAACATAGGTATAGATCTGTTTTCACCACTATGGCTCTTTCTACTAAAGATCTTATGATATAAATGGCATTGCTTTTTTTATATATTTTTATTATAAATTTTAATATAGACAGATCTAATACAGACAGATCTAATACAGACAGATCTAATACAGACAGATCTAATACAGACAGATCTAATGCAGACAGATCTAATACAGACAGATCTAATACAGACAGATCTAATACAGACAGATCTAAAACAGACAGATTGCATTTAAAAAAAGATGCACTGTCGTCATCAATGATATAAGAAAAAAATATTGAACACAACGAATGAGGCTCTTTTGAAAAAAAAATTGTATCTTTAGAAAAGACACTTGGGGAATATAAGAACAATTGTTGTAATATAGCGCACATAGAAAAGTGATTCTGATATTTTATTGGAACAATTACGACCTGCTGGCAGAGCTCAAGAAAGGTAAATGGTCAAATAGGTAGTCAATATTACCTAAATCCTACTATGGCGCGGACTAACAACTGTTTTGACAAATGATTGAATTCCAGCCAAACAAATTTTTTAGAGGAAGTATGGTCTTTGGAAATTCTCAGAAAATTTTATGGAAAAGAAATCAGTAACAAAGAGCTCTTCATTACGTAGAACCAAAAAAAGAAAAGAAGAGAAACTGAATAACAGTCTATACTACTACTAATAATATATATACATGGAGAACAACAAAATTGACAATCATGAAGATACAGACTTTCATTAATGGATGCTTACACAGAATAAAAGGATGGAAATGGCAGGACAAAATCACTAACATAGAATTATGGAAATGTACCAGTCAAACACCAGTGGATAAAGAGATACAGCGAAAACGATGGCACTGGATAAGACACACACTACGGAAGCCAACTAAGAGTATTACACAACAGGCCCTTTTTTGGAATCCCCTGGGGAAAAGACAAAGAGGAAGACCAAGGAATTCTTGGAGAAGACAGATAGAATCAGAGATGAAGATGATGGGAAGACATGGAATGATCTTAAAAGAATGGCAAAAGTACAGAATGACTTGGAAAGTGTTTGTTGAAAACCTATGCTCCACTGGGAGCTAAACAAGGTAGAAGAGGAAGAAGAATAGAGGTATATAGGCCAGGTGGTCAGTTGAAATTGAGAAAAAAATCACAAGATTTAACTTCGACAAAAAAGCGAAAGAGAGACAGGCTGCGGAGATCCTGGCTGAAGATAATAGAGACAGAGTTAAATAGCGTGAGACAGACATGGACAGTCTGGCGGAAGATAATAGAGACAGAATTAAATAGCACGAGACAGACATGGACAGTCTGGCGGAAGATAATAGAGACAGAGTTAAATAGCGCGAGACACACATGGACAATCTGGCTGAAGATAATAGAGACAGAGTTAAATAGCGCGAGATAGACATGGACAGCCTGGCTGAAGATAATAGAGACAGAGTTACATAGCGCGAGACAGACATGGACAGTCTGGCTGAAGATAATAGAGACAGAGTTAAATAGCATGAGACAGACATGGACAGCCTGGCTGAAGATAATAGAGACAGAGTTAAATAGCATGAGACAGAAATGGACAGCCTGGCTGAAGATAATAGAGACAGAGTTAAATAGCATGAGACAGACATGGCCAGTCTGGCTGAAGATAATAGAGACATAGTTAAATAGCATGAGACAGACATGGACAGCCTGGCTGAAGATAATAGAGACAGAGTTAAATAGCATGAGACAGACATGGACAGCCTGGCGGAAGTCAATTGAAACAGTTGAATGGCTTGAGACAGACCATGGACAGCCTGGCGGAAGTCAATTAAGACTGTTGAATAGTTTGGGACAGACCGTGGAAAGCCTAGCAGAGGACAATGGAGACAGTTGAATTGTGTGAGACAGATCATGAACATCCTACCGGAGGACAATGGAGACAGTTGAATAGCGTGAGATAGACCACGGACAGCCTAGCGGAGGACAATGGAGACAGTTGAATAGCGTGAGACTGATCATGGGCAATCTAGCGGAGGACAATGGAGACAGTTGAATAGCGTTAGACAAGATATATGTCCTTACTACAATGCCTTTAATAAAGATGAAAAAGGAAATCTGCTTAGTGATATTATGAAACAAACGAACGAAGACATGGAAAAAGAGCATTTTGAAGAACTCTTGAACAGCCCATGCCCAAATAACCCTAAAGTTATGCTACCAGCAGAAGAAGAGTTACACGTTAACTGTGGATAGCCAATAAAGGAAGAAATAATGAAAGCCATCAAGCTATTAAAAATGGTAAAGTCACAGGACCAGATGAAATTTCTTCAGAAGCCATCAAAGCCGGTATTAACACCTTTACCAAGATCTTACATAATCTATTAGATAAACAAATGGGAGAGGGAAGAAATACATAAAGACTGGAAAGAAGGGTATATGATCAAAGTACCAAAGAAAGGAAGTTTACAGGAGTGCACAAATTATAGGGGAATTATGCGACTATCAGTGCCAGGAAAAATATTAAGTAGAATCATTATGGGGAGACTAAAAGAGGCCATAGAGAAAAATTTGAGAGATGAACAAGCAGGTTTAGGAAGAACAGATCATGTGCTGATCAAATAATTACCTTAAGCATAATAGTTGAATATAACTTGGAATTACAGTTCCCACTTTATATCGGATTCATAGATTACGAAAAGGGCATTTGATAGTTTAGACAGAGGAATGCTTTGGAAGTTGCTGAGTCATTACGGAATCCGCATAAAGTTTATTAAACTGATAAAAACAATGTATGAAGGAACGAAATGTAGAGTTGTGCATGAAGAGATGCTTACAGAAGCATTTGAAATCATAATAGGTGTAAGGCAGGAATGCCTTCTATCTCCATTTCTCTTTCTACTGGACATAGAATGGATTATGAATAAATTTCATAACAACCGAAATGGAATCCAGTGGTCACTGACCAAGCAACTTGATGATTTAGACTTTGCTGATGACAGAGCTCTCCCATAACATAATTATCAACAGATGCAAGATAAAATGAGCATTCTTGATGAGAGATCGCAATATCTGGGACTGAAAACAAATATAGAGATAGAACCAAAATTCTGAAAATTAATACAGTTGGCAATAACCAAATAAAACTAGGAGAAATACCTCAACTATACGTACATTCTTACATATAACTGGACAGTAATATAGATAAAGAAGGAGGAACAAAGTACAGTACACAAATAAGGATATAAAAGGCAGGATGGGCACTAGGAAACATGGAAATAAAAAAAAATTAGGTAAAATGCAAAAACTAAACAGCTCAACTTCAATGTTATGTCGGTCCTATTTTAAGCTGTGAAACAAAGAGAATAACAAAAATGACAATCATGAAGATATATACCTTTAGTAATGGATGCTTGTGCAGAGTGAAGGAATGGAAATGGCAGGACAAAATCACTAATCTAGAATTAGGAGGACAAATGGGCGTAATAAAGTAAGACAAAAACTGCAGACTACATTATATCTATAAATCTATCAACAGTTTCAAGACATACAAGCATCAACTTTAAACTTGTCTACTTAATGTAACATAGGTTTTTGCATAACAATTATGTAATATAGGCAGACTAAACAGTATGAAACTACAGTTTGAAAATGAACACAGCAAAAACAGAGGCTATAAGAATAAGCAAATTAAGACACCAATTAAACATTAAGATCAAAGATAAAGAAATAAAACAAGTAGAGGAATTCAAGTATTTAGGCACAATGTTCACAGAAGATGGAAAACTAGACAGAGAAATTGACATGAGAATACAAAAAGCAAATGCTGTTACAAACCAGCTTTCACCATTGCATTCACATCCAAACATTTCTATGCCAGCTAAACAACAAATAATAAATAGCATTTTCATACCAACTTTGTGCTATGAAAGTCCAACATGGACCCTTTCTAAATCCCATTTAAGAAAGATCAATACATGTGAGACGCGATGCTTGAGAAAAGTAACAAACAACACAAGAAGAGATACCAAATGAAACCATAAGAAAAATGGTAGGAACTAGACCCTGCCAAGAATATTAGAACAACAACAACTTAAATGGTTTGGCCACCTGGTCAGAATGAACCTTACCAATCACCATCAAGGGCATTCTTCTCGAGAATGCATGGAAAAAGACCAAGAGGAAAACCCAGAAGAAGATGGATAGATGCAGTGACAGAGACATGTAACAACAAAGGAAAATCACTAATTCAGACAGTTCGAGCAGCTCAAGAAAGACAAATGATATAAACCATGACACCTTTTAGGTATCAGTGGAAAGAGAAAAGAGGAAGAAGAAGAGGCAGACTAAAAAAAATAGAAAACTAGAGACAAAGTCAAAACAATTTCGAAAAGGATATTAAAAAACAAATTAAATGCAATGTTGCTGTAAAACTGACACTAAGTATGATTAGAGTATAGACTACTGTGTGGTTGGATTTTTCCTTTTTAATAAAAGTGATCAGGCGTGTAGCGAATATGGTGTTAATGACCATGTTTTTCTATAACTACAGCACATTTTAGGGGTATCTGGTCGGTATCATGCCAGGCCGCCTTAACTTCAAAGAAAAATCACTGGTACCAATTTTTAGATATATCTTTTGGGCTCGAAAAAGATCCGCCACTGAGCTTTAATCCTCCTGATTTGTAACCAAGCCCACATACCACACAGTCACTCAGGCTGCTCTATAAATATAACTATGTGAAATAAAGCGCACACTAGGAGATTAATCTTTCGTTTCCGTGTATCTTCCAGCCGAGGTTTCAAATGTCAGTGTTTACTATGCCATGAAGGTTGCTGAACGAAGCATAACGATAATTGTCAGCCACGATAACCTTTTTTAAAAATACACAAAAATATTTGTCTGTATATTTGTATCTAAATCAGCTAAAACAATAATAAAAATGATTATAGTAACTAGACCATAATGGGTCAATAAAAAATATTTGTTTACCTATACTTCCGTGTTTTTATTTTTCGCTACCACAAAAGAAATAAAACTAAAGTAATATTTAGCCAATACAAACAAGGAAAGATGTAGAAATCACGTGTTTTTAAAAGCAGGAAATTACTATTCAATGTGCTGACACAAAATCAATGCAGCAGACAACATGAGAATACACGTGACCGCTTTATCTTCATTTCATTTATACACAGTGCGCCGGAAGGAAAACAATAGTGGCACAACTATGTAGTCAAGTTAAAGACAAAATGAGAACGACACATTATTTATATATACTTTAGGTACAACATCTAAGACACATAATAAGGTTATGACCCCTTGATAAATATCATTATACCTCGTAGAAATGCTCATTTTAAACTGAAATTTAAATTTTAGTGAACGAATGAAATATGCAACTGACGTGATTCCCCGAGTCAACGAATGTTGTTTCACACTAAAATATATGTCTTGTAGGAATGATTGTAGTTGTAACATCCTGAAAAAAATAATTGGAATGGGAATTCGCTAGAATCATGATCAATGCATTTCTGACACACCCATAGATGATCTGGTCTTCTCCAAATATGAAAAACCTCAAAAGAAAGCCCTGACAAACGTGCCTGAAATCCATTGAACAATCTGGGATCCATAGTCAGATGGTCAGATTTCAATGCATGCAATCTATTTTAAGATTAACATCCTTTATTGAGCTATACTGTCGCATGGTGTCAGATGGGTGAGACTATCAGAACTGGCTAATGGAAAAAGGAGAGGGTTGCATTTTTTTTATTTTATTCAAATATAATGCCAATGACAACATAGTAGAATTAATTTGTATTTTAAAAAAATTCTAAGATAATATAATTCGTCACTTCCTGGTGAGAAATTTTCATTTTCTACAAATAATCTTATTAAAATAAGTTATAACATAATTTAAATAAACTTCAATGTACTAAAAAAAATAACAATATAAATGCTATTTTTGAAATGAGTAAGACAGCTAGAGGTTTAATGAAAATCAATTGTGATCAATGCCGTTATAAAGGGAGATTGCTAGAAATGGTGTCATCATTAAGTTGTTATAACCATCAAACAAATCGAGAAAAAGCAATTAAAAGAATTTATTCTCTCACTCGAAGGAGTCTAAGCAGCTACCATTGCATATTTTTATCAGACGACGATCTGGCTTCAGGGGTCGAAGGAGACCATGGTCATATTAATAAATAGTTAATTCTGCAGCTGTGTGGGCTAACTGTCAACGTGGCGATGGGGGACTGGTTGGTCTCGAGGCAAGACGCCGGCCTCGAGACAGAGAGATTGTGGGTTCAAATCCCACAAATTATTTATGATTTCTCTCTCTGCGGCACCACTCCTGGTCTCAGCAGCGAGGCCCGGCTTGAAAGGTCAATTACTCAAGGACGGAAAAAATATGAGTACCTCCAAAGATGGAGTTATCTGCCTGTGCGGCGAGGGACTCCTGTGCACACGGCTGCCAGGGGAAAACGGATTAACACGCAAAATTTAGTTCCTAGTCTCTAGGGACTTCGTCAGAAATAAAAAGCTGACGAACGAAAAAAAACAACAAACAAACAAACCAAATTAAAAAAACAAAAGTGTGACGATATACTTTTATTTTCCATAATATAAAAGTGCAGCTCCTTACAATGATCTACAGCACTTGTGAATATGATAACATAACGTTATAGTAGATAAAGATAAGGTTTGGCCACGAACAAGAGCAAGGACTATGTGTAGTGATAATGGTGACGATAAGATACGACAAGACAGGGTAGGATAAGATGGGATAACTGAGATATGATTAACTGAAATTACGTAACATCGCTTATTGAAAAAAAAAAAACAAGAAAGAACCGACACGAGTAAATGTTAAAGGGAGAATGTAAGAAAGAATAACACACAATGTCACACTTGGAACGCAAATAAAAGGTTTGTATATTAAAGTAAAAAAAAAAAAAAAAAAAAGTAAAGTACCCCGTCACGCCAAATAGCGTATAGGTAATATGGTGTTAGCGACCTTACATTTTACAGACCTTCAGCACATGATTTTTGGGGTAATGTGGTCAGTATTACTCCCATGCCGCTTTACTTTCCAGAAAAAAAATCCGGTACCCATTAAAGGCTGGGTGAACCCGGAAGCCGTCGGTTGGGATCGAACCCTACCTCTTGTCTCTTGTCCAGTTCACTAACTACTGAGCTATCGCGGCTCCCTATTGTATGTTAAAACTTGCCGATTATTATATTTATTACACAGAAGGATTTAACCCATAACTGGATTAATATGTAAAGGCAGAAGAAACTGACAAGTACCTGACATTACATTTAAAGTAGGAAATAGATTGACGTGATTGTACTTTCATAGTTTCAATGCAAGATAGAATGAGCACAATCTTGCCTGCTTTAATTTATTGTACTTCCAACTTCTATCAGCTTCAGTGTGGCGTTCAAGTCAATGTTTTCTTGTTTTATCTCGTGCGTGGTGTACCCCTGATTTACGTCTACTTCATTAATCTCTCGTCGACTACAACGGCTTTTTTCACCGTTATCGTTCCTCTTTGTGTAGTCTGTTGCTTGCTATTAGGAAGAATGTAAACATGTAACGACGACAAAAATAGGTAATTTAAACACGAGAGATATACTCACATTAAAGCAAATAACACAAGAAACACGAAACACATAAACAGCGAATTGTGAAATCTTTTATCGACTCAACATTCATATATGAGTCACAAACATGGGCATTAAATAAGAAAACGGAGCAGAAAGTCTAAGACTTTTAAAAGTGGATTTACCAAAAAAATGTGGAGAACTGGGAGGAGGAAAACTAAAACAAACAACGAAGTTTTGAATCAGATGAAAGTGAAAAAAATAAATAACCACTTTACAATCTGAACAAGAAACTGATATTTTGTGGACATGTGAGGAGACTCAACATTCTTCTAAAAGTCACCTTGGAGGGGAATGTAAAGGTAGACGAGACGGAGGCAAACCAAGACTAAAGTGAACTGACAACATGAAATGCTATGATATCGTGCATTTTCAAGGCAATAGAGTAAAATGTGATCAACAACACGGTAGTCATCTTCCGATGCTGGGACGTCTCCCAAAGTTTAAACATTTCTTTGCCAAACAGAAAAGAGATTGCCAGACTGTTTCATGGTCTATTTTTTTCTTCTTTCCTTTGATTACAGACCGACAAAACAGTTAGTGGTCGGATTTGTTTGGTATGTTATTTAGGCTCAGATAACTTTTGCCAGTTCTCTGCTACACTCGCTTTCCTTCTCCCATCACCTAGAGAACCAGGGTTTTGTTTCACAACAATCAATTCAAATGATCCAAGTTTGGCGAAATCTGTAATAACTGTATGTGTCGTAGCTTTGGTGATGGTTTGGCAGTCAGTTGTTAAACCAAAGCCATCCTTAGTAGTAAGGCTACCGGGAAGAGAGTGAAATCACAGAAATCATCCACAAACGTGACATTTCACCTGGGCGAGTTATAAACCGCTGTCATCATTCTATCACCAACCGTACCTGCTCGTAAA
This sequence comes from Megaustenia siamemsis, assembly GCA_032433765.1. Classification (NCBI taxonomy): domain Eukaryota; kingdom Metazoa; phylum Mollusca; class Gastropoda; order Stylommatophora; family Ariophantidae; genus Megaustenia; species Megaustenia siamemsis. The sequence continues at coordinate 98,466,701 of JAVIAB010000051.1, forward strand.
AACGTCACAAATTTAAGGCAGTTTCTTTTTGCCCTCCTGCCTTACACCTATAGATGGCTTATTATGTTAAGACAAACGCAATTTATTGTCACACCCGTCATAGTTTGGCCACGTGATAAGGCAGAAAGATGTAAATACAACACAACGAGTCTTCAATAAAGGTTGAGAGAACACCAGACCCAAGGGCCGACTACGGAAAAGATGGATTGACGGTATATTAGAAACGCTTGGAAACATAACAGCAGCAGAGGCGAACAGAATAACAAAAGGCTACAAATTATATCTCCTCTCGACGCTGACAGGCGAAAAAGGAAGGAAAGAAGAAGAAGAAGTAGTGATTTGCTGTGTTCTCTCTTGCCAGTCAGGGGAAAGCGTAGTCGTTAAATATCATTTAATACCACACCTTTCTGAGGAATTATCCAATAGACTGTCAGACCTGTCGTAGGAACATATCACATACAAGTGAGTCGAATGACGTAATTATGTTGTCCTCATTAACATGTAACAACTAGAATAATATAAACACGAAACATATTTACAATAGACCAGTCTACATATCTCAGCCACCCAGGAATGTATCCATCACTTCTCTACTGTGTCTCTATTGTTCATCCATAAGTTAGCCACTATCTAGTGGACTCTGTCTTGTACACTCCATTAAAGTAACATCTAAAGTGACGTTAGCTCCACCCTTAAGCGGTCTAAGTTCTGTAACCTCTAAAGTTGACGTGAACTAATCTATAGTCAATCTCATATAAGATCACACGTATAATTATGCACAACTATCTATATCACAAACTACTTCTATGAATCCTGATCGCCTCGTCCCTCTAAACTGCACACACGGGGCCTGATGGTGACATTTTCTCCTAGCTCTTTCCGTATGGAAGCTTTTTATCAATGCAACGGAATAGATTTCAGAGACAAAATGTGTCATGGTTTTAATAATCAATCTACATACTTATATTTATATAACATATTACATATGCATTTTTAGATAATTGAACAAGGAATTAGATTTCACCAATATCAAGATGATACGAGACATGTAAAAAGAATATGGTTTGATGAAGATTCATTCACATTAATGAAATTGAAAGTGACGCACTATGCGGCGAAACACACGCGGCCGAAATCGGCATGGCGCAGAGTGCGTTGAAACGTACGGAAAGAACTAAACTCAACGTCTTTTCACTCTGACGATCCTGTCGTTGAATGCCGATCGTTCCAATCCTTTTCTTCCTAAGTTCACAGTATCTATCTTGTTATAGCCAAAGGTTCACGCTCTACACGAGTTATTTATTCTTCTCTGAACTCGAACTCAAGAGAGACCACTCAAACTTTCAAGTGGGGGCAACTCCCATTATTCATCTATTTCTGCTCTCCCCTTCTTACAAGTGAGACAATTCCCATTATCCGGCTTACACTATCAGAAGCGCCCCCCTTAAATTGTGTCGTTTCCATTACTATTTAGCGTGGAGGCAATTAATAATAAATGAATGTTGTTATAGAGGGAAACTTCCGAGGCGATAGATCAGCGAATAATTTCAGAGAAGGAGGTATATTTACAGCACTTAGAAAAAATATCACAAATTATCAACAACATAGAAAAAAAAAATAAAGAATAAAATATGGTCTTACTATTTAAGGTCCCTTATGTAACGTTCAATTTTAAAAAAAATCTTTTTTGTAAAATTTGTAAACTTTCTATATGTTGCTACTTTTCAACGAAGACTTTAAGACAGCCCTTTCAATAAAATCTTGTAAGAGAATGCAAGAAATATAGAAATATACAATCTCTACAGAATATTTGCATGAGTGGCCATTTTTCCTATTTATTAAAGATGTCTGTTTGACATTTATCATTCTGACTCACAATGAAGTTTCTGCCTACACTAATATGCTTTTTCTAATTAAAAAATAACAACCTCAGTATTTTACACTTTGAACAAGAAACTGTTTTTTTGTGTGTGTGTGTGTGTGTGGGGTGGGGGGGGGAGTAAAGGCATAGGAATGCATATACATGTGGAACTACTGTAACCATCTCGCTTTTTCCTTTCGTTTCCTTTCATATCACCTCACTGTTTTGAAACAATATTCTGTTCTTTTCATGGAGTCACCTTCATTGTGGTCTGTTATCCCCATACCCGTTCCACAGCTCGTCCCATCATTTCTCGAAACGTACGCAGATTGATTATTCATGTAATGTGTTGATTGTATCAAGATTGCATCTATTTTTCTCACTTAGCACTCCGGATCGCTACCACGGACAAGGGGTAGGGTTCGATCCCAACCGACGGCTTCCGGGTTCACCCAGCCTTAAATGGGTACCGGATTTTTTTCTGGGAAAGTAAAGCAGCACGGGCGTAATACTGACCACATTACCCCAAAAATCATGTGCTGAAGGTCTGCAAAATATAGAGTCACTAACACCATATTCCCTATACGCCACTTGGCGTGCCTGGTCACTACCACCATATTTCCTATACGCCATTTGGCGTGCCTGGTCACTACCACCATATTCCCTATACGCCACTTGGCGTGCCAGGTCACTACCACCATATTTCCCTATACGCCCCTTGGCGTGCCTGGTCACTACCACCATATTTCCCTATACGCCCCTTGGCGTGCCTGGTCACTACCACCATATTCCCTATACGCCACTTGGCGTGACGGGGGTACTTTACTTTTTTTTTTACTCCGGATCGACCAGACCCGTTTTTCCACATTTAGACTCATCAGTCTCTCAATGTACACATCATTGCCGCACCGATTCCCCTCCTCTTCTCTTAAAGAATGAAGAACAAACTTGGCGATTTCCTCTATGTCCAGAATCAGGCCACACTAAGTGATATGCCAGCGAGCTTGTCAGTTTTAACACGGACACTGTGCTAAAACACTAATAACTCTGCTACTTATTAAAACATCGTATACTATTACTATAACGACTTTGAGATTTTGGGGTTCTCGGTAGCCTTGTTGGGAAAACCACACGACAGGGCTACCGCTGGAAGCAGCATGAGTTGTACTCGCGGTTGGAAAAAAATGGGGAGCCGAGATAGCCCAGTGGTTAGTGAAATAGACTACAAAGGACAAGAGGTAGGGTTCGATCCCAATCGACGGCTTCCGTGTTCACCCAGTCTTAAATGGGTACCGGATTTGTTTCTGGGAAAGTAAAGCGGCACGGGAGTAATACAGACCACATTACCCCAAAAATCATGTGCCGAAGGTCTGTAAAATGTAAGGTCACTAACACCATATTCCCTATACGCTACTTGGCGTGACGGGGCTCTTTACTTTTTTTTTTACTGTATTCTATCTATCTATCTATCTATCTGTCTGTCTGTCTGTCTGTCGGTCTGTCTGTCTGTCTGTCTGTCTGTCTGTCTGTCTGTCTGTCTGTCTGTCTGTCTGTCTGTCTATCTATCTATCTATCTATCATCCTTTCGAGCCGAAGACGGCACATAGGGCAGAACCACAATCTCTCAAAAACAGAAACCTTGCATGCCAAAATGGCACATATTGCAGAGATCACTGCTTCCAAAACTTATGGCTCTGTTTCCATAACAATACTTTTTACAATGACAGCTTGTCAAGCCATCGATCAACCTCCTTAGTCGTCTCTTACGACATGCCTGGAAGGTCACAGTGTCACTATTCTTTACTTCCCTCATAATGAGATCCCGGTAACACACAGTGGACTGTATTGCTTGTTACTGTTTCTTGTTTATTGTATTGCTACTTATTAAAACATTGAATACTGTTACTTGAGACTTTGAGACTTTTGGGGTCTCGGTAGCCTAGTTGGGAAAACCACCCGACTGGGCTACCGCTGGAAGCAGCGTGAGTTGTACTCGCGGTTGGAAAAAAAATACCCCCGAGGTTAGCCCAAGAGCTGGCAGAAATTTGTACCAGGGTAGTACTCTAAGAAGGTGAGGAATGCCGCCTCGTATCGTGAGTTTTGATGCTTGAAGCGACACTATCAAGAAGTCTCCGAACAGGCGACCGAGCACATATGGGTGAAAACTCGCGTGCCAAGACGCCGCTTCAAGCCTCGTACTTTACTTACTATTACCTTTACCTTTACTTTTAGTGCTGAAGATGGAATGGTAACTTCTGCATTACGCCATTAGGTTAGATGAGTCCGACTTTATAGACGAATATTAATGCCATCTTGGCACCTTAGGCATTTTCAAAATGAATTCTGTCTGCTGTAGAATAGTCTCCAACTTGTGACATCACTAATAGACAGATTTGGAGGCCTCTAGATTCCTAGAGCGTTTAATTATACACAGAGTCAATGGTAAAACTGTTTTCCGAAGGCAGGAGAAACATTGAAAATAAGACAAATGTAACTAAGGAGCCCAATATATGATAAAAAAGTTAAGCCTTTTTAGCCGTGACAGGCATTAACCAATCACTGCACTTGATTTACTTTCTGTGACCTTTGTACTCAAGTAAACTTGTGCAAGCAGACTACGCCTGTAAGTAGCAAACAAGTGACAGTGAAAAACACAGGGAATTCCATATTTCAAAGCATACACTGGAAGACTTTTTCTGGTTACATAATCTGTTACATTTAGAGTATCAGCATCATCGTCATTATCATTAGCATCGTTATCACCTAACCTGTCCGTGTTCAACCGTAGCTCCTATGACATCTACTCTGAATCAGCCCTGTGCGATATGTCCATAGTCTGCAGCAAACCATTACAGCACGTCTATGGTACAGGGTGTTTCTAAAGTCCCTGTGCAGTGAAACAAAATATCATGACGTAAATTTCATCAATCGGTGACGTATTTTCAAAACTATTTTCAAATCACTGCACAGGGACTTTAGAAACACCCTATATCTTGCAACCATCATCTTCAAATTCTTTCTCTCCTTCATTTACCGGAAACTATGCCCTCCATAAATAAATTCTCTAGGCCATTGTGCCGTCTTTCACGACAAATATTTATTATATTCTCATTGTTTTTAATTTTCTTATAAATCAATTTTATGAAATTTTAATTGTAAGTTTATTTGCTAAATTGACAATTGCTTTCTCTTCTCCGTCCATGGTATTCCAAACACTAATTTTATGCTGCATTTTCACTCAAAGACACTGGTGTACTTTTCAGCAGATTTGTCGCTTGTCAAAACCTTCACAGTCATATGTTACTATAGGAAACTACAGGATCCTAAAAACAGACATTCTGTTGCTATATCAGTTCCATTTATCAGTAAAATGTTGGAAGTTTCCTGGACAGTTAAAAAGAAAGAGGCCAACACAGAAAGAGAGCTCATTAAAAAACATCAGAAAGAAACAATCAACATTTTTCAGGAACATCAAGAGAAAAGGACAATTGGAATATTTGGTTACAACTGGCAAAATACAGGGAAAGAGATATCGAGGGCGACAGAGAGAGAAAATATTAGATAACTTGATGTCATGGCATGGAAAACAGTCAACAACAAAATTTATAACATGCGCTGAGGATAGAAGATTGTGAAAGGATATGATCGACTGATATGTCGCCATCCAGGTGAAGATGATGATTAATAATCTGACGTCAATTCTTATAGTATTTTCTATTGCTAATATTCTGACGTTATATCTTACAGTATTTTCTATTGCTAATATTCTGACGTTATTTCTTACAGTATTTTCTATTGCTCATATTCTGACGTTATTTCTTACAGTATTTTCTATTGCTAATATTCTGACGTTATTTCTTACAGTATTTTCTATTGCTAATATTCTGACGTTATTTCTTACAGTATTTTCTATTGCTAATATTCTGACGTTACATCTTATAATATTTTCTATTGCTAATATTCTGATGTTACATCTTATAATATTTTCTATTGCTAATATTCTGATGTTACATCTTATAATATTTTCTATTGCTAATATTCTGATGTTACATCTTATAATATTTTCTATTGCTAATATTCTTGCGTTAACTCTTACAGTATTTTCTATTGCTACTATTCTTGCGTTAACTCTTACAGTATTTTCTATTGCTAATATTCTTGCGTTAACTCTTACAATATTTTCTTTGACTAAAATGATCTGAAGCTGAAGCACATTTGGGGACAAGTTGCTGTAGTTTGAGGTTAAAGTACCAGCCCTAAATTCACAAGGTATACGGTTCCATTCACATTTGGAGAGACCAGAAATGTTTCCAACTGATCTCAATGAAAGTGAGTACTAAACCTTACCTGAGGCGGACGATAAAACAGCAGATCCTGTGATCAAGTCAAGCATATTAACGAACCCTTGGCAGTTGAAAAACTAAGAGTAGGCTTCATACCGCAGCCTGTGCCAAATTTTAGAAAGGAAAATACAATTTAAACCATATTTACAATAATTGATAATGTTATGTATGAAATTACTATTTTGGAGGGTGCAGTTGTGAAGAGACCTTTCTGCTCTATCAGGATACGTATCAGAATACTATACGTCATCGATCGACTATATTGATGGTGATTCTAAGACAACAACAAAGACGTAAAACAAAATTATATTTGTTCTTCGTGCCCCCTACAATATTAATTATCGCCACCTTTTAGGTCAAGATATTAAAAATGGTTCGTTGAATGTATTAAAGTAATAAAAGAATAGACGGGGGCTTGTTTTATTAAAGGAAATATATAATGGATACTTTATTGTTCAACAAATTCATAATCACGTACAAAAAGTACAAAGGCAATCACAATAAGGGGTACATGAACAAACACAAAGTAAGAAGTTAAATGTGGGTTAATTTCTTTATTGAGTGAAGGAGAAGCGTCTAGTGAGTTGAAACTATAAAAGCTTATCATATTTACTACATTTAGTCTTCTTTCTTCTTCTTCTTTTCTCTTTCACTGATACCTAAAAGGTGTCGTGATTTATATCATTTGTCGTTCTTGTGCTGCTCGAATTGTCTGAATTAGTGATTTTCCTTGTTGTTACATGTCTCTGTCACTGCATCTATCCATCTTCTTCTGGGTCTTCCTCTTGGTCTTTTCCCATGCATTCTCGAGAAAAACGCCCTTGATGGTGATTGGTGAGGATTCATTCTGACCAGGTGGCCGAACCATTTAAGTTGTTGTTGTTCTATATATTCTTGGCAGGGTTTTGTTCCTACCATTTTTCTTATGGTTTCATTTGCTATTCTATCTCTTCTTGTGTTGTTTGTTACTTTTCTCAAGCATCGCATCTCACATGTATTGATCTTTCTTAAATGGGATTTAGAAAGGGACCATGTTTGACTTTCATAGCACAAAGTTGGTATGAAGATGCTATTTATCATTTGTTGTTTAGCTGGCATAGAAATGTTTGGATGTCTTAATAATGGTGAAAGCTGGTATGTGACAGCATTTGCTTTTTGTATTCTCATGTCAATTTCTCTGTCTAGTTTTCCATCTTCTGTGAACATTGCGCCTAAATACTTGAATTCCTCTACTTGTTTTATTTCTTTGTCTTTGATCTTGATGTTTAATGGGTGTCTCAATTTGCTTATTCTTGTAGCCTCTGTTTTTGCTGTGTTAATTTTCATACTGTAGTTTGTGCAGCTTTTATCTAGAGATGTTAAATGCTGTTGTAGCAGGTTTTCATCCTCATATATTAGGCATTGGTCATCTGCGAAGAGTAGCTCATTGATGTTGGAGTTTTCTACCTCTATGTTATTATTTGATTTGTCCTTGTTGTTGGTTGTTTCCTGATTTATTTTGTCCATATATATGATGAAGAGGAGTGGTGAGAGGACACATCCTTGTCTTACTCCTGTTGTAACCTGAAACCATTCTGACAGACCTTCCGATGTTCTAATGGCACTTTGACTGTTTTTATATAGTGCTATTATATTTTCTAGTAGTTGTCCTGCTACCCCGTATGTTTCTAAAGTTTGCCATAGTTTGTTCCTGTCCACACGGTCAAACGCTTTTTCCTGATCTATAAACACTATATTTAGGTTTCTGTCATATTCTATTGTTTTTTCACATAGTTGTCTCAATGTAAATATAGCATCAGTGCAGCTTTTGCCTTTTCTGAATCCGAATTGATTATTACTTAATTGTGGTTCTATTATGCATCTTACTCTCCTCTCTAATATTTTAGCAAACATTTTACCAACTTGACTCAATAGGGATATTCCTCTGTACATTTCACACTCCCTTTTACTTCCCTTATTCTTCCAAAATGGGACAATGATAGCTTTTTGCCAATCGTCTGGGACTTTTCTTTCTTCCCAAGCCATATTGAATATGATAGTAAGCCAATCTATAGCTGTTTCCTTACAAGCTAGTAGCATTTCTGTTGTTATTCCATCTATACCAGCTGCTTTGTTCTTTTTATTCTGTTTCAATGCCCATTCTACTTCTGCTTTATTTCGATGGGAGTCAAATTTAAGTTATAAGTGAATTTCAATGCCCGTAGAAACAGAAATTTAAGCGTTCTTGTGCTATTTCAAATGGACTACATTTAGTAGTGTTGTTATATTCACTACATTTAGTAGCGTTATCTCTCTCTCTCTCTCTCTCTCTCTCTCTGCGATCAGGACTCAATCAGAGTAGGATTCCAGACTCTCACATGAAGTCAGCAGTCAGGTTAAGTGTGTTGATCGCCCCCACAGACAGAACATCACAATTAGAGTCTGCCAGATCCACTCTAATTGAACACCCGTTAAAACGTTGCACTGTGTTCTGCGCCAGTGGCCCAGTGCATCCGATTTCAGCCAGCATTTTATTCAGGTTTGCATTCCTTAGCCTTTGATTGTCCCCAATCTTCCTGCAAGGCAGCAGGTGGTCTTTTCTGTAGGGGGATTCTGCCCTTAGATGGTCTGCCATCCCAGGTTTACGAGCACCATCTGCCCGAGTCACTAGAGGTGACTAACACAGACATGCACACACAAAGATATGAGATGTGATCAACACAGACATGCACACAGCGATACGAGGCATGACTAACACTAACACACATCAAGATATATGAGACATGACTAACATAAACATGCATATAAAGATATGAGATATAATTGATATAGATATGCACACACAAAGATATGACACATGCCTAACATAGACATGCACACAAAGATATGAGATATGACTAACATAAACATGCACACAAAGATATGACACATGACTAACACAGATACACACTAAGATATGACTAAACACATACACACATAAAGATATGAGACATGATTAACACGGACACATCAAGATATGAGATATGACTAACATGACACACACCAAGATATGAGCCATGGCCAGCACACAAACACACACACACACAAGCTAAGATATGAGTCATGGCTAGCACAGAAACACATCTAGATATGAGCCATGGCTTCACGGAAAAACACCAAGAAATGAACCATGTCCAGCACAGAAACACATTAAGGTATCCATATGCTTGGGTTTGTTGTAGTCGGCAGACTCTTCTTAACGTGGGAATCATCGACATACGAGATGCAGGCCCCGATTAACTGTTCACAGGCTTCGTTCAAACAGTTGTCCGGAGATTTGAGAGTGCAGTCTGACCCGTAGAACGTTCCCTTGCATGTACAGTTCCCGGTTGACTGTTCACAGGTGTCGTTGAAACAGTTGTCAGGACATTTGAGAGTGCAGTCTTATCCGTAGTACGTTTCCTTGCACGTACAATCTGTACTTTCCGGGTCACATATGAGTAGTGTATATTGGCACTTAGATGCAACAAATATCCGTTTGGAGGCACATAAATCCTTATATAAATAGTCTACACGCAGTTCGAGGCACATTTTTTTGGGTGCCGTTTTTCCTTATATGAGAGTCTACCGTTTTTTCCTTATATGAGAGTCTACCCGCCCATTTTTGTTCCGGTGACCTCTCGGGTGACCTCTCGTGGCGGCGTCGGGTGACCTCCCGCGGTGGTGGTGTTGTGAAGGGGTGGGCGGTGGTATCATAACTTTCACATTCTTTGTACTTTCAATGGTGCCGTAACTTTGTATATTATACTCTCAGGCAATAAAAAACAGTGACAAGTTTATTTATTTATTGTTTTAAAAACTTCCTTTAGAATTAAAGGTAACAGCTTAGGCCGTTACACATACTACACGAAGGCGCATTACCGAACTTAGTAACTACACGCCAAACGCGAAACACCGCGTTAATTAAGCGAGATCAAAGAGCTAGGTTCCCGGTAGACGCGCCGCGAGTGGCCGCAAGATCAAAGAATCCGCCACCCGTGAGTACTTACTTCCCGTTAGACGGACCGCGTTTACATCAAAGGATTACCCTTGAGCACACTAATAAATTTATCGCCGTAGCCGGTAAGTGTTCATCAGGAGTGTCATTTAACAGGGGAATTTTACGATACCGATGTTTTAATGTGAGACGCTTGGGGGCAATTAATATCTTTGCGCTGTTTCGTGTTCAAAGACCCTGTTTTGCTGTGAAAAGTTTCGATTGAACATTTGAGTGCCAGACTGGCCAGGGGTACGTTAATGACTTTTTATCATCTGAGCGGTTGGAGTGTCATTTAACAGGGGAATTTTACGATACCGATGTTTTAATGTGAGACGCTTGGGGAAATTAACAGTGACAAGTTTATTTATTTATTGTTTTATTCGTATATATATCTCACAATAGATAACACAGGGGTAGACAATAATGTATTGTTTAACTATTGTACATTATAGACAAGTATAATACATAAGAAACAAAGTAGTTTATTTACAAGTGTTATACATGATAGTGTTAAATGGATAAAGGGGAGGTGGTCACGTTGTCAGAATGGACCTGTCGCTTGATGGGGTGAGGTAGTAAGTTGGAAGTTGTAGTAGTAGGTTAGAAGTTGGCGTGTATTAGAAGTAGTAGGTTAGCAGTTGGCGTGTATTAGAGGTAGTTGGTTGTGGAGGTAGTTGGTAGTAGAAGTTGTAGTAGTGAAAGTTGTAGTAGAGCAGGGGACGACGTTCAAATCGACTCCAAAGCAATTACTTACCTTGGTAGCTCTATCGTTTAGAAAGGTAAACTCGACTCCAAAGCAATTACTTACCTTGGTAGCTCTATCGTTTAGTGTATCACCTTGCTGGCTGCAAGCGTATTGTTCATTCCACGTTGCGTTAATGTGTTCAAAATAAATATCATGTTCAAAGATTTGTATATCTCTATTACCAGTCGAGGAGTGGTTGTTAATTATTTCAGTTGGAATCTCCAGTCTTCCAGCTCCCTGATTTTGAGAACCGGTGATGTAGGTGTCAGAGGTTTCACTAGAGTTTAAAAACCTTTCATGTATATTTGTCTTTTTGAAAATTGAGTCTAAAGTTAAACCATTATTAAAATTACCACTAGGCCATATTGTCGTGGTTTGCGTGCTCATTGACAAATCACTATCTTCATCACTGTCTTCCTCTTCTGAACTTGAGTTTATTCGAAAAAGTAGATGAGCCATAAGGTATAAGTTTACCTCTACTCAATTTATAACCTTCTATTTTAACTACAGATAAATACGTGTTAACTTAACACTGGCTCTAAGAGTGTGTAATATACGATTGTTTCCTTGTTGTTATAGTTTGATGTGCTTATCTTCAGATTTATCTCTCAACCACCAAAATTTCACAACTTAATTAGGATGTCTTTAATGATTTTTGTTCCTTGTTATTGACACACCTATCGTGACAACATACTTTTCAATGACTGGGAATTCACTTTTCCATATTGATGTGAGAGTATTGGGTGAATGAGTACATACAGTCTCAATTGGTCACCAGTACAATGAGTATTCTGTTATTGGATCATAGGTCACAATCTATTTTTAGTAACTAATCAGGTATTGCATCAGAGATCAAAATCTATTTTTAGTAACTCAACATCCCCATTATAGGGGAACTGAGTAACACCATCTCTTTTTGTGAAAATTTCACATTTCAAAGCTGGAGCAAACCATTCTTATTACAATCACAGGCCTACTACAGGACAACCCTCAGCATCAGTGTGAGGGGTGTCGTGACCTGGTAAACAATATTGTAAGGCAGTATCAAATACTGTGGGGTTACCAAACTTTTATTAGGGAAAATATATAAATTCACAGATAAACATTTCTAGGTAAAGCTCTTAAAGACCAAAGGCTGTTGCGAAGTAGAGTCCAAAGTGTTGTAGCTTCTTCGTTAGAGAGGTCTAGAAAATTTTCCAAACTACCTTCTTTTAATAACCACTCTCCAAATTCTCTTCCGATGATAACACCGGTCCAAGTACCAAAGTCCTTCTCTAAAGCACAAATGTCGGAATTAGAGTCGATCATGTCTTTGACATGATTCTTAACTAATCGATAGGCGAGGGTATATAGAACAACAAGACGACCGAAATTGTGAATTCGATCTGAAAGTATTTCGATAACGATGGTTACAAACGTGGCGTAGATATCATGACCACCGACTCTCTGAATTATTCCAGTAAATAACAGCTCATTTCTCTCCGATAATGTATATACTAGGTTAACCATCGCTTTATAAAACTTGGAATGTTTCTTACACGTCTTATCATATGTATGAATAATATCAACCCCCAGGAACATAAACTCCTTCATAAGTTTATCCAAACACATTCTATGGACCAGAAACGCCCACGATCCTCGATGAGAACCCGACCAATTCATTTACCTTAAGATGGAACTGGAACCGTTTTCAAAGTTACGCTCTTCTATGATTGGTTAATCACTCTGCCGTTCATAGTAATGCTCTTTTCTGACTGGTTATAATACAGATATCAGTCATTTCTTTGCTCCGCCTCCCATGCTAATGCTCTTTTCTGAATGGTTATAATACAGATGTCAGTCATAACTTTGCTCCGCCTCCAATGTTAATGCTATTCTCTGATTGGTTAATCCAGATATCAGTCGATGTTGGCATAGTCACTCTCTGATTGGATAATGTATTCATTTGTTACCAGGATATATTTAAACTAGACCCTTCAGGGCTTTCGTGTTATAAGTTTGGTTGCTTCAAGGAAGTTCATACTAGTGTTCAGTCTATCGGAATGACATTATATTTTACACAGTAAGTTGGATTGTTTTTCTATTTGCTCTTAAAGTATGTTAAGGCTTATCGATAAAAGGTTATTCAATTTTATCGATGTGTTTAAAGTAGGTATGATAAGTATTGTTGAGATTGAAGTTTAACTAGGTATGTTAAATATGGTTGACGAAAGGGTTATTGGATTTTCTCCAGACGGTTTCTCATAATGAGGTTTCTTCTGGTGAACATCCGTGTCCATTGTGTTCAAAGAAGTTTAAATGACAAGGCAGTGTTGGAGCACACTCGACAATTACATACAACCATCATGCGACACTAGACAACCTACATACAAGCATCATGACACAGTCGACAACCTACATTCATCCATCTCGACACAGTCGACAACCTACATGCATCCATCCCGACACACTAGAAAACCTACAAACAGCCATCCCGACACAGTCGATAACCTACATGCATCCATCATGCGACACTAGACAACCTACATTCAAGCATCATGGCACAGTCGACAACCTACATGCATCCATCCCGACACACTAGAAAACCTACATTCATCCATCTCGACACAGTCGACAACCTACATGCATCCATCCCGACACACTAGACAACCTACATACAGCCATCCCGACACACTAGACAATCTACATTCATCCATCTCGACACAGTCGACAACATGCGTGTCTGATATATAACGATATGACATACATGTCTGATGCAACGACATGGCAGAGAGAGAGAGAGAGAGAGAGAGAGAGAGAGAGAGAACGAGCAAGAGCGAAAGAGACAGCGATGGAGAGGGAGAGAGAGAGAGAGAGAGAGAGAGAGATGCAGCCAATAGAAAGAGAGTTCAGTGGTTGAATATAGAATCGACTCTGAGCAATCGGCGCAAAATATAGTCAGCAGCCAAACATTGAATATAAATTCGAAGGCTTCGAGATGCAGATGTGTAGAAGAATAGGAAGTATTGGTTGGAAAGAATATGCCCTTTTGCCCTACCGTGTCTAACTATTTTGACTTTGGACCTAGATTTTTAATGTTTTGAGTTCAACTTTTTAGTTATGAGACGAAATTTTGGGGTTTGGAACTAAGTTTTCTTATCTGTAAGGTTCACCATTACTGTTGTCTGTTATTCGTTGAAGTGCTAAAGATATAGAACTCCAAAGTCTAAGCTTTCGTGGGTTTGGGAGTAATGTTTTGGTCTTTGCTTGTTGAGTCAGTCGAATAAAAGTCGTCGTCTGTTAATTTGAACGTCGTCCCCTGCTCTACTACAACTTTCACTACTACAACTTCTACACCAACTACGTCTACAGTATCGTAAAATTCCCCTGTTAAATGACACTCCAACCGCTCAGATGATAAAAAGTCATTAACGTACCCCTGGCCAGTCTGGCACTCAAATGTTCAATCGAAACTTTTCACAGCGAAACAGGGTCTTTGAACACGAAACAGCGCAAAGATATTAATTGCCCCCAAGCGTCTCACATTAAAACATCGGTATCGTAAAATTCCCCTGTTAAATGACACTCCTGATGAACACTTACCGGCTACGGCGATAAATTTATTAGTGTGCTCAAGGGTAATCCTTTGATGTAAACGCGGTCCGTCTAACGGGAAGTAAGTACTCACGGGTGGCGGATTCTTTGATCTTGCGGCCACTCGCGGCGCGTCTACCGGGAACCTAGCTCTTTGATCTCGCTTAATTAACGCGGTGTTTCGCGTTTGGCGTGTAGTTACTAAGTTCGGTAATGCGCCTTCGTGTAGTATGTGTAACGGCCTAAGCTGTTACCTTTAATTCTAAAGGAAGTTTTTAAAACAATAAATAAATAAACTTGTCACTGTTTTTTATTGCCTGAGAGTATAATATACAAAGTTACGGCACCATTGAAAGTACAAAGAATGTGAAAGTTATGATACCACCGCCCACCCCTTCACAACCCCACCGCCGCGGGAGGTCACCCGACGCCGCCACGAGAGGTCACCCGAGAGGTCACCGAAACAAAAATGGGCGGGTAGACTCTCATATAAGGAAAAAACGGTAGACTCTCATATAAGGAAAAACGGCACCAATAAAATGTGCCTCGAACTGCGTGTAGACTATTTATATAAGGATTTATGTGCCTCCAAAGACACATTTGTTGCATCTAAGTGCCAATATACACTACTCATATAATGTCACAGCCATCAGATCACGTCTGTTTGCACTGTAGCCAAAAATTACCATCGGGACAAGTGTCACTACAGGTGTAGCCAGGATGTTTACATTTTAGGAATTTTCCGGATTTTTCCTCACATAAAGGACAGACACTAAGACAAGACCTGGAGCAGTCGTGTCCATAGATCCCATGTGAACATTTGTCGTGACACGTACCGATGATGACGTAGCCTTTGCAGCACCCACTACACACTACAAAACGACCAAGAATGCCCGTCCAGACAATAGGTGTCTGTAAATGTTTCAATCAGTAACTTGTTGATCAGACCAGCCCCAGAGCAAAAGACATCAATCTCGTGCGAACTAACTACAAACCGTGATTCATTGTTACATAAGACAGAACCATTTAGTTTAACCGTGAAACTGTCCGGATATGGTAAGTCATTCATATAAATCCTTAACCAGGAGATCGGCAAAGATTGATTGAGAGTTGCCTCAACTGATGTATAATCTGTGTCCGGATTACATGTGGTGTCGTTGTTATCAAACAGGAAAGTAGGTTCAGATTTTGGGCGTATTTGTAAACGAGATCCAAGTACTGACACTGGGGTACGAAATATTCGTGCTGACAACTGTCATTGTTTGGGCATGTCCCTGTAGTTTTGTATTTGCTACAATTAGTAGCGAAGTCATATTTACTACAGTTAGTAGCGTTGTTATATTTGCTAAAGTTAGTAGCGTTGTTATATTTGCTACAGTTAGTAGCGTAGTCATATTCACTACAGTTAGTAGCGTTGTTGTATTTACTATAGTTAGTAGCGAAGTCATATTTACTACAGTAGGTAACGTAGCCATGTTTACTACAGTTAGCAGCGAGGTCATGTTTGCTATTGTTAGTAGCGTAGTCATGTTTACTGCAATTAGTAGCGTAGTCTTGTTTATTATAGTTAGCAGCTAAGCTATGTTTACTACAGTTGGTTACGTTATCATGTTTACTTCATTTAGTAGCGTTGCCATGTTTACTGCAATTTGTAGCGAAGCCATGTTTACTACAGAAAGTAGTGTAGCCATGTTTACTACAGTTAGTAGCGTAGACATGCTTATTACAGTTAGTAGCGCAGTCATGTTTACTGCAATTAGCAGCCTAGTCATGATTACTACAGTTAGTAGCGTAGTCATGTTTACTACAGTTTGTAGCGTAGTCATGTTTACTGCAATTAGTAGCGTAGTCATGTTTCTAAAGTTAGTTGCGTAGTCATGTTTACTGCAATTAGTAGCGTAGTCATGTTTACTACAGTTAGTAGCGTAGTCAGGTTTAATCCATTAAAGAACTGTTTAACTGGTACAATCAAGAGAAGATGCATAAATACAGGTGAAGGTGGTTGTAGCGGAGTAGGTTAAGTACTCTGAGCAGATGATTAAAGCATTACAAGAACTGCTATAGAGAAAAGAGGAAAACCGAAACCCGTGCATACTGAAGACAATGTGGTGGAGAGAATGGAGGTGGCGACAGTAGTGGCAGTGACAGTGGATGGAGAGGCGCAGTAGAGGGGGGCATTGGAGGGGGTTAAATTATAGGGAAGCATAGTGGATGGGGAGACAGATGAGGAGTAGAATGTCTTCTTCTTCTACCATTCAGCTCCCTGTGGAGCATAGGTCTTCAACAAACACTTTCCAAGTCGTTCTGTTTCTTGCCATTCTTTTAAGATCATTCCATGTCTTCCCATCATCTTCATCTCTGCTTCTATCTGTCTTCTCCAAGTATTCTTTGGTCTTCCTCTTTTTCTTTTCCCCTGGGATTCCAAAAAAGGCCTGTTGTGTAATACTCTCAGTTGGCTTCCGTAGTGTGTGTCCTATCCAGCGCCATCGTCTTCGCTGTATCTCTTTATCCACTGGTGTTTGACTGGTACATTTCCATAATTCTATGTTAGTGATTTTGTCCTACCATTTCCATCCTTTTATCTTGCGTAAGCATCCATTAATGAAAGTCTGTATCTTCGTGATTGTTAATTTTGTTGTTCTCCATGTTTCACAGTCATATAATCTCTTAGACAGAGAGCCCTTCTCTTTCCTGGATGGCGGATTAACTTTTTCTTTCTTTGACTTGTCTATGCTTGTGAAGTTTTTTCTGGTATGTGACTGGTACATTTCCATAAATCTATGTTAGTGATTTTGTCCTGCCATTTCCATCCTTTTATTCTTCGTAAGCATTCATTAATAACAGTCTGTATCTTCATGAGTGTCAATTTTGTTGTTCTCCATGTTTCACAGCCACATAATAGGACTGACTTAACATTTGAGTTGAACATTTTTTTTTGTATTTAACCTAATTTATTTTTACATCCACATGTTTCCCAGTGCAACAAAAGCTCCTCTTACTTTATGTTATTCTTATTTTGGTATCATTTTCTGTTCCTCCCTCTTTATCTATATTACTACCAAGATATATGAAAGATTGTACGCCTAGTAGAGGTATTTCTCTTAATTTTATTTGGTTATTGCCAACTGCATTAACTCTCGTATTGTTGCTCTTATCTCTATTATTCTTCAGTCCTAGCTGTTGTGATCTCTCATCAAGTATGCTCATTTTTTCCTGCATCTGTTGATGGCTGTGTGATAGGAGAGCTATGTCATCAGCAAAGTCTAAATCATAAGGTGCTTGGTCAGTGACCACTGGATTTCATTTCTGTTGTTTTGAGTTATTTTCATAATCCAATCTATGGCCAGTAGAAAGAGAAATGGAGACAGAAGGTATCCCTGCCTTACTCCTGTTCTTATTTCAAATGCTCATGTAAGCTGTCTTTCATGCACCACACTACATTTCATTCCTTCAAACAGTGTTTTTATCAGGTTAATAAACGTTATGGGGATTCCGTAATGACTCAGCAACTTCCAAAGAATTCTTCTGTCTAAACTATCAAATGCCTTCTCGTAATCTATGAATTCAATATAATTTGGGGACTGTAGTTCTAAACTTTGTTCAACGTACAGTAGTTATTTGATCAGCACATGATCTGTTCTTCCTAAAACCTGCTTGTTCATCTCTCAAATGTTTCTCTATAGCCTCTTTTAGTCTCTCCAGAATGATTCTGCTTAATATTTGTCCTGGCACTGATAGTAGCATAATAGCTCTATAATTTGTGCACCTCTGGAGGTGGCGACAGTAGTGGCAGTGATAGTGTGGATGGAGGGGCGCAGTAGAGGTGAGAGGGGCGCAGTAGAGGTGAGAGGGGGGCGGTAGAGGTGAGAGGGGCGCAGTAGAGGTGAGAGGGCGCAGTAGAGGTGAGAGGGGCGCAGTAGAGGTGAGAGGGGCGCAGTAGAGGTGGGCAGTGGTGGGGATAAATTAGAGGGAGACATAGTGGATTGGGAGACGGGTGGGGGGGTAGAATATGAAGGGGGAATAGATTAGAGGAAGACACAGTGGAGAATGAGAAAGTGGAAGGATAGACCGTGGTGAGGGAGATTGGGGGAGGTAGGGGAGCAAGAGACAGTGGAGGGGAAGAAATTGGAAGTGGAGAAAGTGAATGGAGAGAGAGAGAGAGAGAGAGAGAGAGAGAGAGAGAGAGAGAGAGAGAGGAGACCAAAAAGTCAGGGTGGACAGTGAAGGGGGAGAAATTGGAAGGGGAGACAGTGGAGGGGAGAGAGATTGGAAGGGGGGACAGTGGAGGAGGGGAACTGAAATTGGGAACAGTGGGGAGTAAGTAGAGGGGGAATCAATAGAATGGTAGAAATTGGAAGGGAGGACAGTGGAGGGGAGAGAGATTGGAAGGGGGGACAGTAGAGGTGAGAGAAATTGGAAGGGGGACAGTGGACGGGGATAAATTGGAAGGGGAGGCAGTGGAGGGGGCAGAAATTGGAAGGGAGGATAGTGAAGGGGAGAGAAATTGGAAGGGAAGACAGTGGAGAGGAGAGTAATTGGAAGGGGGACAGTGTGGGGAGAAAATTGGAAGGGGAGACAGTGAAGGGGAGAGTAATTGGAAGGGGGGACAGTGTGGGGAGTAAGCACAGGGGAGACAATGAAAGGGGAAAAATGGAAGGGAGACAGTGAAGGGAGGAGAATTTGGAAGGGAAGACAGTGGAGGTTGTTGAAATTGAAAGGGTAAACAGTGGAGGAGGGAGAAATTGAAATGGAAGACATTGTGGTGAGTAAGTAGACGATGGAGAGGAAGACAACTGAGGTGGGGTTAGTGAACGTGTTGACAGTGGCGTCGACGAAGAGAGTGTTAATGGGTAGGTTGAAGGTGGAGCCAGTTGACGTGGAACCAGTAAAACCGGCCACATACACGTAGGGAAATAGTCAGATACAAGGAGAGTAGTACGGCTGCAAGAAAATCTATAAACGGCTGTGCCGACCGCCTAAAAAAGAAAGACGTCGAAACTAGAACCCGGATATCAAAATGAGCAACTAAAACAAAACATTGATAATTAACAATATTAAAAAAAACAAGGGAATGTGTGCCACAGACTGCATTCAGTTATTTAAACACATTTCTACCATCTTTATATAGAGAACTTTCTAAAACTATTTTATAAGGGCTCATGTCGATGTTAAATGGTTCTGATATTGTGTCGAAATATTCACCTGTGATTAGCGAGAAGGAAAACTTAAAGACGTTCTTTTATATTGTACTGTATAAGAGACCAGGGACAAATTTATGAGCGTTTAATGCTAAGTAGAGTAAAGTAAAGTACCCCCGTCACGCCATGTGGCGTATATGGAAATATGGTGTTAGTGACCCTATATTTTACAGACCTTCAGCACATGATTTTTGGGGTAATGTGGTCGGTATTACGTCCGTGCTGCTTTACTTACCCAGAAAAAAAATCCGGTACCCATTTAAGGTTGGGTGAACCCGGAAGCCGTCGGTTGGGATCGAACCCTACCCCTTGTCCTTTGTAGTCCAGTTCACTAACCACTGAGCTATCGCGGCTCACGTTTAATGCTAAGGTATTGTATAATCTAGAGATAGAGGGAAACAAAGAGAAAAGATACCAGACAGCTTAAGAGAATGGTTTGGCAGAAGGTCAAAAACACAAATTATAAATAACTGTCGTGATCGAAAGTTGTGGAGAGACATGATCACCTACGCCAGCAGGCTTGGTACTTGATGTTAACGATGATGAATGTATAATCATCATTATCTTTGATAATGATCTTTGGTGTCTGCGCATCGATGGGTGGCTAACATGGAGCGCCATTCCGCTCTGTCTCTTGCATTGATGTTGCAGGTTGTTGTAGGCTGATTTGTCCATCTTTCGATGTCACTCGTCCATGTTAATCTTGGTCTGCCTCTGCCTCTTTTACCTTGCATTCTCCCTTCCAATATTAATTTTAGTAGTCTCTTGTGTCATTTAACATGCCCCCAAAATCTCATTTGTCTTGTTTGAATTGTATTTATTAGTTCTCTTCTCATAATTAGTTGTTTTAAGACTTCTAATGTAAGGTATTGTATAAAAGTATAGTAAAGAGCCCCGTCACGCCAAGTGGCGTATAGAGAATACGGTGTTTTTGACTATAACTTTTACATACTTTCGGCACATGATTTGTGTGGTAATGTAGTCGGTATTACGCCCGTGCCGGTTTACTTTCCCAGAAAAAATAACCCACTTAAGGCTGGGTGAACCTGGCATCCGTCAGTCAGGATCGAACTTGTCCTTTAAGGTAAGGTAACGTATAAGCGATTCGTTAAATCCAGCCTTCACTACAAAGAATACACTTGGCTGAATTTAATCTTATGAAATGGGAAAAAAACCGTCTTTTTAAAATGATCACAGTAGTCACATTAATTGTCTGGTATTACTTTAAATCTAAGATTGATTTAATAAAGCAAATTTGTCCTGAACATTAGCGACTTTGGTTGGTAAGACAAGCTGATCATTCATTATGGCGATTTACCTTCACATCATTATAACAAACAACGACCTTCACCTCGTTATAACAAACGATGACCTTCACCTCATTATAACAAACGATTGACCAATATTCTCTTCACGAAGCCAAACCTACAGCTGGTCTCAGACAGATTGGCATCTAAGCTTCTGGCCACGTAATCAAATGTCTGATACGAAGAGTGCACGACATTCTGTGTGGACGATAAGCTGTTGAAACGGATCGGTGGAGAGAAAATGGGAGGAAGAAATGTCAGAATATTCTTTCCCACAAAATGTAAATAATTTGACTGGTCTGTTGTAAATAACGTTTCTATTCTTAGCACACAAATATAATTACTCGTGAAAGTTTGGTTTATGTTTGGACAAATCGGCGGGAATTTATTTCCGCAAAGTACAAGCTGTAAGGGAAAAATAGTAAAAATGATTGGTGGAGATGTTAAAGCAATGTCTTCGAAATTAAATGATTGAGATATTCTAGTAGAACATTGCGGAAGTGATCACATAGAATGGGAGTGAATGTCTGCGGAAGTGATCACATAGAATGGGAGTGAATGTCTGCGGAAGTGGTCACATAGAATGGGAATGAATATCTGCGGAAGTGATCACATAGAATGGGAATGAATATCTGCGGAAGTAATCGTATAGAATGGGAATGAATATCTGCGGAAGTGATCGTTTAGAATATGAATGAATATCTGCGGCAGTGGTCACATAGAATGGAATGAATATCTGCGGAAGTGATCACATAGAATGGGAATGAATATCTGCGGAAGTGATCGTATAGAATAGGAATGAATATCTGCGAAGTGGTCACATAGAATGAGAGTGAATATCTGCGGAAGTGATCATATAGAATGGAACGAATATCTGCGCAAGAGTTTAAAAAAAATGTTATCTGGTAGTGGAAGCACTGACTTTCTCATTTCACAATTAAGTGTCACTCTCTGGTGTGATTGAAAACGTAACTACAACATTTTGTTTTGTACGGCATTCTTCTATACTTACTGTCATAACAATAACATAATATATGTCATGATTTGTGAACATACTGTTTACCACATTGACCACTGTCAGTCTGTTGGCTAAGTGGGATGTTGCCTATATTCATGAGAGCTATCAGGAGAAATGTTTCTTACATTCGGAAGAGCTATGAGGAGAGATGTTTCTTACATTCGGAAGAGCTATGAGGAAAGATGTTTCTTACATTCGGAAGAGCTATGAGGAGAGATGTTTCTTACATTCGGAAGAGCTATGAGGAGAGATGTTTCTTACATTCGGAAGAGCTATGAGGAAAGATGTTTCTTACATTCGGAAGAGCTATGAGGAGAGATGTTTCTTACATTCGGAAGAGCTGTGAGGAAAGATGTTTCATACATTTGGAAGAGCTATGAGGAGAGATGTTTCATACATTCGGAAGAGCTATGAGGAGAGATGTTTCATACATTCGGAAGAGCTATGAGGAGAGATGTTTCTTACATTCGGAAGAGCTATGAGGAGAGATGTTTCTTACATTCGGAAGAGCTATGAGGAAAGATGTTTCATACATTTGGAAGAGCTATGAGGAGAGATGTTTCATACATTCGGAAGAGCTATGTGGAGAGATGTTTCTTACATTCGGAAGAGCTATGAGCAGAGATGTTTCATACATTCGGAAGAGCTATGAGGAAAGATGTTTCTTACATTCGGAAGAGCTATGAGGAAAGATGTTTCTTACATTCGGAAGAGCTATGAGCAGAGATGTTTCATACATTCGGAAGAGCTATGAGGAGAGATGTTTCTTACATTCGGAAGAGCTATGAGGAGAGATGTTTCTTACATTCGGAAGAGCTATGAGGAAAGATGTTTCATACATTTGGAAGAGCTATGAGGAGAGATGTTTCATACATTCGGAAGAGCTATGAGGAGAGATGTTTCTTACACTCGGAAGAGCTATGAGGCGGGATGTTGACTAAATTCAGAAGAGTTATGAGGAAGGGTGTTGATTACACCCGGAAGAGCTATGAGGAGAGATGTTTCTTACATTTGGAAGAGTTATGATGAGAGATGTTGACTACATTCGGAGAGTTATGAGTAGAGATGTTTCTTACATTTGGAAGAGTTATGAGGAAGGGTGTTGACTACACTCGGAAGAGTTATGAGTAGAGATGTTTCTTACATTTGGAAGAGTTATGAAGAGGGATGTTGACTACTTTCAGGAGAGATATGAAGAGGGATGCTGACTACATTCGGAAGAGTTTGAGGAGGGATGTCGACTACATTCGATAGAGTTTTTAGGAGGGATGTTGACTACATTTAGAAGAGATATGAAGAGGGATACTGACTACATTCATGATACTTATCCTTGAGTTATTATCCAACCTGAAGTTCTCTAATTGACTTCGTTGGATCAGAAACTGCTACCTGCCTGAATTAACGGAATAAAGTAACAACAGCAAGTAAGAATGGTGGTTCGCAATACTTCCAAATGATATGGTCTCATAATAATACATTTACTGCATTATTCTCGTAACTCATCAACGTTATAAGTCATCATGTTTTTATCATTTCTGCTTGACATTAAAATAAGATATTATTTTAAATCACCGAGTATCTTTTTTATTTCTACTTCTTTTTTCCCATTCCATTGACGCTAGTACATGTATGTATGCCCACCTTTACTAAATGCCAATCAATTTATGTAACTCATAAAAAAAAAAATATCATCGATTAATTTAGTTGACACATCATCTTCATTGCGCAGTGAATTAATCCATCGCACTCAGATTCACTCCTCAGTATCCCCCCCCCCCGGGAAGCACACACTAGCGAAAGCACCGAAGAGGGTTTCAGCTCAGATGCTCGAACTCACTAGCACCGGTGAAAACCTTGACGTCACTCTCCTTAGTATCGTCTTACGACAATCTTTGCAGTTGACAATAGATCACTAATTTGTTTCCAAACCCTGACCAGGGCCCCGCCACACGGTTTTTCTCAGCCGTTTTTTCCTTTAATCAGCATACCTAAAGCTTCCTGTGTTAAGACCACGGAATGTTGTCCATATAATGTCATGCATGAATCTTGTACTATTTCACTATGTAAAAGAAATATATCAGGGAATAGAACACAAATTTATTCAATACCATGTTTTATCTGTCGATAAAAATCTACGAATAATTAAGAACATGTACTGGCAACAAACAGCGTTATAAGAACTGGAAATCTATCGGAATGTTTCAACAAAGAAAGCCAAGGTTGTGTGATGTCACCAGATTTATTTCATATGTATAATGAGATTATTGTAAAATCCATAAGGGGCATGTCTGGAAAAACAGTCGGAGATTATAATGTAACAAATCTAAGGTATGCTGATGATACAGTCTTAATTGTTAAGAGTGAAAATGAGTTACAAGAAATGTTAAGTTATAGATTATAATGAAAAGAAGCAAAAATAAAGGACTCAACCTTAATAGTAAAAAGACAGAAGTAATGATAGCAACAAAGAGAAATAATTTATCTCAATGCATAATAAAGACAAGTGGAACAATATTAAAACAGGTAAATGAATTTAAATATACGGGAACATTGTTAACCTCAGATTGTGGATGTACAACAAAGGTGAGATGATGCTCAGGCAAAGCAGGTTTAAAAAAAAATGAGGAAGATACTGTGCAATCCATTTTTGACAATATAAACAAGAAGAAAAGAAGTTCTTAAATGTTATGTAGAGCCAGTCTTAACATATGGATGTGAATCATGGAAAATAGGACAACACACAAGAAAATTATTGGAGGCTGTAGAAATGTGGTTTTACAGAAGAATGTTGAGAATACCATGAACAGAAATGATAAATAACTGTTGAGATCAAAAGTTGTAGAGAGACATGATCACCTTCGCCAGTAGGCTTGGCAATTGATGATTATGATGATGATGATCTGTTGAAACGACTCAACCTATTGCGCGTTCACACATGTTTACCGTTGTTCAAATATTTATATCTCAGCATTGTTGAAGTAACAATTGTTGAAAAATACGTGTATATATATATATATATATATATATATATATATATATACACGTATATATATATATATATATATATATATATATATATATATATATCATCGTCAACGCTATGTCACAAATATGTTTCCCTCTTGTCAAGTATTTAGGAACGATTTTCGCTTCCTCTAGATATAGAAATATATCTTAATCTTCGCTTGTTTACTATTTACGAGTTTTACAGACCATATTGTGGTAGCAACCATCCTGCCGTTCAAAATGAGCATTTCACGTTTGTTTTCAGAAAATCCTGAACGAACTTGCACATAATGAACCTAAATTTTCAGCATGTCTAAATATGGTCTGTTAAACTTATAGCAAGGATTACTATATAATTCTGTATCTAGAAGAAGTAAACATGTTTTACCAATTACCTGACAGGAGAGAAACATTGTGACAAAGGTTTACCGACATAAATATAATGATATATTGTCAACAATTTTTACTTCACCAATGCTGAGGTGTGGGAGCCGTGATAGTCCAGTGGTTAGTGAACTGGACTACAAAGGACAAGATGTCGGGTTTGATCCTGATCGACGGCTTCCGGGTTCACCCAGCCTTAAATGGGTACCGGATTTTTTTTCTGGGAAAGTAAAGCGGCACTGACGTAATACCGACCACATTACACAAAAAATCATGTGCTGAAGGTCTATAAAAATTATGGTCACTAACACTATATTACTGATGCACCACTTGGCTTTATGGGGCTCTTAACATTTTCTTTTAATGCTCAGATGTACAGATTTAAGCAACAGCAAACATTTGTGAACACGCTATAATTTATTTACATTCTCAAACCAACGGGTTCATTCATTGTGTTCTTTTTGTATAGCGTATGAATCCAGTTGACAATATATATTTTTGTCATTTATTACATCAAATATAAGTTGTGGTTAAAAAAAATGAAGAATTAACGTGTACTGCCAGAGCTTTGCGTTTCTATGTGACGATGAAATTGTCTATATCGAACTGGTCGGGACAGATCTTTCACTGTGGTTTTCGAAAAATGTATACTTATTACTCATATTAAAGAAAACTCGCTTGTGTTCAATTTTGTGTCGCTTTCTTTCTTTCTTTCTCTTTCCCTCCCTCCATCCCTCCTTCTCCCTCTTTCTCTTCCTTCCTTCCTTCCTTCCTGTCTCTCTCTCTCTATCTTTCTTTCTTTCTTAATTCTTTAATTAATGTTTTTTCTTTCTTTGTTTCTTTCTTTCATAATTCTTTAATTCTTTTAATATTTCTTTCTTTCTCCCCCCAACCCTCCCCTTCCTTCCTAAAAAATCCTGACTTTCTGTAACATTGTTACAACAGCCATGTAACACAGTTACAATATCCCTCCCTACAAAGAATGACAATCAGTTCTAGTAACACAAGCCTTACCTCTCATCCGGTTCTCTAGACTTACAAGTTCAGATAATGAGCAGGACAATGTCAAACCTTTTTGTTCTGTACTTGGGACTAGTTTTCGCTATAAGGGGTGGGGGAATACGGAGGGAAAATGAACAAGGGAACAAAAGTTGAAGAGAACACCGCACACAAGAAGTAAAAAAAAAACTTTCTCTTGCACTTTTATCTCTTTGTCTCTTTCTCATTCTCTCACTCTCATGTCTTTTTTCTTCACTTTATAACATCTTTTCTCCTTTCTCGTTCTCAATTTTTCTCTCTCTCTCTCTCACTTCCCCACTGACCCATCTCTTTCCTCTCATTTCTTTTTCCTTTTTGTGGTTCTCTTTCCTCTTTCTTCTATTTTCTCTTCTCCCTTCACATTCTCTTATCTTAATTCTCTTTCACGTGCTCTCTCATCTCTCTTCTCACTTTGCTCTCCTTCTTCCTTCCCTTTCTTGACTAACATTTTCTTCTTTCTTATATTTCTTTTCTTCATACTTTTCTCACATTCCTCTTCTGTTATCTCCTCTTTCTTCATTTATTCTCTTCTATTAATTAGTTTCTTCTCTTACTATCTTCACCTTTATTCATTTCTTCTCCTACCACTTTCAATCTGTCTTCTATCTTCCCTCTAATTATCTCCTCAATTTCCTTCTTTCCTCACTCTTATCCCTCTCTCTCTTTCTCCCTCTCTTATCCTACCTTAATCTTTCTCCATATTTTAATTTCTCCCACCTTTTCCTTTTCAGATGTCTCATGTTCTCCCTCTCTCATCTCCTCTATACCACCATAAGCTCCTATCCCTACCCAACTCGTTTTGTACCAATCCCCAAATCTTCTTTATCCGCCTCACATTTATCAATCCCCTTCTGATCAAAGCTGAAATAAATAACAAAACTAAATAATGAGACTAGTAAAACAATGAGAAGATACCAAATTAATAACACTCTTCCTATTTCCCCACAGATGCCAAAAGAAATGCAACTAATAGATTCATCTATATACTCGTTCCATCCTTATAATTGTTACATGGCCAACGGTTCTCATCCATCATTATATGCCCCAAACGAAGCTAATAAAGCTTAATATTATGATAAATATAATGACAGACAAACTAGGTCTATCGATATGTGAATTATAAAAATAACAGGAATTTTAATAAGCTTTTGGATCACATATAATCTAAACAACAGAAAGGAAATACAGTGGTAAGCATGAGGGGTTTTAATTTGGCTCTTCCAGGCAGTGAACTTGTGTTGCAAAACAGGCAAGAAGAGCCGAAAAACATTTTGTGAACTTGATAACTATATTTTCTGGAAATCTCTAATGATCTTATCATTATAAACTGGGAAGTTTTCTAAACTTCAACGCAGGGGCTGCAATCAATTCTGCTGTTGGATTTTAGAGGCCCTATAAAAATGCAAACTTTTTTATTTATTTCGTTTTTAAACGATATTTTTTTAATTTGTTAGCTGAGAAATAACCCCGAATATAGACAGGAAAACATCGGAGTTGTCTGGGGCCTTGAAGTAATTGCTTTTCCCTTGACATATTTAATAGATCAATGTGAACGGTTAAAAATAAACGAGCAAAAACTTAGAAAGCGGTGTCAAAAAGAAAAGAATTATTGATATACAAATAATTGTCCAGCAACCACATTAGCCAAACTATTTTAATTTCGGATAAAATCAACATAAAGTAGTATTAGACGGCTAGAATAACAGACAAAGACAAGACAAAGTACTACAACGTTGCGGCAAAATCATTCAACAGGTACGTCAAACGAACTATACTAATTAAACACAGAAATCATATTCAGAAAAATTAACAACACAAAATAACATAAAGTGGTATTGGGCGTCTAGACTAACAGAAAGACAGCCAAACTAAAACAACGGTTCGGCAAAAGCCTTCAAGAAAAGACAAAGGAAACAGAAACTCACTAAGGTTGACTATAGAAATGAAAAACGAAAACATTCAAACAGGATGTCTAAAGTGCAACGTTCTTATCCGGACAAACAACGTAATGATTTATACTGCTCCTGACTGTCATGGAAACAAAGATCAGCATTAACATAATATATATATATATATATATATATATATATATATGGCTCAGAATGGCTCAGGCAAAAGCAGCTTTCCAAAAACAGTGGACGATACTTTGCAATTCATTTTTCACATTAGGAACAAGAAATTGAGTTCTTAAATGTTATGTAGAGCCAGTCTTAACATATGGACGTGAATCATGGACAATATGACAACACACAAGAAAATTACTGGAGTCTGTAGAAATGTGGTTTTACAGAAGAATGTTGAGAGTACCATGGACAGCTAAGTAGAGTAATGAAAATGTTCTGAAAGAGGTCAAAGCAAAAAGAGAGCTAATTTCCAATATTAGGAAGAAACAATCATCATTTTTTGGCTATGTAATGAGAAGAGAACAACTGGAATATATTGTAACAACTGGAAAAATTGAGGGACGAAGAGATAGAGGGAAGCAAAGAGAAAAGATACTAGATAGCTTAAGAGAATGACTTGGCAGAAGGTCAATAACAGAAATGATAAAGAACTGTCTAGATCGAAAGTTGTGGAGAGGCATGATTATCTACGCCAGCAGGCATGATACTTGATGATATATATATATATATATATATATATATATATATATATATATATATATATATATATATATATATATATATATATATATGAAATTGATTAATATTGCAGAAATTGTATATTATTTACGGTTTGTTTTATTACAATTTAGAATATACCACATTGATACTCAAATATGTGGCTACACTCTTCTATTTTTCTATGTAATCTCTACAGAAATATTTGACTTTGTGCTATCTGGGTGTCATCAGACTCGCGGTACAACTCTGTATGTTAATCGATCGATCATCCTCGTACTACATAGACAACTTAGTCATTGCATCATTCCATCTTTGTACTGGGATATCTTCCCGCTGATTGCACCTATTATAGGGCCGAAGAGAACGTAGTCAAATGGTTCAAGATGCGGTCTGTAGGGAGGGCTAGAAAGGAAACTTCTATTTTAAAGAGTTCTTCTGGAGTGCCAAGACATCAGTGGCCTCGCGTTGTTATGGGCGAGAATTTATATATTTTTGTGGGAGAAATGAGTTGGGATCGTTTCTCCAACTTCTTTAGAGTGATGAGGTAAGCTTCAGAGCGTACTGTGTTACTGTCAGATAAGACGCTGAAGAAACTGCCTTTTCAGAGTCCAAGAAGACTGATGCCATGCCTTTGACAGCCGAGGATGCTGTCTTCAACTTTTGTTTTAAATTAAGAACTTATGTGACGTCACTTCATGGATTATCGTTTTGTCTCGGGCTAAAAGTGATTACTGTTTCATATCACGTGACTACTTTGATAAGACATCGTCAACTTTATCCTCGTTACCAACGATCAATCCAGACGTATCGTAGTACAACAAAATGCATACGATGTACTGTGGATAGAAAATTGTGGAAGGACATGATCGCCTACGCCAACCGGAATGGCACATGACGATTATATCCATAGAACCAGTTTTACTGCCTGTCAAGAATTCCCCACATCTGCTGCACACTTGTCACAGATACATCGGTCAATTCCTTGGACAAAGTCGCTCCGTTCACGTCCTACTCGATTGTACAGGCGACGATTCCAAACCTCTTTAGTCACCTCTGACGACATGTGTGGAAGGTAACTGTGGCTCTATTGTTTTCACCCCTCACTGTGGGCTCCCTGTAGCTAGACGGACGCCTCATCAAAGAATCATTTAAAATTTACATACTAGGTAGTTCTATATTAGTGATACCTGCATCAGATGGTGGCGTCATCATACTAGATAATATTAATGTTCTCTTATTGGTAGCTTGGTCATAGACTTCCACAGACCCAACATTTGATCATATCCACCAAAGACATACAGATTGTTAGCATGGACAACAAGACCTGAATTTTTCCTGCTCAAATGCGTGTCACATTTGTATTATACAACAGGTCCTCTTTGGAATCCCCGCGGGAAAAGACAAAGAGGAAGACCAATGAATTCTCGGAGAAGACAGATAGAAGCAGAGATGAAGGTGATGGGGAAGACATGGACTGACCTTAAAAGAATGGCAAAAAACAGAACGACTCGGAAAGCGTTTGTTGAAGACCTATGCTCCACAGGGAGCTAAAAAAGGTAGCAGAGGAAGAAAAGAAGAAAAAATGCGTGTCAGCTACAGCTATCCATGTATTTGTCTCAGTGTTATGGGCTTCCACTTTGTTCTAGCAAGAGGGCTATTATGTCCATCACCAACTTACAACAGTCCCCCAACAACCCCCACTCCTGCACTACTTCTTAAACAGGACATCCCAGCCATTGTAACCTATGTAACACAGAGTGGATTAAAATACTCAATAGAGCTCAAGCGATGGTGAGAGGCACCATCACAACCACCTACTCTATATAACATGCCATTGACGGCTAAAAACTCCCACACTACTTCTACAAGTACACTTGTTGTTAGTAACTGTATCCACTGGCTTGTTCTCACATCACAATAATCTTCAGAATTTAGCTTTACAGCTTCATCAAAACCACAAATAGCATCAATGTTTCCATGTGATTTCCTGATTGATCAGAATAAAGGTATCGTTCTATTGCAGCTTTGCATGCGTCACTGCAGTTTGTGACCGCCCGGAGTGTGGTTGATCGAAAAGACTGTTTCAATCTTCCTCTGTTGATGAAAAATGGTTAACCCAACCACTGCCAATACTTGTATACACCTCTATACGCACATTGCTAAATAGCCTATGAATGTTTACGACGTTATAATTATCCTCCAAAAGAAATCACAGACCGGTCTTTTTTTATTGTACCGCACACTCACTCAAAGAGGGAGCTGTGATAGCTCAGTGGTTAGTGAATTGGACTACAAAGGACAAGTGGTCGGGTTCGATCCTGATCAACGGCTTCCGGGTTTACCCAGACTTAAATGGGTACCGGATTTTTTCTAGGCAGATAAAGCGGCACAGCGTAATACCGACAACATTACCCCAAAAGTCATGTGCTGAAGGTCTATAAAATGATGGTCACTAACACCATATTCCCTATCCGCCACTTGGCGTGACGGGGGCTCTTTACTCTACTTACGTCATTCACAGACTCCATTTTGGAAACTAGCAGTATCACCACCATTCTACCGGAAGATGATGAGACTACATGCGTAATTGCAGGTTCCGGAAGGTTCAAAGATGCAGCATAGAAAAGATTATTTTTATCACCACAAAATTAAGTTAACAAAGAACAAATAATGTTTGACATTGCTTATTGTACGCACTCATGTCTAGATATAAATAACATTTTTTAATGCTGCGAGTATTCATAATGTATTACGATGCTATTTATTAGAGCAACATAGTCCTAACAAGTAACTTTAATAAGTCCAATCAGTAAATCTCTAAGTGACATTCTTTATTCAAATGGAGTCGTGAGAAGAGTTCAAGTGGAGTCGTGAGAAGAGTTCAAGTGGAGTCGTGAGAAGAGTTCAAGTGGAGTCGTGAGAAGAGTTCAAGTGGAGTCGTGAGAAGAGTTCAAGTGGAGTCGTGAGAAGAGTTCAAGTGGAGTCGTGAGAAGAGTTCAAGTGGAGTCGTGAGAAGAGTTCAAGTGGAGTCGTGAGAAGAGTTCAAGTGGAGTCGTGAGAAGAGTTCAAGTGGAGTCGTGAGAAGAGTTCAAGTGGAGTCGTGAGAAGAGTTCAAGTGGAGTCGTGAGAAGAGTTCAAGTGGAGTCGTGAGAAGAGTTCAAGTGGAGTCGTGAGAAGAGTTCAAGTGGAGTCGTGAGAAGAGTTCATTGACATGCGCGAGAGCATACCAGACCTCTTTTGTTTCACCGTTATTCAAGAAGGCGATACAGAGAGAAGGTGAGGGTAAAGCCGCGATAGGACCACGAATTAAAAATAAATTCAACCGCTTGTCTTGGGAATCGAACTCGGGACGGTCATATTCAAAGGCCGACGCCTTATTCCTAAACCACCCAGCCCCTCTGTGAAATAACTAAAGAAACCTAGGTGAGGAAAACATTCATCGGTGCTTGTGGTACATTTAAAGTGCAGGAAATGGGTGAGGTAGCATAAACTGGGCCCAGGAACACAGAAAGGCATAGACAACATAAAACAGGAGTGTCCAAGCTGTGGGTTTTCTGGGTCACATGGGATGATGTGGACCACGCTTGAATTACAAACGCTGTAGCTGAGCAGCTAGAAAAGGTTTGTTGATAATCTTCGTGACATCTTCTTTTACATTATTCAAATCATAAAAGAACGAATGCAGTTAAAGGTAAAGGTCATGTTTGATCATAAAATCCGTTTGTGATTACTAATATAGAAAATGTACTCATCCAAGCAGTAAAACGTCACTGTTCTACAAATATTTTACATACAAATAAAAGAAAACGAAAACAGCATAAAACTTGTGGTATAGTTGATGATGATGATATTTAATATAATCATTATTTTATATTGTGTCTCTACCCGGATATTTGAAATGTATTTGAGAAACTAGTGGACCAATTTTAGAGGCAGGCCAAGACTAATACGGATGGGTAACATCAAGAGCTGTACAAGTCAGCCTATGACAACCTATACCATCAAAGCAAGAGACAGAGGGGAATGGCTCTCCACGGTAGCCAAACTTCAATGCGGAGACGGCACTTAATGATAATGATGATAAGTGCACCAATATCTTGTTCGATGAAAGTAGCTGCAACTCTCGGTGAGTTCGCAAAGTGCTTATCAGATATTTCCGTTTCAATTTGACATTCCGGTCGCTTCATACTTGAAAACAGGCAAATGTTGGTGCTGCCAATAAGCGATGACGTGTTTAATCCACGATTGTAAAGGACTAATGAATTCTCGGAAGAGGATTTATAAAAGTTCAGTAAAGAGACAAGATCAAATGTCTTGAAGATGAATGTCACACTACAGCTGTATGCATTCCATTTGAAAATTGGCAGGTAACATATTTCTGTCAACTGAAAATGGAACAGCAAATATTTAAACAAATTATTTGATTATTTGCATGGAAATCTTTAAATCTGTTTTCAAATTCTTGTATTAATTTTAAAAAAATAAATAAATAAAAGGCTGCACATGTTTCGCTGTTCACAGGACCGTGATTAGCTAACGTGTCTAAATGCAAACAATTGTTGTCAGCTAATTTGAACTTGCCATCATTTCATTTTTGACTTGAGTCACTGTTATGGTTTGAAACGCAAACCATAACATTATTTACCAAACTAATGTTAAGATGTACACTGAATCTAAATATCCAAACCCACTTAGTACTTAATTGCGTTTTATTGATGGCAAAATGAAGAAATCAGCCGCGATAGCTCAGTCGTTAGTGAACTGGACTACAAAGGCTAGAGGTCGAGTTCGGTCCTGATCGACGGCTTCCGGTTTCAGCCAACCTTAAATGGGTACCCGATTTTTTCTGGGAAAGTAAAGCGGCACGGGCGTAATACCAACCACATTACCTCGAAAATCCTGTACTAAAGATCTATAAAAATTAGGGTCACTAACACCATATTCCCTATACGCAACTTTGCTTGACGGGGGTACATTACTTTTTTTTTTTAACCAGTCAAATACCAGTGGATAAAGAGATACAGCGAAGACGATGGCGCTGGATAGGACACATATTTCGGAAGCCAACTGAGAGTATTTCACGCCGGACACATTTTTTTTGGAATCCCCAAGGAAAATGACATAGAGGAAGAACACAATATTTTTTGAGACGACAGAGTAAGCAGAGATGAAGAAGACGGGAAAGACATGGAATGATTTTAAAAGAATGGCAAGAAACAAAATGGCTTGAAAAGCTTTTGTTGAAGACCTATGCTCCACAGGGAGTTGAAAGGAAATAGAAGAAGATGGGTTGCAATGTACAGGAATCACAACGCAAAGGACACCCACTTGTCTTTCTTGCGATGAAAAGCGCTAAGAAATTCATAACATCTCTCTCTCTCTCTCTCTCTCTCTCTCTCTGCGTTCAGGACTCAATCAGAGTAAGGATTCCAGACTCTCATATGAAGTCAGCTGTCAGGCTAAGTGTGTTGATCGCCCCCACAGACAGAACATCACAATTAGAGTCTGTCAGATCCACTCTGACTGAACACCCGTTAATACGTTGCACTGTGTTCTGCGCCAGTGGCTCAGTACATCCGATTTCAGCCAGCATTTTATTCAGGTTCGCTTTCCTTAGCCTTTGTCCCCAATCTTTCTGCAAGGCAGCAGATTGTCTTTTCTGTAGGGGGGGGGGGATTCTGCCCTTAGATGGTCTGCCCTCCCAGGTTTACGAGCACCATCTGCCCGAGTCACTAGAGGTGACTAACACAGACATGCACATACAAAGATATGAGATGTGAATAACACAGACATGTACACAGCGATACGAGACATGACTAACACCGACACACATCAAGATATATGACACATGAATAACATAGACATGCACATAAAGATATGAGATATGACTGACAGGAACATGCACACACAAAAATATGACACATACCTAACATAGACATACACACAAAGATATAAGATATGACTAACATAGGAGTGCACACACAAAGATATGAGATGTGACTTACATAGCCATGCACACACAAGGATATGAGATATCCCTAACCCAGACATGTACACACAAAGATATGACACATGACTAACACATATACACACTAAGTTATGAGATATTACTAAACTCAGAGGCACATAAAGATATGAGACATGATTAACACGGACACACCAAGATATGAGATATGACTAACATGACACACACCTAGATATCAGCCATGGCTAGCACGCACACACACACAAGTTAAGATTTGAGCCATGGCTAGCATAGAAACACATCAAGAGATGAGCCATGACTAGCACAGAAACACATTAAGATATGAGTCATGGCTTCACGGAAAAACACCAAGAAATGAACCAAGTCTAGCACATAAACACATTGAGGTATCCATATGCTTGGGTTAAACTACAGACTCTTCTTAACGTGTGAATCATCGACATACGAGATGCAGGTCCCGAATAACTGTTCACAGGTTTCGTTCAAACAGTTGTCCGGAGATTTGAGAGCAGTCTGACCCATATGACGTTTCCTTGCATGCACAGTTCCCGGTTGACTGTAGTACGTTTCCTTGCACGTACAGTCAGCACTTTCCGGGTCACATATGATGTCACAGCCATCAGAACACGTCTGTTCGCACTGTAGCCCAAAATTACCAGCGGGACAAGTGTTATTACAGGTATAACCAGGATGTTTACATTGTAGACATTTTCCGGATTTTTCTCACATAAAGGACATACACTGAGACAAGACCTGGAGCAGTCGTGTCCATAGATCCCATGTGAACATTTGCCGTGACACGCACCGATGATGACGTCGCAGCTTTCGCAAAACCCGCTACACACTGCACAAAACGACCAAGAATACCCGTTCAGACAATAGGTGTATGTAAATGTTTGCACCTCACACACAGTCAGTGCACTGCCGGCATGCGAAATGGTCGGTGAGTACTCAATCTGAATGTGTGCCATTGGCGTTTTTGTGGTGACTACAATAGTGTTCATAGAAACATTAGGGTATGATATATCATTACACTGGAACACTACGCCGCCACTGTCAGAGAAAGCCTTTAGAGCCTTTAGAGTAGCATTCTTTACCCGAATCATAGCGCTAGCTCGATGATTGATTCGAATGATGTGAATCTTCTGGGGTGTGGCAAAATTCAGATACCAGTAAACAGGACTGGTTCCACTTCTCAGTTTTGTGTGTGTTCAAGTCATTGTCGTAGAGATTGGTCTTTGTGTTGCCATTTACTGCGGCCTCTGGTCCACATACGTCCCCTATATAACAAGCATTAAATGTGTTGGCCTGGTTTGTGTTCTGTTTGAGAGCCACATTCCTACCCCCGCCTATGTAGATGGAGCAGATATTTGCAACTATCGCCCCTGCAATCATTAACTTGTTGATCAGACCAGCCCCAGAGCAAAAGACATCAATCTCATGCTGACTAACTACAAACCTTGAACCATTGCTACATGAGGCAGAACCATTTAGTTTTACCGTGAAACTGTCCGGAACTGTTAAGTCATTCACATAAATCCTAAACCAGGAGAACAGCAAAGATTGGTTGAGAGTTGCCTCAACTGATGCAGAATTTGTGGCTGAATTACATGTGGTGTCGTTGTTATCAAACAGGAAAGTAGGTTCGGATTTTTGGGCGTATTTATACACGAGAACCAAGTACTGACACTGGGGTCCAAAATATTCGTGCTGACAACTGTCATTGTTTGGGCATATCCCTGTAGTTTTGTCACAAACTCTATGGCAGTGACATTGTAACGTACAATTTACCCCAAACCAACCGTTTGCACAAGTTAGGTTCGTAGCTTCCAAGGTCATGAACAAAGCCATCAAAATAGAGACTTTATCTACAGCGAAGGTTAACAAACTGTGTACAAACATTTAATTTCAAACCCTTTATTACATTTCTAAAAATCTGCCAACTCGCTGTGATAACAGATATGATGTTCAAAGTCAACATTGTTTAGACCATGGTTCGAATGTAAATAAGGTGCCATCTTGGTGCGTCCCATGACGTCAATCATAACATAAATACGGATTTAAGATCTTCGGGTTTAAATAAAAGAGATTTGAACACAATTTTGATACAGCTAGAAATATATGAGGCCTGAGGCACTGACACAGACAGTGTATACATAATTCAAGTCCGGGTGGAAAAATAAATCATACTTTAGGAAACTTTAGAGCTAGGAATAATCCCCAACATAGAATGAATAAAGAAACAGCAGATAAAATTATTAGGTCACGTGATATGACAGAAATAGTAAAACACAACGAGCTTTTAATAAACGACGAGAGAAAACGAGAATCAAAGCCAACCACTAAAAAGATGTTGTTGTTGTTGCGTTCGCCAGCTTTCAACTTTGACGAAGTCCCCACAAATTAGGAACTGAATTTTGCGTGTTAATCCATTTTTTCCCTGGCAGCCGTGTGCACAGGGGTCCCTCACCGCACAGGCAGACAACTCCGACTTCGGAGGTACTCATGTTTTTTCCGTCGATGAGTAACTGATGTTTCAAGCCGGGCCTCGCTGCTGAGACCAGGAGTGGTTGTCGCAGAGAGAAATCATAAATAAAAATCCCAACCGGTGTAGCCGAGATTTGAACCCACGATCTCTCTGTCCCGAGGTCGGCGTCTTGTCTCGAGACCAACCAATCCCCCATGGACTTGGAATATGAGGAAACTGCAACAAGGAACACTTTTCATGCATAGCCTGCAACGGTTTCTGCCGCCTATCCACCATATACCAAAAGTTCACGTCCTCCCGAAAGTGATGATCGTCATATTTCTTTAAAAATGTATAGCGCTTGATGATGTTAGGCCATCGTTGGTGACTCCAATTTCAAACATATAAACACACAGTTAGTCGTCAGATTATCCCCGTCGCACATCAAACAACAGACCGTAAGATTAGCGTAACGCCGGTCTAGGGATTTACGATGAGCCATTACGATGACGTAGCACACATAACAATGTCGGACGTATTGCAATGACGCGCCCTTTAGAATCCTGATTACTCTAGGACGAATAGAACACGGTGCAAATTCCCTAAAGAAATAATAAAACTGCGACTGACGAAGTATTTCACATTAATAAGTAACATGGAAATAACCTGCGTTAATCAAATCCAACAACGGTCATGAACAGCACCAATGTGACGTAAAGCGCAGAACAAGCCTAGACGATGGAAGGTCGCATTCACAACACTTGATTTGTCGAAAATGGAATAATGCCGGCGTACGACATTGTTTTATCAGCGCAGATGTAATACGTAGATCATGATCTTGACTTTAACGCATAGGAGTGCGATGGAGAACCGAAATTAATCAGACATCGAATGCACTTTCTGCAGCGATCGAGAGAACGTGGACTAGATCCGCCATCTTAGAAACGGAAGTCACTAAAAAAAGATGAATTGATGGAATATTAGAAACATTAGGAAACATAGCAGGAGAGGCCAGCAGAAGAGCAAAAGAACTCAAACTATTTCTTCCCTCGAGAATAAGAATAAAGAGGTCATTTTAGGGTAAAATTTAAAAAGAATCGATGGATTGAAAGAAAGTGCGAGACGGTTGGAGGCAAGTACCAGTGTAAAACAATCAGGTCAAGGCCGGGATTGCAGAATAGATTTAAGCGGAATCTTGGGAAACATTTAAGCGGGATCACGGGAAACATTTAAGTGGGATCACGGGAAACATTTAAGCGTGATCACATAAGACATTTAAGCGGGATAACGGGAAACATTTAAGCGGGATAACGGGAAACATTTAAGCGTGATCACGGGAAACATTTAAGCGTGATCTCATAAAACATTTAAGCGGGATAACGGGAAACATTTAAGCGGGATCACATAAAACATGTACGCGGGATCACAGAAAACATTTAAGCGTGATCACATAAAACATTTAAGCGGGATCACAGAAAACATTTAAGCGGGATCACAGAAAACATTTAAGCGGGATCACGGGGAAACATTCAAGAGGGATAATGGGGAAAAAAAACATAAGCTATTGTTAAAGGTGCAACTTTGAGAGTTTTCAGGGGGGAAAGCTATGCAGGGTCCCGTCAAGGAAATAAAACATGATTTATTGATGGTTAAATAGTCACCATAGCTTTAAACAAAGTACAGACGAAAAGTCAGAGAGAAAAGAAGTAGGACTGCGAAAAAATTAAACAATGCTCGGAAATAAATTGTGTTGCGACCTAAAATAAAAAAAAGAAACAAACACAAAAAATTATGGGTCCAGAGAGAGGTAAATAAATAATATAAAAAAAGATAACATTTTTTGATCACATGAAAGGCCACGATGGAATTGGCAGATGAAGAATGTTATGATGGCGATGGGAGGAGGATATATCCGGACGGGCAGTAAAGGGAAATTATCTAAAAGGTTGTCGTGCCAAAACATCAAAGACTACTTACAGACTACACTCTGTGAGATATAATACAGCGAGACAAGAAGAAACAAACTGACAGTTAATAGAGCAAACGTTTACATTTAGACAGGCTACCAACCAATAGTGTGATCTATCAGTAATACATTTATACGCATCGAGAAGTATACAAAATTAGTTTTTTTATTCACCAGTATTCATCAATAACAGAATGTCCTATACTATTAACACGCTGTAGGGATTATATTTCAGCGTACTAGACAACATTTGGGAATGAGCGGGGCCAGTGCTCTCATTGCTCTGTGTGTGTGTGTGTGTGTGTGTGTGTGTGTGTGTCTTTCTCAACTCATTTTGGGAGTGAGTGGGGAGGCTCTCACTCTCATTGCTTTGTGTGTCTTTCTCAACTCATTTTGGGGGTGAATGGGGCCAGTGCTCTCATTGCAGTGTGTGTGTGTGTGTCTTTCTCAACTATTTTGGAGTGAGTGGGGAGGCCCTCTCTCTCTTTGCTATGTGTGTCTTTCTCAACTCATTTTAGGGGTGAGTGGGGCCAGTGCTTTTCATTGCTGTGTGTGCCTTTCTCAGCTCATTTTGGGGGTGAGTGGGGCCAGTGCTCTCATTGCTGTGCAGACCTTTCTCAACTCGTTCTGTGATGAGTAGGGAGGCCATTTCACTCATTGCTGTATGTGACTTTCTCAACTAAAAATTGGGTTAGTGGAGAGGCCAGTACTCTCATTGCTGAGTGTGCTGTTCTCAACTGATTTTGGGGGTAATGGCGAGAACAGTGCTCTCATTGTTGCGTGTGCTTTTCTCAACTCATTTGGGGTTGAATGGGACGGGCCAGTGCTCTTTATTGCTGTGTGTACTTTGCTCAACTAATTCTGGGGTTGAATGGGGTGGGCCAGTGATCTTTATTGCTGTGTGTAGTTTGCTCAACTAATTTCAAGTTATGCACCAATTATTTTTTTCCACTTCGGTCAACTATTGAGCTTGAAGTTGCAATATCATTCACTTTCTAAATGACGCGGTACCACTATGATACTGATGTTCTTATACGCCAAAAAGAAAACTTAACAAATAAGAACTTATCTTTAACCACAATTATCCGAATTTCACTGAATCTGAAGAACATAAACGCACCCCCCTCCCCTTTCCCACCAATCACAGTGCAGTCGTTCACTGATGTACACATGCCAATTTCTATTTCACAACCGATTAACAATTTCAATTTCAGGGTAGGGGACTCCAACACGAACCAAGTGAGGGTATCGGAGGAAAAAGAGATGATGTCAGTAACTCGGAAGTCGTCAGAGATTCAATGGCATGGACTAGTAACCAGAAATGGGAGAAGACAGGAGTACCAGAACCACGTTCGATGTTATGGAACTGTTCAACGACTTAATTCCCTAAACGTCGGCCTCTTTGGCAAATATGCATTTTGAGAAAGCGCTGGCAGGTGATGGTGTTTATCAGATTCCGGAATATGCAGACACACAGACGAACGGACTGACTGACAGACACACACAGGCAAATATATAGATGCATGTAGAAAGACAGACATAGGGGCGGACAGACAGACAGGCTGGCAGGTAGGTAGGCAGGCAGGCAGGCAGGCAGGCAGGCAGGCAGGTAGGTAGGTAGGTAGGTAGGTAGGTAGGTAGGTAGGTAGGTAGGTAGGTAGGTAGGTAGGTAGGTAGGTAGGTAGGTAGGTAGGTAGGTAGGTAGAACAGACAGACAAACATGACAGGCAGACAGGCTGAAAACCTAGCATGTGGGCAGCCAGACAGATATTTTTTTTTAACTGAATGAAAATAACAATACATTTTACAATTTGAAATTGTAATTTAATTTCAAACAAAATGTAAACGAGAACAATCATCA
This sequence comes from Megaustenia siamemsis, assembly GCA_032433765.1. Classification (NCBI taxonomy): domain Eukaryota; kingdom Metazoa; phylum Mollusca; class Gastropoda; order Stylommatophora; family Ariophantidae; genus Megaustenia; species Megaustenia siamemsis. The sequence continues at coordinate 98,508,075 of JAVIAB010000051.1, forward strand.
GTGTGCTCTACGGAACGTTACATTCACAACCGTCGGTCTGAGAGAATCTCTGTCTATGGTCAGATCTCCCACAGAACGTTGCATTCACAACAACCGGTCTGAAAGAATTATTGAGTTATTGAGTTATTTGCGGGTCATCATCATTGCACTCCGAACATGTCCATAGGTGCTCAGATCCCCTCCTCAGCAATTCCCTCAGTGTCCAGCAACTGACGACTCCAGCTCTATGTTGGTTGATAAGTCTTCTTACACGGCCACCAAGTTTCTCATTTCTGGCCGTGCCCATCTTAACTCCCATTTCCATCATCCTAAGAAGTGACGTTGATCTGTGTTTGTCGAAGTCCTGTGCTCTTCCAACATCTCGAAGGGCATTGATGATGTCTGCCCGATCCATCGGTTGCCCGTCCTCAACGACAGCGCAGCTAGCCAACCTGTCCGCTCTTTCATTTCCCCATACTCCCGCATGTCCAGTGACATAGACAAAGGTGACCTTACGTATTTTGGATTTCTGCAACGACTCTACCCATTGCATGCGTACAAAGCCCACCTCCACTTTTTTTATCATGCTCATCGAATCACTCAGTATACATGCGTGGATGTAGTCTTGTGACTCTAACCATTTGAATGCCTTAGGCACTGCCATCGCCTCCATTGTCATGCTACTCGTGGTCATGGCGTATGGACCACTGTCTTCCTTGGCTATTCTGCCTGCTGAGCGTGATGTAAATGCCCATGCACTTCTTTCGTGTCGTCTTACAGATCCGTCTGTATAGATGACTGCATCTTTCTCATCGGTATTATCGCAGATGAGACCGTTGACCTCAGCATTAACCACGACCGGGTTCTGTTCCCTACTTTTCCTGTCGAGTGTGACAATACATGAGAAAGTTCCCTTGAATGACGTAGGCACCGGTATCCACTCCTCACCAACGCTGATATTGGTAAGCCCACAGACCTGTTTGATGACATCTTCTGCCCGGTCCACCCATGATTTGCCTCTTTTTAGCCTGGTACCTTTCTCTGTGTTGAGCACGTGGTGCAATAGGTGCTCTGTATCTGTACTAATCTTCAGGTATGCTCGTGCTCTCCAGATCTTGATTCTGTCATCCATGGTTGGAAAGTCAAGAAGATACCTCATTGCTACACAGGGAGTGTCCCTCGTACATCCCAGGATAATGCGCATGGCTACATTTTGTATTTTCTCCAGCCTATCAATTTGAGTCGTACTGACAGTAAGAATGGCCAGGGCATACTCGATTGGTGCGAGGACTAATCCCTGGAACAGAAGAATAAGTAGCCTCTGCTCGATGTTGGCAGCTGCCATGACCTTCAAGGCGGCTAATCCCTTGCAGGATTTTGTTATCACATGGTCGACGTGGTCCCGAAAACACAGGCTGCGATCAAACTTAACTCCGAGGTATGTCATCAACTTGTCCCTGGTCACCTCATCAGCTCCCATTCGTACTACCGGTGTGGTCGTATTAACGATATGATTGTTAGGGAGAACCATGAAACTGATGCTTTATTAGGATTAACCAAGGCACCTGAAACCCCACACCAGGAAGAAATGCGATCGAGTTCGTCTTGCATTGCGGAGGCGATTCCCCGTCTGTCTCTTCCTTGTCGATATACCAGAATATCATCAGCAAAAGTCATAGTTCTTCCCCTCCCATCCAGCTGTTAGGCCGTGATCGTTATTGTGTACACGTTAAATAGAACTGGTGAAAATGGTGAGCCTTGTGGCAGCCCTTGGCAAATGGATGTTGGCTCGGAAGACCAACTTCCACATCTGAGTATCACCTTCCTCTGAAACAGTGCCGCGGCGATCCATCTAATGAGGAAGGGTTCACCGCCAGTTTGAGAAGCATATGCATGAGATATTCAAATGGTACCCTGTTGTATGCATCCTCCAGATCTATAGCAGCAGCACATGTCTCCTCTCGTATGTGGAAGCCTTCGAAGACATCATAGGCAAAGACTGCCCCATTGAGCCATGTCTCTTTGTTATATCTATAACCTCCGAGTGTGGATGGGAATACGCGTTTCTGTTCAAGGCGACAGTTGAGGACACGAGCAACTATTTTCTCCAGCAGCTTGCCCGCAGTGTTCTGCATTGTGATGATTCTGTAGGCACTGATCTGAGAATGGTCCTTGTTTGGTTTCGGTAGCGGTAGTAAGTAGCTGTGTAGCCACTCCCCCTTAATCTGGCCACTCCGAATGCTGGCATTAAACTCATTGGCCAGTGTTGTCAAGTCGTCATCAGCTAAATCGCCTATGTCATCATACCGAACACCATCTGGACCAGGAGCAGTGTTGTGTGACCTTTTAAGTGTCGTGCGAATGGTATCGGTTGTGAGATCTTCTTCCAGCCCTACATCCTTACACAATTTTGACAGCGATCCCCGTATCCTCATTCTTACAGCCTCATTTCTTTGGTCCGTCTGCTCAATGTAGCGGGCAAGCAGGGCCTTCCCTTTGCTCTCATCAGATTTGTCCCATATCTGGCCTGTGCTCTGAAAGAATCTCTGTACAAAGTCATATCTTCCACAGAACGTTGCATTCACAACAACCGGTCTGAAAGAACCTCTGTCTCTAGTCAGATATCCCACAGAACGTTGCATTCACAACAACCGGTCTGAAAGAATCTCTGTACATAGCCATATCTCCCATAGAACGTTGCATTCACAACAACCGGTCAGAAAGAACCTCTGTCTCTAGTCAGATATCCCACAGAACGTTGCATTCACAACAACCGGTCAGAAAGAACCTCTGTCTCTAGTCAGATATCCCACAGAACGTTGCATTCACAACAACCGGTCTGAAAGAATCTCTGTACATAGCCATATCTCCCATAGAACGTTGCATTCACAACAACCGGTCAGAAAGAACCTCTGTCTCTAGTCAGATATCCCACAGAACGTTGCATTCACAACAACCGGTCAGAAAGAACCTCTGTCTCTAGTCAGATATCCCACAGAACGTTGCATTCACAACAACCGGTCTGAAAGAATCTCTGTACATAGCCATATCTCCAATAGAACGTTGCATTCACAACAACCGGTCAGAAAGAACCTCTGTCTCTAGTCAGATATCCCACAGAACGTTGCATTCACAACAACCGGTCAGAAAGAACCTCTGTCTCTAGTCAGATACCCCACAGAACGTTGCATTCACAACAACCGGTCTGAAAGAATCTCTGTACATAGCCATATCTCCCATAGAACGTTGCATTCACAACAACCGGTCAGAAAGAACCTCTGTCTCTAGTCAGATATCCCACAGAACGTTGCATTCACAACAACCGGTCAGAAAGAACCTCTGTCTCTAGTCAGATATCCGACAGAACGTTGCATTCACAACAACCGGTCAGAAAGAACCTCTGTACATAGCCATATCTCTCACAGAACCTCGCATTCACAACAACCGGTCTGAAAGAATCCCTGTCTCTAGCCATATCTCCCACAGAACGTTGCATTCACAACAACCTGTCTGAAACAATCTTTGTCTCTAGCCAGATTTCCCACTTCTAAAGCTGTCATGTTCAAGGTCTCCTTGATGTCTTGCCACCACCTTTTTCTTGTTATGCGTCTGATGCGTCATCCAGAAACCACGACTTCCATTCTTGTTCTATTCCGCCCGCTGTTTTGTTTGACGTGGCCATATTATTTTAATTCCCTCTGTAGAATGTTGCTTATGAGCCACTTCTTTTTAATGTTTAAAGCTATTTAGTACGTCTTCATACCTCTTTTTCATTATGCAAGTTATAGTAAGGATTTTTCCTTAACAACAATTTGTTTCGAATGAGTTTATTTTCTTACTTGCTGTTTGCAAGAATGTCCATGATTCACAACCGTGTATTGCTATTTGGAAGATACATCTTTGTAATTCTAATTTTACTGCGTTGCTGGTATTGTGCCACATGGTCTTCATGACGTCCAATTTATGTGTTGCTATTACTAACCTTCTTATGATCTTTTTCTGGCAGTCTCCATTGTTAGCTAATACAGATCCCAGATATTCATAGTTTATTACAATTTGAAGTTTTTCACTGTTGATGATGATTTTGGGTTGACTTTTGTTTTGTCGATGGACATTATCTTAGCTATATGTATGTTTAGATAGAGGTTTTACTCCTCACTGTGTTTTTAACAAGTTTGATTGTCTCTTTTAGACACCGAGAAGAACATTGATGAGAGAGGCAAGAGCAGCAAGAATCGGCTCCCTCAATGAGATAGAACTGTTTGCACAGAACAGAGACAAAGGCGAGATTTGATAAAATATCTTTAAAAGAATTGAAAACTGCTAGAATAAAATTTAGATAAGAGAAGGAGTATCTTGGTCTACGCCCTATGGGCCGGCTACGGTCGAATGGTCAATAGATAGATATAATTGTCTCTTTTAATCCTTCTAAACTGTTTGAGAGGAGGACTGTGTCATCAGCATATCTGAGTTCTGGAATTTTTTTTTCCTATTTAATGTGAAAGGGTCAAACTTCACAAATCTGTCATCGTTTCTGACATTTAGTATGATGTTCTCAGCATAGATGTTGAACAGGTATAGAGAAAGGATGCATACCTGCCTCACCAATTTTAACGCGAACAAAAAGTCTACTATTGAAGAAAATAAAATAAAATGATAAAGCTGCTGTGATTAAATCAATCCAGAATAGTGTTTGCGCATATACGCGATTAGGACATGAATTGGAAGGAAATACACTGTCATTCTCTCAATAGAACATACATTCTCAAGAATTGAGCTGAGGAGAACATACTCTATACATTAGCATGGGAGTGAGGTATTCTTGATATATGTAGGAGGTATTAGTGGTATATGTAGGAGATCTTGGTGGTACATGTAGATTAGTGGTATATGAAGGAGGTATTGATGGTATATGAAGGAGGTATTAGTGGTATATGAAGGAGGTATTGATGGTATATGTAGGAGATATTGATGGTATATGTAGGAGGTATTAGTGGTATATGTAGGAGATTTTGGTGGTACATGTAGGAGGTATTAGTGGTATATGAAGGAGGTATTGATGGTATATGAAGGAGGTATTAGTGGTATATGAAGGAGGTATTGATGGTGTATGTAGGAGATATTGATGGTATATGTAGGAGGTATTAGCGGTATATGAAGGAGGTATTGATGGTATATATAGGAGGTATTAGTGGTACATGTAGGAGATTTTGGTGGTACATGTAGGAGATTTTGGTGGTACATGTAGGAGGTATTAGTGGTATATGAAGGAGGTATTGATGGTATATGAAGGAGGTATTGATGGTATATGTAATAGTTATTGGTGGTATATAAAGGAGGTATTGGTGGTATATATAGGAGGTATTGTGGTATATGCAGGAGGTATTGATGGTATATGTAGGAGTATTGATGGTATATATAGGAGGTATTGATGGTATATGTAGAAGATATTGATGGTATATGTAGGAGGTATTGGTGATATATATATATATGAGGTATTGGTGGTATATGAAGGAGGTATTGGTGGTATATGTAAGAGGTATTGATGGTATATGAAGGAGGTATTGATGGTATATGAATGAGGTATTGATGGTATATGTAGGAGGTATTTGTGGTATATATAGGAGGTATTGGTAGTATATGAAGGAGGTATTGGTGGTATATATAGAAGGTATTAGTGGTATATGAAGGAGGTATTGGTGGTATATGTAGGAGGTATTGATGTTACATATAAGTGTTATTGGTGTTACATTTAAGTGGTATTGATGATATATATAGGTGGTATTAGTGGTATATGTAGGAGGTAATAGTGGTATATGTAGGATGTATTAGTAGTATATGTAGGAGGTATTCCAAGTATATTTAGCACAGATATGATTCAACCTCATCAATAAAATCAGGGAAATAAGAAAGCCATTTCAGCGCGTCTCATCACTTGGTTAAAAGAGTTAAACTCACGATTCTTTCTTGTGACAATAGATTTACATTAACAACTTTGTAAATTGTATAACCCATGGTCAACAACAGAACTGATAAAATGCACTGTAGATAGAAGATTGTGGAGGGACATGATCACCTACGCCAAACGGTATGACACATGATGATGATGGTCAACAACGTGCAGGAGATATTCAAGTCTTTATTTCTAGTATAACTGTTTTTGCAACTGGAAATAACACGAAATTTCAAACCTTGCCCACAATATAGAATTGAGGTACAGAAAAGACAAAGTAGCCGCCGAACCTACAGAACAATTACTAATATTGCTTTAAACGATTATCTATATCAAATTTCAGTGGGAAATGCTCAAACAATCGATTCAACAAACATCAAAAGAAGTAATACCAGTGACTAAAAGAATCAATAAAAAGAAATGGATGACAGAAGAAATATTACAACTAATGGACGAAAGAAGAAAACCAAAGAAAGAAGAACAGACATACAAAATATTGCACAAAGAGATCCAAAACAAGTGCAGTGAAGCAAATGAATGATGGTTAAAACAGAAATATGAAGAAATGGAAAAACAACAAAGGAAAGACTCAAAATGTATGCACAATCAGTTAAATGAATTAACAGGAAGAAAATAAGTCAAAGTTTTAGGATGTTTGAAATCAAAGGAAGGAAATATAATAATGGGACAGGAGAAGACAATGGAAAGATGGGCAGAATATATCAGTCAACTCTATGATGATGAAAGACCAGAATTAAACAATTCAAATGAAGACACAGACCACCAATAATGCAGAGTGAAGTGGAGGACGCAATTCAACACATGAAAGAGGCAAAGCTCCAGGTCCTGACAATATAACAATCGAATAGATAAATGCACTAGGAGAGCTGGGAGTACAAATCATAACAAAATTACTCAATGACATATATAACACTGGACACATACCCGAAGATCTACTAAAATCTATCTTTGTAGCCATACCGAAGAAGTCAGGAGCCACTGATTGTGAAGACCATCGCACTATTAGTCTCATGAGCCATATGACTAAAATATTACTAAGAATAATCATGAGACGTGTAAGGAACAAAATAAAACCAGAAATAAGTGAGGAACAATGTGGATTTGTGGAAGGAAAGGGCACCAGTAATGTAATATACATCTTAAGAACATTGATAGAAAGATCTATCGTCTTTCTTCTTCTTTTCTCTTTTCACTGATACCTAAAAGGTGTCGTGGTTTATATCATTTGTCGTTCTTGTGCTGCTCGAATTGTCTGCATTAGTGATTTCCCTTTGTTGTTACATGTCTCTGTCACTGCATCTATCCATCTTCTTCTGGGTCTTCCTCTTGGTCTTTTTCCATGCATTCTCGAGAAGAACGCCCTTGATGGTGATTGGTGAGGATTCATTCTGACCAGGTGGCCAAACCATTTAAATTGTTATTGTTCTATATATTCTTGGTAGGGTTTGTTCCTACTATTTTTGTTATGGTTTCATTTGGTATTCTATCTCTTCTTGTGTTGTTTGTTACTTTTCTCAAACAACGCAGCTCACATGTATTGATCTTTCTTAAATGTGATTTAGAAAGGGTCTATGTTTGACTTTCATAGCACAAAGTTGGTATGAAGATGCTATTTATCATTTGTTGTTTAGCTGGCATAGAAATGTTTGGATGTCTTAGCAATGGTGAAAGCTGGTATGTGACAGCATTTGCTTTTTGTATTCTCATGTCAATTTCTCTGTCTAGTTTTCCATATTCTGTGAACATTGTGCCTAAATACTTGAATTCATTCCTCTACTTGTTTTATTTCTTTATCTTTGATCTTGATGTTTAATGGGTGTCTTAATTTGCTTATTCTTATAAAAGTAAAGTAAAGTACCCCCCGTCACACCAAGTGGCGTATAGGGAAATATGGTGTTAGTGACCCTATATTTTACAGACCTTCAGCACATGATTTTCTGGGGTAATGTGGTCGGTATTACGCCCGTGCTGCTTTTACTTTCCCAGAAAAAATCCGGTACCCATTTAAGGCTGGGTGAACCCGGAGCCGTCGGTTGGGATCGAACCCTACCCCTTGTCCGTAGTAGTCCAGTTCACTAACCACTGAGCTATCGCGGCTCCCACTAATTTTTAGGGAATTAGTAAAACCCAGGTGTCCTCGCCAGGGTACGAACCCCGGCTGTTGCCGTGGTAAGCCAACCGCCTATCGATTGCGCTAACCGGACACCCTTATTCTTATAGCCTCTGTTTTTGTTGTGTTAATTTTCATACTGTAGCTTGTGCAGCTTTTATCAAGAGATGATAAATGTTGTTGTAGCAACAAGAACGCTTGAATTTATTTTACTACGTGCATTGAAATTCACTTATAACTTAAATTTGCCTCCCATCGAAAATTGTGTCGTGTTGCCAGCACAGTCACACACCGGAAGTCTCCGGTGTCCTCAAGATCTATAGAAGTAAAGAAAGATCTATATATGTGCTTTATAGACTACACGAAAGCATTTGACAAAGTAAAGCATGTGGAAATAATCAATATGCTGGAAAAATTAAACATTGATGGCAAGGATCTGCAAATCATAAAAAAAACATGTACTGTCAACAAACAGCAGCTATACGAATTAACAACCAAACAGGACAATTCCAATATATAAAACAAGGAGTCAGACAAGGCTGTGTTCTGTCACTGAACTTGTTTTCACTTTACAGCGAATATATTATGAGACCAATAGTAGACAAAAAAGAGGAATCGAAGTCAACGGTCACAACATAAATAATTTGCGATATGCGGATGACACTGTCTTAATAGCAGAGACAGAGAATGAACTACAAGAAATGATAGACATAATAGTAAAAGAAAGCAACAACAAAGGTCGCATTCTGAATAGTAAGAAAACAGAAGTAATGGTTATATCGAAGAAAAATCACCACCATCATGCAGCATAAAAATAAACGAGACAAATCTGAAAAAGTGCAACGTTTCAAATACTTGGGTACAATAATAACATCAGATGGGAGATGCACCACATAAATAAAAAGCAGAATAGCTCAGGCCAAAATAGCATTTCAGAAAATGAAAAATATCTTATGCAACAAATCTATGTCAATAAAAATGAGAAAGAGAGTTCATCGGTGCTATATAGAACCAATTCTGACCTATGGAAGCGAGTCATGGACAGTAGACAAACACATGAAAAGACGATTAGAGGCCACAGAGATGGGATTTCTTAGAAGAATGTTGAAAGTTCCCTGGACAGCTAAAAAAGACCAATGAGGAAGTTCTCAAAGAGGCCAACACAAAAAGGGAGCTCTTAAAAAAACATCAGAAAGAAGCAATCAACATTTTTCGGGCACATCATGAGAAGAGGAAAGTTGGAATACTTGGTTACAACTAGCAAAATAAAAGGAAAGAGAGATCGCGGACGACAAAGAGAGAAAATACTGGATAGCTTGGTTTCATGGCATGGAAAACAGTCAACAACAGAACTGATACGATGCACTGTAGATAGAAGATTATGGAGGGACATGATCACCTACGTCAACCGGTATGTCACATGATGATGATACTAAATTTAATATCATAAGGCCTAAACACATAAATAAACATAATGATGCTACCGGAAATGTGCAGAAGGCAGGTATTGTACAGAATGCCTAGGTAATCTATAGAATGCTGAAAATGGGACGTCAAAGATGGGCATTTAATATTAAAAATGTCATTCTATCCTTCCTCGCTGCGACATGTAGGTCAGTACTGGGATTCTTACTCTTGATTTATTTTTAGGCAGACAGTTGTTTATGGTCAAGTACGTCAAATCAATGAAGTCTTTTTTCTAGCTTTCTTTTCACACTTTGACTAAATAGTAAGTCATTTTATATTATTCCTCATTCCCATCCAATGTCGGTAATACTGTCATCACAAAAAATACGACTATCAGTGGAGATACATTGTTTAATGTGCAGCAATTGAAAATACAAAATTAAATTGGCAGATGAGGGCAAAGAATGTGTACCCACAATCACAGAGCTACCGAAATCGTCAGTATGAAACGCGTTATTATTAACTGTAAACAAATGGACACTGGCTGTGGGTGTCCCAAGAGTGCTAAAATGGGAGTTCTAAGAAAAGTAAGAAATGAAAGCTCATTATAAAGAATAATATCCGCTCTGATAATTAGCGCATGTGAACTGATGACTGTCAGTGCTACGTTGCTGAGTAACAGCGCTAAGTAAGCAAATCAAGGCTGGCCAAGACTATACGTCACCATCACGTGATGGTTCCGAAAAAAACAGGCCAATCAGTCTCGCCAAAAATGTAAATATGAAAGAGGGGAAGCAAGCCCGATCACATAAACTTACCGCGCCGATTCGAATATGCCGTCCCGAAAGTCGTGATACACCGTAATATATTCGTAAACTGTAACAAAGGCTTGTTTTTTTTTTTATTTTATTTTATTTTTTTTTTGGAAGAAGGAAGAACTCCAGCATCTGTTGGAAAAAGATAGATAGATGGAATCAAAGAAAAATGAACCAAATTCGATAAACAAACAAAACAGACTAGACAACTAACGAAGACCAGCACTTACGCATTCCAGTACTCAATGTTGCTATTCGTTACAAATTATATAATAAAGGAAATAAGAAAGCAAAAACAGCAAACGCCATTAAAGGGTGAAGAAAGAAAAAAAAAGGAAATGTGTGAAATGCTGATCAAGTGTGCCTAAATCCAAAACTCAAATGCAATAATGACGTCACATTGAAATGTACAACAATTTTTATAATAAAGAAATACTTCCTTCCACCCATTACTGTCTTTTATCTTGCTGTTAGCTGCATCAACACCAGGCTAATATAACTGTATAGAAGGAAGTAGTTCTTGAGACCTCAGTGTGTTAGAGGTCTGGTCTAATTTAATATGTTCCAGTTAAAGGTCTGTAGGGAAAGATGGAGGGGACTCCTATTTCTTATTGAACGAGGGAGAAGAAAACGTAGAAGACATCACTTTGAGTGATGTGCTCATTTAATATTTAACTTTCCAGCAACTAAAATGTCCTCAACATTTAAGTTCAATGTTTTTGGATGACTAATACAGTTATCGTACCTGATGAGGTTGAACAATTGCCAATTTTCGTTTGAATTTCCTCTGCTGGTCTTCTAGAACGGTGTGCTGTAGATGGTGGGGGTTGTTTCCTGTTTTAGGATGCCTACAGTTTTTGTCGCCTCTGTTTGCTAGTGGCGAAAACGCAACGTGAATAATTAACACAACAGAGAAACTGTGCTCTAAGTGTCCAGAACAACACTTGTCCTCAACACGTCATGTGATGCCTCGAAGACACAGTCTTGATTATTTATTGAGTTATTTGCGGGTCATCATCATTGCACTCCGAACATGTTATAGGTGCTCAGATCCCCTTCTCAGCAAGTCTTGCACATTCCAGCGACTGACAACTCCAGTTCTGTGTTGGTTGATTCGTTTTCTTACACGCCCACTAAGGTTCTCGTTTCTGGCTATGCCCATCTTAACTCTCATCTCTTTTATCCGACGGAGTGACGTGGACTCATGATTGTCGAAGTTCTGTGTCCTTCCCACTACCCGGAGGGCACTGATGATGCCCGCCCGATCTATTGGTTGACCGTCCTCAACAATAGCGCAGCTAGCCAACCTGTCCACTCTTTCATTTTCCCGTACTCCCACATGTCCTTGGACGTAGGCAAGGGTTGATTACTTTCAAGAGTTTATTTATACACATCTCTCCAGTTACATTTCACAAACTCATCTGGATTAATGTCTTGCTGGCATACAAACGTTTCTCATTGCACATAATCACTTGTTATTTGTCATCTGTGAATCTACAAACAATATCACTAGCATACAATTTATCCGTGCCTTAAGGCAACTATCGGTGACACGACAAACTCTAGGTTCCGTAATAATATGAGGTCAACTTCTTTGGCTAACACCAAATCGCATATAAGGTACCATAATTTTTGCATATCATGTAAGCAACAATGTTTTCTTCTACGAAATCTATACTTTCTTAGTTCTGATATGTCAAACAAGCACTCATCTCTCTAAAAACTCAAAATTTTCGACTAAAACCTAACATCTCTTCCATTCTAAAGACTTAATTACTCCATTGTTCCCTTGAAACTTAATACAGCTTCAAAAAAATAGTTGAGTCCAGCCCAGCGTAAGAAAACTGACTCTTCTCCGTTGTTAACTCTGTAACTTTGGTATATCATGTCCTAATCTTTTCAAACGTCTAGTACTTTTTTGTCCTAATCAACGTCAAAGTTGTTTTGTGTCATTGCCATATGGGTCGTACATATGTGACGTTCCAATGCGGCTTTTTTCAACTTTATATCTAAAGTGTAATATGTCAATACCATACTGGTGCATTATTTCAAACGTGTTTAACAGCTTCCCCCAACTCATTAGTTTGACCTAAATGAATGGTAATAACTGCATCTGCCATTAAAATACTTTTCCAATAATAAAACTGATCATACAAATTATCGTTAAAAAACCTCAAAATATTTTACGAAAGATCTTAATCTCGAGAGAATTTGGAGTTGTTGTCATAGCTCTGTGATATGCTTCCTACATACAGCTCGTGTAAGACTTAATATTTCTCTAATTCATCTTTAGGAATACTGATCTTTTTATATTTTGTTGTCACATCGGCTTGTTTATTAATTGGAAAATAGAAGGAAAAGAAAAAATTGGAGTGGTAACAGCTTTACGATGAAAAAAAAATGAAATCAATTTTGCTGCATAATAGATTACCAACTGTTTGATTAAAGACATAGCACACGAACGTCGATAGAAATTATTAACCCAAAGAATAGATCACCAGAAGTTTCCCTCAAGCAACTGTTTCAGCGTTTTAGCTTCTTGACTTTCTAGGGTAGACGGGCGGCAAGAATCATCACTCGTGTCTGCCTCGTGCTGTGTTTGAGCCTTCAGGTTCACAATACGTTAGGTATGTAATTGATAAATTATGTAGATTTCTCCACATATGGAAACTGTTAAAACCTCTTAACTACCAAAATAGCATTAGCTCGCCAAGTGATACAGGAAGTCATCTGTCTTAACCGAGCGAACATAACGCAGGATTTTGATAATCAGGGAGCCGCGATAGCTTAGTGGTTAAGTAAATTGGACTACAAATGGCAAGAGGTAGGGTTCGATCCCAACCACTGCTTCCGGGTTCACCCAGCCATTAATGGGTACCGGATTTCTTTTTCTGGGAAAGTAAAGCGGCACGGGCGTAATACCGACCACATTACCCCAAAAATCATGTGCCGAAGGTCTGTAAAATGTATGGTCACTAACACCATATTCCCTATACGCCACTTGACGTGACGGGGGTACTTTACTTTACTTACTTTGGATAATTAACTAGCATTTGGTGCGTCATTTAATCATTTCATTCATTTTTTAACAAGCCTCTTGTGTGTTTGTATGTATGTGTTTATGGAGCAGTATTCTCATCAAACCAGCCCGAATGTTGGAGTTTGGAAGTCAGAGACTAAAGGGGACCCAAAATGAAGCCTATCCTCTCCCTTATTTTACTAATGCTTGTTCTGCGCTACTGTTTGCAGATAACAATGATAAGTAACGCATATTTTATACTACACCTTATATTTTAACCCATTCATTCCTGAATGGAATCTGGTCCCCAGATGGTGAAATAGAATTTGTGTTCCATCGACGGCTGCTGAATTTGCGTTTGGAGACTTTTTAATTTCAGTTCTCTAGTATAGGTGGCTGTGTTAAAGTCAACCGGGAAAGGGGAAGGGGGGTGGGTTACACTTGACAGATTCGTTGAGGTTGTACAAAGTTGGTGCACAGGGGCAGCGGGTCCTTTTCGGTGAATCGGAGTTTTGAATACGACCTTCCTCCGTCGTGAATTCGCTGTGCGTACTACGTCATGACTTTGAGAGGGGTTCATTAACCAACGTTGGATTTCTTTCGCGCCGACTACTTTCATGTCCTTCATGCGGATCTTTGTGCCAGGTCAACCGACGATTCAACTTTAAGGATTCTGCGCCATCTCTACGGTGTTCTTACATGTGACTGCGGTCCATTCAGTGATTCAAGTCACAGCCAAGTATAATTTTACTAAGGCCCACAGGCTGAAAGGTATAACTACAGCAGGCCTTTGTTAAACTATAACTGACTTTGATTAGGTCTTGTGGGTGTGTCTATTTTTATTTACAAATGTTATGTGTATTACATGATCATTATGGATGCTCGTATGTTCATATCCCTTTGAAAAGAAGAACGACATAAAGATTTTGATGTTGCTCGTGAATCTCCCAGATCTTCAGATTAGTTCTTTAAATTCAGGATAGCTCCGAAAATAAAACAGAGTAAGTCTTCGAATTAGCATTATTTAATTTCTCAATCGTCTCATGCTGCCAGGTTTGCTGGGAAGAGATCTGAACTGTTGTGGACAATTGTTTGATGTGCGTTGAAGATAATCCGACGACTAACGGTTCCTAAGTCTGTATCTGTTTATTACATTAAGCATTTTTCTCAGTTGTAGCATTTATTATTCTAATTTCTTCTTAGCATTCAACTTTAGTCAGGCGTGGATGTATTATGCTGCTGGTTTACGGCGATGTCCGGATAATTGCGCTTTCGGCCCGATACGGTGTTGTTCAGAATGGGTAGATTTGCTTAACAATATTTGCTGGGGCTGCAGCCATTTTGACTTTTTTCCGACTTTTAACCACCAAATTTTCTTTAAAATGTGAAAATGCGCACGGAACCACCTATTGTTCACTGTTATCCGAGAGGGAAAGACATCGAATCTCAAAATCCAGAGACCAAAGAAGGATAAAGCAACGAAAAAACCACGGATTCAAAGTCAACAATTCCCACCGCCTGTTTCGAGATTTGAACCCAGGATCTTCCTGTCCAGGAGCTGACGTCTTACCTCTAAACCGCCCAGTCCCCTGTATTCTTTTATAATTTGTTGCATTTAATTTTTTTTCTATGTTATTACGTTCGGTGTTTTACTTTGGATAAGGAATAAAAAAAAGCAATGAAGACATTTTGAACGTCTTAAACATTAAAAAGAATTGGCTGATAGACACCATTTTACAGGATAAATTTAAATAATATTGCCACGTCGAAAGTTACTGCAGACTGGAAAGAACAAAAATGCAAGGCTGGTTCCTGGACGGCGCATCAGGGCAGACCAGGAAGAAGATGGTTTCAAGACATCAGTGACCTTGACGATTTTTTTTCTTTTTTAATTTTTTTTGGCGTTTACCAGCTTTCACTTCTAGCGAAGTCCCTAGAGATTAGGAACTGAATTTTGCGTGTTAATCCATTGTTTCCCCTGGCAGCCGTGTACTCAGGGGTCCTTCACCGCACAGACAGATAACTCCGTCTTCGGAAGTACTCATATTTTTCCGTCGATAAGTAATTGACGGTTTAAACCGGGCCTCGCTTCTGAGACCAGGGGTGGTTGCCGCAGAGAGAAGTCACAAATAAAAATTCCAACTAGTGCAGTTGATTTGAACTCACAACCACTCTGTCTCGAGGCCAGCGTCTTGCTTCGAGACCAATCTGTCCCCAGACCTGGAATATGACAACAGAAGAGGTGGGAGAACTGGCTAGACACAAGGATTATTTCAGACGGGCTGTAGTGAATACAACGTTCGGTAAAGGACATGCTACCCAGTAATGATTATATATCACGAGTCGTTGGTTACATGGCTAATAGCAAATTAAATCGCAGATTTACTTACCTTTCAGGAAAGGATGTTTGATTATGATAAAAGAATGATCGCTGGGTACTTGGCTACCATAAGAGGTGGTCGTAATGTGAAACAAGTTGTGAGGTCTCGAACTAAAAGATCACCGCTATGGAGACAGACCAACAGGTCATTTAGACGGAAAGTTAGCAGGCTACAATTACTCTCTTAACATTCAAAAATGACTTCTGTCCTCTGTATTGACTGTAGATCTAGACTAACAGTAAACTCTGAAGATGGCCAGAGAAGACATGCAATCATCTGGGGAATAGGTCGT
Source organism: Megaustenia siamemsis (assembly GCA_032433765.1). NCBI lineage: Eukaryota > Metazoa > Mollusca > Gastropoda > Stylommatophora > Ariophantidae > Megaustenia > Megaustenia siamemsis. The sequence goes on from JAVIAB010000051.1 coordinate 98,524,052, forward strand.
TACATGTTTACAGTTTCAGAATATCACACGCGAATTTAACATATATCGTTTATTTATGTCAAAACTACCTGAATATATTGCCAATGTAACTTATCATACACTGATAAAAAGAGCACGACAATACTCTTTAAGTCTGTAAATGTTTTAATTTAACATAACAAAAAAATGCATACATAATTTTATTTTAAACCCGGTTGGACAGCGTGTCCTAGACATTGTATTACGTGTTGTTTGAAATACCAACATTATTGTTTTCCGGATCAGCCATGCCATTTGTAGTTAGTACCGTTGCCTTGGACACCACAACTGGCATGCTATTCAAAATTAACTTGGCTTGCCCTTAATCGCTAAGCTCTGTGTTGGTTAGTGTTAATTTCCTGAACCAGTTTGCTTTTTCCACAAAAGTTCGTTGTAAATGCTCCAGCGTTATTGCGACGGTTACTCCTCGTTTTCACTAACTCTTAAAATTAAATACAACTGAGCTTGTCTCAGTTTCCAGACTGTTGTTTTACAGTTTCTTTCAACCCGACACATCTGACTTGGCATATTCTTGAAATAGGTTAACGTTCCCTAGACTGCTTCTTTTGAATTTCTAAGTAAAATTATAAATATAATAAACATTGTGCAGCATTAACAAGTGAAGATAATTGGTTTTGTATATTCCCTTGCTTCGGAAAAGTGATATTGTGCAGTGATTCTAACTTGTAACACCCCAGAATGATGTGAATTTTCTTGCGAATTATTTTTTTTTATTAGTGGTTTAGAGAGCTGTTTGAAGATGTAAGAGATAAGAAATTAACCACATGCTGTATGTTAGGTAACACAGACTTAAAATCGGAAGCAGAGGAAGCTAAACAAACAATGAAAATAGAAAATCTGTAGGGCCAGACAACACTCAGATTGAGATAATAAAAACCCTCGGAATTTTGGCACATAAATTATTACAGACAAGTGCAATGATATATACAACAGAGGATATAAACCATATGAATTTAAAACATTAGTATTTTTTGCCTTGCACAAGAAGACCGGAGCTATGGAGTGCAGTGATTTTTTAGAACAAGAAAGAAAAGTGGAACAAGAGAAGCATCACCTGCTTCAGAAAGTTGATAGAAAAATACATAGAAGTAAACAAACCAATGTATGCATGCTTCTTAGACTTCACCAAAGCTTTTGACAAAATATATCTTAAACAACTGATGAAATGCCTAAAAGATATACACCTAGAAGATGCTGCTGATATAAGACTGAAATGTAATTTATACTGGGAACAAACAGCTATGATAAAATACATCAATAATAACTCTGCATCTATTGATATAAAAAGAGGAGTAAGACATGGTTGCATTTTATCACCATGTCTTTTTAACATAAACACTGAACAGATCTTTTAAGTTACGTCCCGGGCAAGGATGTGACGAGACATAATACCCTTCTAAAAGTCAGCTTGGCAGGGTAGATAGACGAGACAGAGGCAGACCAATACTAAAGTGGACTGATAACATCAAAGGTGGACAGGTAAACTTATGACAAGATGCATCATCAAGACAAGCGACAGAGTAAATGGCGCTCCCTGGTAACCAACCTTCGATGTAGAGACAGCACACACTGAAAACACAATTATTTGTATTTTTCGAAAACTGGCTTACGTGAATGTGTGTTCCAAAGATTGATACATTGTGTTACGAATTAAATCATTCTATACCACAAATGTTAACATTTGAATTAGCTTCTTCTAGTTTCAATTTTTGCATAATAAAAGAATAATATACACATTATATTTATGAAAAGAACAAGTCGTTATATAAGTCTCTCTCTCTCTCTCTCTCTCTCTCTCTCTCTCTCTCTCTCCTCCACTTCAACCTTCCCTTTCGGATGTCGAGAGTAATAACGAATTCTGTCTTGCCCTTCTGGCAGCTTCCTCAATGCCGATACATGTTGTTACTGTGTTGATGCTGTGAGTGCATTTGAACAAATGAATGAGAAAACTAACCTATCAATGATAAACAACGTACCATTTCCGATCGGCACTAACTAGACCAGACTGGTTCATCTGTTTGCAAGGTCAAAGTGGACATACTGTAATATTTTTATTTAATTCAAATAGTTACGTGATTAATTGTTGATTAATTATTCTAGATCAAGGATGGCCATTTTCTTTCAAATGGCGGGCCACTTTTTAATTATTTGTTTTGGTGCCGGGCCACACACATAACAACGACAATACAAATAAACTTGCTATTTATTTTAAGGTAATATTTCTGTTATTTATCGGCATTATTTGCTTACATAAATCATTTTGTTGCAACAGAGTTAAAAATGCCTAGTTGATTTATAAAAATGAATAAAATTTGCTGTTTATATTGTTTAACAAACATGTTTTAGTTAGGTCATTTTAAAGTTGACATGTAACAAACCTTAATGAGAACAATGTGGACGTTCATGTGCAGCAACAAGTTCATCAAAGTCAATGTGTAAAGATGATGATGATATTCGCAATAAATCCTGAAGGTGGCCATCAGTGAGTCGGTTTCTTTGTGATGATTTAATCGCCTTCATTGTTGAAAAAGCTCATTCACATTTATATGTGCTTCCGAACATAGAAGTAATTTTCAAACTGAAAATCACTCAATGCGGGATATTTTTCCCGTGGCAAAAGTTTTCAAAAGTGAACTCCTATTTCCATCCTTGATTGGAAAAAGGGGTCACTTTGAAGGTTACATAACTTCAACTAGAAAGTGTCATGTTGTTGGAAAATGTCACACTTAATAGGGTTGTTAAACAATGCCAGTTCTGGTCGTATACCACTGAAGTCAGAAAATCGTTGATCGAATTGCTCCAATAGTTTGTCTAACATTAATACAGAAAATTTGAAATCAGTGTCACTGCGCTCCTCAATCAATTCTTTGCACGAAGGAAAATTAATGAAGTTTTCTTTGGCCAGGGTAAATCTAAAAACTATTAGTTGACTTATAAATCCATCTAGGTGTCCTACCAAATCTGAGACTGTTTGGAAACGTCCCTGTAGCTTCACGTTGAGTTAATTCATGTGCTGGGTGATATCAGTTAAAAAGGCCTACACGCTATTAAAATCTGGATCAAACATTTTTCTGATCAGTTCTTTGTTGGTATCATGTTTCTCTAAAAACCGCTTTATCTCGTTTCTCAAAGCAAAAAAAAAAAATACCGCCTCAAACAATTCCCTCTGCTTAGCCAGCGTACTTGTGTGTAGAGCACTAAATAGCCATATTCCGCATCAACTTCTGAGATAAAATTTATAAACTGTCGGTGTGTCAAAGTCCGATTCCCGCCTTTTATTAAAATCACACACTTCATTATAGTTTTCATAACATCCTCCACGTCTAGAATCTTGCCACACAGCGCCTCCTGGTGTATAATGCAATGTAATACTGGGCAATGCATTCCAGCCTTCCTTAATAATCCAACTAAACCTGTTTGAGTACCACACATTTACTTCAGGTGCCTTGGTTAATCCTAATAAAGCATCAGTATCGAGGTTCTCCCTTAACAATCACATCGTTAATACGACCACACCGGTAGTACGAATGGGAGCTGATGAGATGACCAGGGACAAGTTGATGACATACCTCGGAGTTAAGTTTGATCGCAGCCTGTGTTTTCGGGACCAGGTTGACAATGTGATAACAAAATCCCGCAAAGGATTAGCCGCCTTGAAGGCCATGACAGCTGCCAATATCGAGCAGAGGCTAATTACTCTTCTGTTCTACGGATTAGTCCTCGCACCAATCGAGTATGTCCTGGCAATTCTTACTATCAGTACGGCTCAAATTGATAGGCTGGAGAAAATACAAAATGAAGCCATGCAGAATAGTCAAAGAAGATAGTGGTGCATACGTCATGACCACTAGTAGCATGACAATGGAGGTGATGGCAGTGCCCAATGCATTCAAATGGTTACAGTCACAAGACTACACCCACGCATGTATACTGAGTGATTCGATGATCATGATAAAAAAAGTGGAGGCTGGCTCAGTACGAGTCGTTGCAGAAATCCAAAATACGTAAGGTCACCTTTGTCTTTGTCCCTGGACATGCGGGAGTACGGGGAAATGAAAGAGCGGACAGGTTGGCTAGCTGGGCTGTCGTTGAGGACGAGCAACCAATGGATTGGACGGACATCATCAATGACCTCCGAGAAGTGGGAAGAGCACAGGACTTCGATAAACACAGATCCACGTCACTTCTTCGGATGATGGAAATGGGAGTTAAGGTGAGCACAGGCAGAAATGAGAAACCTAGTGGCCGTGTAAGTATACTTATCAACAAACATAGAACTGGAGTCGTCATTCGCTGGACACTGCGGGAATTGCTGAGGAGGGGATCTGAGCACCTATGGACATGTTCGGAGTGCAATGATGATGAGCTGCAAATAACTGAATAACATATACTTAGCGCCATCTGTCACTATTGCTGAAAGTCTGTCACCGATACCGTTAACAACTTTCATAACTGAGTCATAAATGTCTTGACCTTTGGTCGTATTATGCAATGAATCTAAAGCTAGTCGCTCTTCATTGATAATAAAGTATTTTGAAACAGTTCTTATGAAAATTAAAAGTTGTGCTGTGTCTGATATGTCAGTAGATTCATCCAAAGTCAGAGAAAAGTAAGCGGAATTTGTAACGACACTCTTTAATTTACTAGATATATGAGAACTTATTTTCTCAACCCCTCTCGTGACTGTCTGTTTTGATAGTGGAACGCTCTCAAAATGACTGGCAACTTTTTTCTCCCCCAAATGCAAGCGCCGTGTTAATAGAACAGCGCTTTACGAAGTCACCGCCATATAATGATTTTTTAAAAAATTCACTATCTCTGCGCTTACAACAAACGAAGCCATTATGGAACTTGTTTGTTTTGTTATTAATGTAGTTAAAACATATTTCTGAGGACTAACCTTTTTCTTCAAATCGCACACAAGTGTAGAACGTATTGAACCAATGCAGTCCTTGTATTTAGCGGCGTGGTGGTGTGTGTAATGCCGTTTAAGATTATACTCTTTATTTACAGACAACACTTGCAAACACTCAAGGCACTGCGGTTTGCTATCCTTATTGTTGATAAATAAAAAATCATGTTCCCATTTCTCATGAAAAAAAATCAGATTTTTTCATTTAATTGACGTTTTTGCTCAGATTATACCACAACCGAAGCAACAAACAATGAAAACACAGATTACAACAATAGCACTGTTTCCTGTTAAAAATGGAACTGTTCACTGTAACTCGACAAAATCAGAATGATCAGATCGGATATCGGATATATAATTTTGACTGATGAAAAGAGGATTGGAGAGAAAGAAAGTGAAAGTAAAATAATTGTGTGGTGAATATGTAGGGGAGGAGGAGGTGGTTGACTGACAGTATTTCTTGGCGGAAACTGTTTGAATTCGCCGAACCGAGAGTCGGTTCTAGAACCATTCGTCGGCTTCTTCCTTTGTTTCAGTCGATCGCAGGATGGTCAAACGGAAAAAAATGATGGGTCTGGAATGACGGGAAGGCGACGTTAAGCTAACTACTAGAGTGTTCGGAGTGTTAAACATAGGTCTACTTGTACTATTATTCTTCTTTGATTTACCTCGGATGTTTCCACCAATAATTATACTTTATTTTAAACAAACTACTAGGGAATATTTGAGTTAGCTTTCTCCACGGTTGAAGTTAATGTAACAAATTTAAAATCAATTTTACCCAGGACATTTTGCTCAATGCAACCTGATTTTATTTTTTATCCGCCGCGGTCCAAAAAAAAAGGGCGTCGCGGGCCACAAGTGGCACCTTATTTGCCATCCCTGTTCTAGATTAACCTTAGTCGTCCTAGAAAACCCAATTATAATTGGTAGTGAAGACCAGCTCTAATATAAGCAATTGTGACTATTAAAAAAGATCTAATTTATTTTTTATTAAAGGGTGAAAAATAGAAAATGACATTGGTTTTGTAGAGAAGATACTCGGCCATTATTAAGTTCAGAATAAATTTGAAATAAATCACCGAGTGAAACAACTATTGAAGCCAAAATGGTGCGTTTCTTAGCTCGTTCGCTCACAAATTCGATCGATTTCAATTTCAAAATTGTGACGAACACGTCGATGGACCCACACATCTTTGGAGTTCAATCAGCCTTTAAAAATTGGCGCTTGGCATTTTTTCTCTGGAAGTTAGGCTAGATTGGCGGGATACTGGCTACATCAAACATAAATATGTCGAAGGTCGTTGAAAAATGTATGTTCTCTAACGTTATAAAATTTACACCCCGCAAGGCATGGTGGGTTTCTTTTAATCATAATTGTTTTTCCTTTTCATTTTAAAATTAACTTTCAATCCAATTCCCTGCTTCTTGAATTTTCTTCATTTCTTTATATTCCCGACGACTACTCCTACATAATGGGACGTTCAATGGGCTTAATGATTTTGTTATGAGTTACAGCGTACTACAATACTTGCACATTTTGGCAAAATCACCCGAAAACAGCATATCATTTGTGGGTACCAGGTTATCTTCCCTGTTCGATTCCAGTTCGCTTCTTCAGGATGATTAGTCTGTTTCTAAGGTCATCAATAGTAGTCACTTTTTCCTATTTTTTGTTCATGGACCGTCAAATAAAACTGGGTTCTGTACACCTTGCAGGTGTTGTGGGGAACAGCAATCATCTTATACTTCTTGTGGTCCTTAGTCATTCTCATCAGGTTACACCATATCCCGTCCATTCTTCTTCTCATCTCCCTGTCATCATAGATCTTCAACAACAACTTTTCAAGCCGTCCTGTTTGTTACTATTCTGTTAAGATCGCTTCATGCCTTCTCCATCTTCTTAGTCTCTGCTTCCACATGTTTTCACTAAGTATTATTTTCTCCTTTTTTTGGATTCTAAGAAGGGCTTATCGTGTATCGTCACATTTTGTTTTCCCAGTGTGTGCCCCATTGTCGTATGTTTTCGCCGTACGTCTATTACGTATCTCTTTGTTGTATGACTTTGTCTTATGTCTTTGTCGTAAGTCTTTGTCGTATGCCTTTGTCTTATGTCATTGTTGTATGTATTTGTCGTGTGTCTTTGGTGTATGCATTTGTGTTATGTCATTTTTGTATGTCTTTGGTGTATGCCTTTGTGTTATGTCATTTTTGAATGTCTTTGGTGTATGCCTTTGTCTTATGTCATTCTTGTATGTCTTTGTCGTATGTCTTTGGCGTATGTCTTTGACGCATGTCATTGTGGTATGTATTTGACGTATGTCTTTGTCGTATGTCTTTGGTGTATGCCTTTGTCTTATGTCATTCTTGTATGTCTTTGTCTTATGTCATTCTTGTATGTCTTTGTCTTATGTCATTCTTGTATGTCTTTGTCGTATGTCTTTGGTGTATGTCTTTGTCTTATGTCATTCTTGTATGTCTTTGTCGTATGTCTTTGGCGTATGTCTTTGACGTATGTCATTGTGGTATGTATTTGACGTATGTCTTATTTGTATGTCTTTGTCGTATATCTTTGGCGTAAGCCTTTGTTGTTTGTCTTTGTCGTATGTCTTTGGCGTATGTCATTGTGGTATGTCTTTGACGTATGTCTTATATGTATGTCTTTGTCGTATATCTTTGGCGTAAGCCTTTGTTGTTTGTCTTTGTCATATGTCTTTGGCGTATGTCTTTGACGTATGTCATTGTGGTATGTATTTGACGTATGTCTTATTTGTATGTCTTTGTCGTATATCTTTGGCGTAAGCCTTTGTTGTTTGTCTTTGTCGTATGTCTTTGGCGTATGTCTTTGACGTATGTCATTGTGGTATGTATTTGACGTATGCCTTTTTTGTATGTCTTTGTCGTATATCTTTGGCGTAAGCCTTTGTTGTTTGTCTTTGTCGTATGTCTTTGGCGTATGTCTTTGACGTATGTCATTGTGGTATGTCTTTGACGTATGTCTTTGTCGTATATCTTTGGCGTAAGCCTTTGTTGTATGTCTTTGTCGTATGTCTTTGGCGTATGTCTTTGACGTATGTCATTGTGGTATGTATTTGACGTATGTCTTTGTTGTATGTCTTTGTCGTAAGCCTTTGTTGTTTGTCTTTGTCTACTGATATTTGTCTGGCACATTGTCAAGGTTCTAAGTTAGTAATTTTGTCCTGCCATTCCCTGTCTTGCTGATATGACGTAACCAAGAGAAAACCTCAAAGAGTCTGGGTCGCTGATTCGCCTTTTTGTCCACAATATTTGATCTTTATTTCAACTGGAATGCGCCAGAGTGTCCTTGTTCTGCATCTCTTTTGTCTTCCGTCAGAAATCAGGGCATTTGTGATTGTTTCTGGATAACTTCTTATCATAAATCTTATCCAGTCTACTCTCATATTGTCACCACACCTGGTTGCATCTTGTAGAATAGTTCTTGGATGTTGAATTTATTTCATCTGAAGAGTAACATTTTAATCTGTTCTGTTGTAGTGATTCTGATGTAAAGTAAAAGTACAATATTTGAATCGGCGCCTTAGCACGCGCGTTTTCACCCAAATGTGCTCGGAGACTTCTGGATAGTCTCGCTTCAAGCGTCGAAATTCACAATGCGAGGTGGCATTCCTCCCCTTCCCAGAGTACTACCCTGGTAATGATTTCTGCCAGAGGCTGGGTGGACCGAGGGAGTATTTTTTTTCCCAACCACGAGTACAATTTACACTGCTTCCATCACACCAGAACACGGATTGTCTGAACGTTGGTAGCCTGATGTATACAGTCAAGGATGAATAATTGAGTTATAGAAGAGAAACCTGTGGTAGATCGAACGCAAGATAGACTGACAACATTCGGAAAAAAAACACTACAACAACATCAACTGACAATGGTTGAGACCGTAAGAATGACAAGAACTAACTATAATTTAGTATATTCCTCAACACATAAAAGAACTTATAAAAGAAAGAAAGAGAGAGAGAGAGAGAAAGAGAGAGTATTTTCCCTACTTTAACTGTGTAGAGATAGTATGAGCAGCTTCTCAATAAAAAATAAAGCATTGGAATAAGACATTGGTTATTGGTTATGGAAGGCCTCGGTATCACTGCAAACGAATTAAAATCCATAATTGCTCAACCGCCCGTGCCAGCGGAATCATCCGAATTACTAACTCATCTCCCAAACAAAGAAAGGTAACTGTAGTCCCCATCGTAGCAGTCTCAGCACACGCCAAAAGACATAAGGCGAAACCGCGCAGAAAGTGAACACAGCCAACTGTTCCCCGTCATACGATATCATCATTCATCGTAAACAAGCGGGATATCGAAGCAGGATCAAAACGGATGAGACACACAGCTCACGGTGTGCACAGAGCACTTAACTCAGTAGCTCCTGCAACAAGCTGGACTTGGAATATGAGGAAACTGCAAGAAGGAACACTTTTCAGACATAACCTTCAATGGTTCCTGCCGCCTATCCACCATATACCATGGGAGTTCACGTCCTCCCGAAAATGATGATCGTCGTAGCACTTGATAATGTTAGGCCATTATTGATGACTCCAATTTCAAACATATAGACACACAGTGGTGGTAAGTTATCATTTCCAATCCAACAGAAGCGACATGAATAATATACTAATATACTACCAAACTACTGACAATTTTGATTGCTTGCCACTAACTGTCTGTCAAGACGCTAAAAGCCATCAACTTTAGGGAGTCAGCCTAATTTCCTTGTAATTTAAAAAGAAGCTATTTATATTGAACAAACTGCCAAGCTCTGGCGAGAGTCCTAGATCTTACACCTGTTTTATCACTGACCACCGACACGATTAGATACCTGTTTTTCTCTACCAGAGATCAAGGTGCATTGTACAAATCTCTACGCAACATGGAAAATTAGACCCGTATATGTAGCATTACTAGTATGTCATCATCATCATCATCATCATCAAGTACCAGGCCTGCTGACGTAGGTGATCATGTCTTTCCAAAACTTTCGATCTCGACATTTATTTCTAATTTCTGTTGTTGACTTTCTTGCCAAGGCATTCTCTTAAATTATCTGGTATCATTTCTCTTTGCTTCACTATATCTTTTCGTCCCTCAATTTTCCCAGTTGTTACAATATATTTCAGCTGTGCTCTTCTCATTCATCATCATCATGTGCCATACCGGTTGGCGTAGGTGATCATGTCTCTCCATAATCTTCTATCTACAGTGCATCGTATTAGTTCTGTTGTTGACAGTTATCCACCATGACACCAAGCTATCCAGTATTTGCTCTATTTGTCGCCCGCGATCTCTCTTTACTATTATTTTGCCAGTTGTAACCAAGAATTTCCTACTTTCCTCTTCTCATGATGTGCCCGAAAAATGTTTATTGCTTCTTTCTGATGTTTTTTAAGAGTTCCATTTTTGTGTTGGCCTCTTTGAGAACTTCCTCATTGGTCTTTTTAGCTGTCCAGGGAACTTTCAGCATTCTTCTAAGAAATCCCATCTCTGTAGCCTCTAACCGTCTTTTCATTTGTTTGTCTACTGTCCATGATTCGCTTCCATAGGTCAGCATTGGTTCAATATAGCACCGATGAACTCTCTTTCGCATTTTTATTAACATACATTTGTTGCATAAGATATTTTTTTCATTTTCTGAAATGCTATTTTGGCCTGAGCTTTTTATTTCTGTGGTGCATCTCCCATCTGATGTTATTATTGTGCCCAAGTATTTGAAACGTTGCACTTGTTTCAGATTTGTCTGGTTTATTTTTATGCTGCATGATGGTGGTGATTGTTTCTTCGATATAACCATTACGTCTGTTTTCTTACTATTCAGACAGAGACATTACTTGTTGCTTTCTTTTACTTCTCATCTCATTACATAGCCAAACAAAATGATGACTGTTTCTTCCTAATATTGGAATTTAGCTCTCTTTTTGCTTTTGCCTCTTTCAGAAAATTTACATTACTCTTCTTGGCTGTCCATGGTATTCTCAATATTCTTCTGTAAAACCACATTTCTACAGACTCCAGTGATGTCCTTGTCTGTTGCCTTATTGTTCATGATTGACATCTATATGTCAAGACTGGCTCTACATAAATTTAAGAACTCTTTTTCTTGTTTCTATTGTCAAAAATGGAATACATAGTATCTTCCTCATTTTTGGAAGGCTGCTTTTGTCTGAGCCATTCTGCATCACACCTCTGTTGTACATCTTCCGTCTGAGGTTAAGAAAGTTCCCAAATATTTAAATTCATTTACCTGTTTTAATATTGTTCCACTTGTTTTTATTTTGCACTGAGGTGATTTCTTTTTCTTTGTTGTTACCATTACTTCTGTCCACTCAGTATGTAGGTCAACTTACTGTTTAGGACATCGCTATAACAAAACATTTGAATGAATTGGTATTGACTTAATACCCTTTGATGGTGGTTAGATCAGAGAGATCTGAGAACTTTTGCAAAACTGTGATCTCAGAAGGATTGACATAACACACGTTGGATGTAGATGAGGACAGAGAGTTTGAAACGACTGCACAATTACGACCCCGATAGTGTAGACATAACAAAATTTTGAAATGAATTAGGACGAAGAGTATAACAGGTTTGCACAGATTTAGTCAATGAGAAACCATGAAACCAGGGAAATAACCGTAAAAAGTAAATAGCCCCCGTTACGCCAAGTGGCGTATAGGGAATATGGTGTTAGTGACCATAACATTTATAGACCTTCAGCACATGATTTTTGGGGTAATATGGTCGGTATTACGCCCGTGCCGCTTTACTTTACCAGAAAAAAATTCCGGTACCCATTTAAGGCTGGGTGAACCCGCAATCCGTCGGTTGGGATAGAACCCTACCTCTTGTCCTTTGCACTCCAGTTCACTAACCGCGGATCCAATGAAATAACATAGGTGAATATCCAATAAATTTGTTGGGCTGGTCTCAATATTTAAGGAAACTGTGTTAAGCTTCAGGGGAGAAAGGAGAATGATTAAGTAAGATTATTAAAGAGGTGACTTTTCTTAGAGAATTTTAGAGATTAAAATATATACCATTATACCATTGTGAAAGGCTCTTGGACTACTAGTATACTCATTTCATTGTAGATAATTCCTGGGTGCATTTTAGGCCTAGAAGTTTTACTATTGCGTACATGAATTAGTGTCAGTCAAATTAGTTGTGCGAACTTTCTTACAGAACTGTATAAAGTCATAGTACCGGCAGTTGCCTTAAACACAAATAAAATTGTACACTAACGATATATATAGTTTGACAGACTCATAGGCAGCAATAACCAGAATATATGTGCAATTATAAAGACATTTATATGCAAGCAAGAAGCTTATTCAGATGAGTTTGTGAAATGCACCTAGAGAACTGTGTAAATAAACTTGTGAACGTAATCAAAATTGTGTCTATGTGTCGTCGCATGAAGTGTTGCGGACGAGTCAATTACAGGACATGTGCAATTGCAGTTTCATGTGTTGTACTATTTCCGATGTATGTTCGCGGCTGGAACATGTACTCTGTAATATAGTGGTGAGCATAGTACATGTAAGGGAGCCGCGATAGCTCAGTGGTTAGTGAACTGGACTACAAAGGACAAGAGGTAGGGTTCGATCCAAGCGACGGCTTCCGGTTCACCCAACCTTTAATGGGTACCGGATTTTTTTCTGGGAAAGTAAAGCGGCACGGGCGTAATACCCACCATATTACCCCAAAAATCATGTGCCGAAGGTCTGTAAAATTTATGGTCACTAACACCGTATTCACTATACGCCACTTAACGTGACGGGGTACTTTACTTTTTTTTTTATAGTTCATGTACCTCAAAACGACAGCAATCTCTTGTTCGACTTATATACTCATAATAATAAATTGCTCACTATTTATTTCATAGTTTAGGGCTCATTGGATGCTGGATCACTAAAGTTTTCTAGGAGCGATTAATGTGGCAGAAGTTGCGATGAATATGGAAAGGACGTTTATCTTCAAATATTTTCGATTTATTTTTATTTTCAATCCCTGAGGGCATCATGTATCGGAGGAGTGTGAGATGAAATAGGAGGAGTGGATACGTGTCAGGAATGAAGGAAATCGTGAAGTGTGAGAACGAGGAATGGGAGTGGATGAATGTTAGTCGTAAAGGAAAAGGGGTAAGAGAGAGGAGAACGCGCAAAAGATCTTTACTCCTAAGTAAAGACGAGGGAGCAGTGCAGGGTAGGTATTTATGATTCATTAGTCAAGAGGTGACTGATTTGTGTTGAGATTTTGATGACATAATCTCCAGGATGAATCTTGACTCAGCAAATCGGAAGCAGCCAGACTGGCAACCGACCATACAAGTGTTTACATAAAAAACTTGTAACATATATACATATTTACATATTTACAATAGCATTCTCTTTGCTATTAAGAGAATTATTCGTGTTTCATGAGGATATTTTAGCGTAGTTAAAAATAGAGTTAATATACAACTGTAGAATTTGAAAGTTGTGGAGAGTTACCTGACATGATTACCTACGCCAGCAAGCACTGTACTTAATCGTGTACTCAACGCCGTTTGATTTAAATACGCTTAGTGGCGTGCCTGCTAGCGTCACACTGCTGGGATAATCATGAAGTAGAAATCTTATATAATTATTAACCATTATAGTTAATTACAAACAGTTCTTTAACCCTCACATAAAATTATTATGCGGTTGTATATGCTTATACTCGTATATATATTATATCACAAAAAACGGAAGTCAGGCATGAAAGATCAAGCTTTCTGAGATATAACAAATAGAAAGAGTTTAAATACAAACCAAAGATAATCGAAGAATAAGAATAAGCGCTTCACAGTATCAAACACATTTGTATAAGTAAAAGCTGTAATTAAAGTTAAAACTTGAGAACAGTAAAGTCTTCTAATGAATGAAACGCTTGTTGGAATAGATATCAAACAAGGAAACCAATAACTACTCTCTTCCAGCCGGAGAAATGTGTGCAAACAAGTGGCAATTCATATGACAGCAATACAACCTTTCAGGGGTTAAGGCAAAGAAATGCAAATGAATGCATAAAAATGCGACTCTGCAGTAAAGCTGAATGTGAGGAAAATGAAAAAAAGAAGAGAAACATGGTATGTTAGAAGCTTTACGTGATTAGTGAACGACACAGATTAAACTACGTTTCGGGCCAATAGGCCTTCAGCAGGAACACACAAAACACACACACACGGATATGTAAGTAAAACTAATAACGAAACATCCAAAACAAAAATAATCGAAATATGTTAAGAAAATAAACATTTCTATCCTGTGTGTCAGGCCGAGGTCAAAATGAAAAGGAAATGGGAACCTGAGTGTGGCTGTCGTGAATGTGCAGAAATGTGCGCAAATGCACACAGAACCAGAGGAGTTCACACAGGGGTCAGTGTGCAAACACAAAGGAGAAAGAATAGAACAGTAGACTAACAGGTGCTCAAAAGGCGGTAAGAGTGAGATGTCTGAGAGTGGGATACAATCAAAACAAATGAAAGGTAAGGAGCACAGGGAAAAGGTATAGAGGAGAACACCGAAGTGTCTCATAAGGGACTAGAGGAGAAGAACTATAAATAGCATGGCATAGTAGATAGACCAAAGAACCCAAATATGTGTAGTAGAGAAGGATATGCAAAAGGGAAGGAGCAACCAAAAGGAAACTATGTGTATGAGTGTGATACATTCATGCCTCGTGGGGTCAGCGAACCATACTGGACTATGAGGCGATTTTCCAAAGTATAGCGGCTGCGGTCGCCATAGTGACAAAGGACAATCCCAGTGACACGGATGTCGTCTTTGCCCTTGTGATCAGTGGAGTTGAAGTTGGAAGACACTGGAGTACCAGTATTCTGTTGGACATCCCGTAGATGTTCACAAAATCTTTCCGCTAATCTTCTACCAGACTCACCAATATAGGTCATGTGGCATCGTTGGCACATGATGGCATAAATGATGTTGCGGGACACACACGTGAAGCCATACTTGATCTCGAACCGTCCATTAGGGAATAAGACAGAGTCAGTAGGGAGCACATAGGCACAGGTGATACAGTTACGACCACAAGGGGCCGTACCGAAGTGTTGAGGGGGGAGCGAGGGAGATGGCTCTTAACCTAAATATCTCTCAAATTCCTGTCGCGCTTGAAAGCGATCATCGGGGGATCAATAAAAAGATACAACCTTTCACCAAAACAAAAGGATCTAACTAAAAAATCGTCATCCACATCGAGCGTCATACAAGTGATATCAGTCCGAAACAGGAAAACTATTCAATACATAAGTACATTATAAGGAAATACAGAACTTTGTTGCGTCCCTGGAAACGAGAAAGCAGATGAACTCGCAAACGTTGGTGGGAACCTTTCAGTCCAACCAGCCCCTGAGTCTCAAGGAAGTTAAGACAATCCTGAAACAAGCTAGGAAAACAGAATGAGAATGAGAAAGTAAGAAACAATATTTTAAAACAGCTGAAAATTAGGTTCTAAATATACAATACAAATATATTATTAGACAGAACTGGAGTCGTCAGTCGCTGGACACTGCGAGACTTGCTGAGGAGGGGATCTGAGCACCTATGGACATGTTCGGAGTGCAATGATGATGACCCACAAATAACTCAATAACTCAAATATATTATATAATTGACATGCAAAGAAGCATAGTTATATTGTGAAAACATATAGACGATCTGTTATGTATAAAAGCGTATTAAAACAAAAAGCATATTAAAAGTAAATAAAGATGAACACAAATGCAGAATAAAAAAGACAATCAGTACTAGAGTAGATTGATAGTATCAAGAGGTAGACTGGGGAAATCAAAAATAGTGTGTCTTGAGAGCAAGAGATAAGCAAAGTGGGGCTCCAAGATAGGGGACCGTCGATCAGGAGACAGTTCGATATGATCATGATTTGTTCTGACAGATATTGTGTTAGTCTTTTAGTGCCTGCATACAAATGTTCAGCATTGACAGAGCACTCGTTACTGGGTTTTAAATTGTAATGACTCAAGTATTTAGGGACTGTTGCTTTGGTATTTCAGGAATATAGCAATCAAGGAATAAGGGCACAAAGAAGAAGGGAAAGTTGAAAGCAGTTGAAGAGTCAAATGTGGTATTGGGATTTAGAATGTACAACTAGTTTCACATGACCGAGATCTGATAGTGATATGTTACATGCCTGAGATTGGAACTAGAGCACCATCAATTAGTCACTTGAACTAAAGCTTAATCTTTGTTGAATTAGAACTGGAATGTGACTCTTTTAAGGCTAGAGTTAGTGTGTCACATTTCTGAGACTAGAATTGGAATGTCACATTTCTGAGACTAGAATTAATATACGGTTGGACAGACAGACGGATACACGGACACATAGATAGATATATAGATATAAAGATGGACAGACGGACGGATACACGGACACATAGATAGATATATAGATATAAAGATGGACAGACAGACGGATACACGGACACATAGATAGATATATAGATATAAAGATGGACAGACGGACGGACGGACGGACGGACGGACGGACGGACGGACGGACGGACGGACGGACGGACGGACGGACAGACAGACAGACAGACAGACAGACAGACAGACAGACAGACAGACAGACAGACAGACAGACAGACAGACAGACAGACAGACAGACAGACAGACAGACAGACAGACAGACAGACAGACAGACAGACAGACAGACAGACAGACAGACAGATAGATAGATAGATAGATAGATAGATAGATAGATAGATAGATAGATAGATAGATAGATAGATAGATAGATAGATAGATAGATAGATAGATAGATAGATAGATAGATAGATAGATAGATAGATAGATAGATAGATAGATAGATAGATAGATAGATAGATAGATAGATAGAAAGAGAGATAGATAGAAAGAGAGATAGATAGACAGATAGACAGATAGACAGACAGACAGACAGACAGACAGACAGACAGACAGACAGACAGACAGACAGACAGACAGACAGACAGACAGACAGACAGACAGACAGATAGATAGATAGATAGATAGATAGATAGATAGATAGATAGATAGATAGATAGATAGATAGATAGATAGATAGATAGATAGATAGATAGACAGACAGACAGACAGACAGACAGACAGACAGACAGACAGACAGACAGACAGACAGACAGACAGACAGACAGATAGATAGATAGATAGATAGATAGATAGATAGATAGATAGATAGATAGATAGATAGATAGATAGATAGATAGATAGATAGATAGATAGATAGATAGATAGATAGATAGATAGATAGATAGATAGATAGATAGATAGATAGATAGATAGATAGATAGACAGACAGACAGACAGACAGACAGACAGACAGACAGACAGACAGACAGACAGACAGACAGACAGACAGACAGACAGACAGATAGATAGATAGATAGATAGATAGATAGATAGATAGATAGAGAGAGACAGATAGAGTAAAATTATGTCACATTTCTGAGATTAAGCATAAAATGTCACATTTCTTAGGCTAGATTTTAAACGTTACAAATTTATACCTAAAATATCACATTCCAGAGAGTGAAATTAAAATTCCATAGATGTGAAACATAATTAAAATGTCACAATTCTTAAACTAGAACTAAATTGTCACTTTTTTCAGAAAATGAAAATAAAATGTCGATCGGTATCAACTCAAATTCAATGTCGATCGGTATCAACTCAAATTGAATGTCGATCGGTATCAACTCAAATTGAATGTCGATCGGTATCAACTCAAATTCAATGTCGATCGGTATCAAACTCAAATTGAATGCCGATCGGTATCAACTCAAATTCAATGTCGATCGGTATCAAACTCAAATTGAATGCCGATCGGTATCAACTCAAATTCAATGTCGATCGGTATCAACTAAAATTCAATGTCGATCGGTATCAGGCCAAATTCAATGTCGATCGGTATCAACTCAAATTGAATGTCGATCGGTATCAACTCAAATTCAATGTCGATCGGTATCAACTCAAATTCAATGTCGATCGGTATCAACTCAAATTGAATGTCGATCGGTATCAACTCAAATTCAATGTCGATCGGTATCAACTCAAATTCAATGTCGATCGGTATCAACTCAAATTGAATGTCGATCGGTATCAACTCAAATTCAACATCGATATAACGATATAAGTTTTACACCGCATCAAATAAGAAACGGCGGCTAGATGATCTGGACCAAAGACGTCAACCCCTGGACAGAAAGGTCCCAGGTTCGAGTCCCATCACAGAGCGTGGGAATTGTTCTCTTTGAATCTGTGTTTGTTTTCTTGGCTTTACCTTCCTCCGAACTCTCGGGTAAAAGCAAAAAGAAAAAAAAAAGGAGATTCCTTGTTCATTCTACGACGTTTCATGGAAATGCGACGTTTCAAGGAAATGCGACGTTTCAAGGAAATGCGACGTTTCAAGGAAATGCGACGTTTCTGAAATGTGTCAGAAGAATGTCAGGAAACAGCTTAAGGGACAGAATAAGAAACACTGACCTGAGGAAGAAACTCGAAATTGAACCAGCCATCGAATACATAAAGAAACAACAGATAAAATGGTTCGGTCACATAACAAGAGAAAAAGAACTAACAATGAATCAAAGAGCCATAAACAAACGCTACGAAAACGCCAGATTAAGAGAAAGACCGAGAAAGAGATGGATAAAGGGAATACTAGAGTCACTAGGAGGAATAACATCAGAAGAAGCCAACAGAAGAGCAAAGAATCGCAGATTGTATCTCCCCTCGACGCCAACGGCAATAGATAAAGGACAGAAGAAGAAGGAGACGTTTAAAGGACCTCTTGGCAGTTAGACAACAAGAGTAGGCCAAGAGTTGATTGCTGACTGGCAAAATTGGTAGGAGAAAACCTGCCCAAAAATTGCACACTCTTGAGGATAAAAAATAATAGGACCTCTAAAGTCGAAGGATATCGGCCTGTGTGGCGAGGGACACCTGTTCACACAGCAACCGGTACGAAAAATAACGGGGAAAAGTTAAATTCACGTAAATTCAGTGCTTCAGGTCATGGCTACAGATATAAACTGAGGAACGTAACAAACAATATATGAGAAATGTAATAAATATGGGAGATATTCAAGAATATAATAAATACAATACATATTCTTAAATATGGGAGATAATCAAGAATAAAATAAATACAATACATATTCTTAAATATGGGAGATAATCAAGAATAAAATAAATACAATAAATACAATAAATATTCTTAAATATGGGAGATAATCAAGAATAAAATAAATACAATCAATGTTTTTGAAAATGGGAGATAATCAAGAATAATATCAATATAATAAATTTTCTGTTTACTATTGAGTTATTGAGTTATTTGCGGGTCATCATCATTGCACTCCGAACATGCCCATAGGTGCTCAGATCCCCTCCTCAGCAAGTCTCGCAGTATCCAGCGACTGACGACTCCAGTTCTATGTTGGTTGATAAGTCTTCTTACACGGCCACTAAGTTTCTCATTTCTGGCTGTGCCCATCTTAACTCCCATTTCCATCATCCGAAGAAGTGACGTGGATCTGTGTTTGTCGAAGTCCTGTGCTCTGTTTACTAATTGTCATCTGTTTACTAATTGTCATCTGTTTACTAATAGTCTGGCTAAGATACAATTATTGTAAAGTGCATAGTAGACATTGAAACTGTTTTACCGACGTTGCAAAGATAAGAATATGGATGCCTAGTTATTAAGAAACGTAGTTTTATAGAAGATTGTCCAGTATAGTTCGTTTAGTTATTTAGGTCCTCGCTGCTGGACAATAGCACCAGATAGAAATGATAATTCTCCCAGTCTGACGATTCACTGCTAGGTCTTGTTTTGTTCTCAAGCCCATAGTGAGCCCTGTCTAATAATTGTTCATCTTTTAGTTTTTTTTTTAAAATGGGTTTCCTTGCTTTCTCTTGTTACCTGGTGTCCACATAAAGCCAGTCGCAGAAATTTTATTTCGTCCAATCTAAGCACACGACCAATGTAATTCCAGCGTGTTGTGCGCAAAAAGTTTGATGAGTTTTCGTGTTTTATTTGGAGTAATGTCCCATCTATATTCCCGAAGGACATTTTCTTAAATTTAGTATAACACAATTTTAAGACATGAGGACAAACATAAAGGCTTTTAATTTCTTTCATTTTTATATTTTATATTTTATATTTTTCTCTTCTTGGTATTCAGTAACCTTGATAGAGCAACTTTTATAACTGCAGCCATGATGCCTCTTCTCATTACTACCCTGTTTGCGGCTATTCTTGTATGTTGACGTATCATAAATCACTTTTTTTTTCTAATCTTTTCTTCTGTCTGCGCGTTTTCTGTCTCGATCCATCGTTCTCCGCAAATTGGTTTTTGTCATAGTCGACGCGTGGGATATATGGCAATACCACATGAGTATAACATTACATTATGGCAGTGGTTCAAAAACGGTTGATACACGCTGCTCCCTTTCCCGGGCGATCGGCGGCACCCACATGACAGTTGATATCGTACAGGTTAGGTCACTCTGATTCCTTGATAGGATTTACAAGTAAGTAAAGAGCCCTGTCACGTCAAGTGGCATATAGGGAATATAGTGTTAGAGTGTCAATAATTTTTACAGACCTTCAACACATCACTTTTTGGGATAATATGGTCGGTATTACGCCCATGCCGCTTTACTTTCGCAGAGAAAAATCTGGAAGACATTTAAGGATGGGTGAACCCGGAAGCCATCGATCAGTATCGAACCCGACTCTTGTCCTTTGTAGTCCAGTTCACTAACCACTAAGCTATAGTAGACATTGACACTACCACTAAGCTATCGCGGCTCTATGATAGGATACAATATTATAAATGACGGCATCATTAACACTATCATGTAGAACCACGTTTGTGTAATAAAAATAAACATATGTAGATGTCATTTTATGATTTCTAACCACTTAGTAGACACACTCAAATATCCTCGGAACCGCGGCGCCAAAGGCAACGTTTGCCGGGGCACCTCGGCACCACGCCACACACATTGAGTGAGAACCATTCATCACTGAGTGCCGTCTCCGCATCGAAGGTTGCCTACCAAGGAGCGCCATTCTGTTTTATCTTTTGCTTTGATGATGCAGTTTGTCATATGCTGACTTGTCCATCTTTTGATATACTCGTCCACGTTAGTTTTAGTCTGCCTCTGCCTCTTTTTCCTTGTATTTTTCCTTCCAAGATTACTTTTAGTAGGCAGTTGTGTCTTTTAACATGTCCAAACAAATTTTATTTTTCTTGTTTGAGAGAAGTGATAACCACTGCGCTATAGTAAACGCATAAATTTATTTGTAAAGCGTCACACTATGTAGAGATGTTTTCACACCTTGTGACGTATAGCACAATATAGTTTCGGAGGATTTGCTGGTGTGGTCGATATCGCAGAAGGCGCCTTTCTTTCTATAGAGAACATTTCTAGCACACATGTTTCATACGCTGCGTGGACACCCAAGGCAATTTCGACACATAAAATAAAATACACGCAAGCTTGTAAATTAACATGTATGGACAGAAGATGAGTTACATTAACTTATGTTAATGCTTAAACTTTATTATTATAATTTACTTTTTACGAAAAAAAACTACATATACAATTTTCAGCCTATCAAGAAACACACTCTCCGAAAACTTGAAGATAAAAGACCATACACTCCCTATTGACCAAAACCCGACATATCTTGGCGTCACCATGAATCGCAGAATGACTTGGAAAAATCAGATAGACAGAGAAAGGAAAAAAGCCAGAAAACGAATGAATATTATAAAAAAAAAAGGCAGGAATGGACTGGGGGCAGACAGCAATATTTTGAAAAGTCTATACGTAGGAAGAGTCAGACCTGTTCTAGAGTATGGAGTCACAGCCTGGGCTATGGCTTCCAAATCACACAATAGCAAAATTAACAGAACACAGAACCAAGTTGCTCGTATCATCACTGGTGCTATGAAATCTACACCTATCAAGGCTCTAGAAACAGTAACAGGTTTACAACCTTTAGATGACAGACGGGTCACTAAAGTATTGCAAGAAGCGGAGAAATATAAAAGGCTCCTTAGCCATCCCATGCACCAAAGAATAACTGGTTTCGGAATTGTACGACTCAAGAGGAGCAACTTCGCTGCAATCGCCAATGAACTAACTACTGGAGACCCAGTACTTTCCCAAACAATACCGAAACCCTTGGGCTCATCTGATATGTCTCTTCATGGGAAACAAAAAATAACAGAACTTAAGGAAAATATAACAGGAATCATGAAAAAAAGCTCACAATCAGACACAGGAAGAAAACACGTAGCAGAAAAACACACACACGATACCTACCCACAGGACTCTTGGTCCCACATATACACAGATGGCTCTGCTACAAATGCTACAAATGGAGGTGTGTTCTTGACGCTGAATAATCAGGACGAGATCACCAAGTCAATAGCTACTGGAAAATTCTCAAACAACTTTAAAGCAGAAACTGAGGCCATCAGAGATGCTGCAACACTGGCTACTCAACACAAAAATAACATGCACAATAAATTGGTCATTCTGACTGATGCACTGTCAGTACTATCAGCTCTGAAACGCCCAAAGAACAATGAACTAGATGACTTGAGAACAACCCTGGACCAAATATGTAATAACTTCCTGAAGCGAGAAACGAGAACACCCAAAGCATAACGAGAGTGACGGATACCACCAACTATCAAGGAGGGATCAAGTCATCATACTTCGCCTACGCACTAGCCACAATAGAATGAGAAATCACATGTTCACCAAACTCAAAATAGGTACAACCAGCCTATGCCACTGTACACTGGACAATATGACTACAAAACATGTTCTACAGGATTGCCCCCAGTACACAAATCTGAGAAGAGCAATGTGGTCCACGCCGACCTCCCTGGAAGAAAAACTATATAGGGCAATCGATTCGCTTAAACAGACATCTGACTTCACGAGAGAGTCTGGAATCCCACTCTGATTGATTCTTGATCGCAGAGAGAGAGATAGAGAGAGAGAAACTTTACTATTTTGATGATACATATACGAATCATTTCAGAGGAGGAGGTATGTTTACAGCACTCATAAAGAAAAATCACAAATAATCAACAATGAAAAAAAAACAAAGAACAATATATATTCCGAAGCAGGCTCGAACCCGTACTCTTTGGCACAGCG
The DNA here is from genome assembly GCA_032433765.1 of Megaustenia siamemsis. Taxonomy (NCBI): domain Eukaryota; kingdom Metazoa; phylum Mollusca; class Gastropoda; order Stylommatophora; family Ariophantidae; genus Megaustenia; species Megaustenia siamemsis. The sequence continues at coordinate 98,547,283 of JAVIAB010000051.1, forward strand.
CCTTGCCACGAGTAACCAAAAGCTTGAGCACACGGCCAACTCAGCTATCTTAAAAAATAGCTATAATTGGCGATGTTTTTCATGGATGTGTACTCATGACTATAGCATAGGGTTACGATAACAAATCGGGAATAAATTGTGTTTCTGTATGTTCCTATTAAGACAAGTTTCTCCCGACTAGGGTAGGACTGAATACTTGCGTTGCAGACAATCAATCATAGAGCGAACCAACACGAATAGTAGCCTCCAGTGGTTTACACTGGAGACAAATAAAATAATAAATGTATATTATAAAAGAGGGAAACTTCCGAGGCGATAGATCGGTGAATCATCATATCAGAGGAGGAATTATGTTTACAGCACTCGAAAAAAATAACAATTAATCAACAGCAGGGAAAAAAACATCTTAAAATAATCTTAATGATACATAATTGTTTTAATATACGTTCCCATCAAATCTTTAGTCCACGTAATTATTTATTTTGTTATTGCTAATAACTAGGTATATTACCTTTGTACACCGTGGAGTTGATTTAAAACTAGTGCTGAAATAAGCGAAATAAGCGGCCAACAATTTCAGCTAAAATATATATTGAAGAGAAAAAGGTGGTCATATGTTGGCTATGTGATGAGAAGTGACAACAGGAAAACCTCAAATCAAGCCTTCATATAGAAACCATAGGGTAAAAGAAAAAAAAAGATATTTAGAGAAACACTGAAAAGAACACGGAGGCGAGAGGTAACAACAGCAGGCAGCAGCTCTCCCCCTCCTTCCAGAGATTAAACAACTCGCCCAGAATATATAAGTGTGGTGAGATGCAACGCGGGTTCTGTGAAAGGTCTGATGTTTGATTATAAAGATCGAAGGACAAAACAATCTAGAATTTATTCTCTATGTGCCATCTTCGGCTCGAAAGGACAAAAGAAAGATAGACAGATAGATTATTAGACAAGATAATGACATAATTATTTCTATTAAAGTGTTTCCCAAACAACCTCGTATAGTGACCCTTTTTAAAAACAATAAAATGATATTCATTGTCTACACCTATTCCATCAGGTAAAATAGCGAATCGGACAAAATTGTCTTGTGCTCTGGACAAGAAGAATAAAGAGCAGCCGTACCGGTTTTCGAAACAATCCCATACTTCTTGATTGCTTTACGTGATTATGCTTTAATTCATTGGTTCTTTAGTTCTTTGGTTATGGGAGGCCCCGGTATCACTGCAAACGAATTAAAATCCATAATTGCTCAACCGCCCGTGCCAGTGCACGGTATCAGTAATCCGAATTACTAACTCATCTCCCAAACAAAGAAAGGTAGCTGTAGTACCCATCATAGCAGTCTAAGCACACGCCAAAAGACATAAGACGAAAACGTACAGAAAGTGAACACAGCCAACTGTTCCCTGTCATACGATATCAACATTCATCGTAAACAAGTGGAATATCGAAACATGATCAAAACGGATGAAACACACAGCTCACGGTGTGCACAGAGCATCTAACGCAGTAGCTCCTGCAACAAGCCGGACTTGGAATATGATGAAACTGCAACAAGGAACACTGTCATACATAGCCTTCAATAGTTCCTGCCGCCTATCCACCATATAACCAGAAGTCCACGTCCTCCTGAAAATGGTGATCGTCATATTTTTAAAATGTATAGCGCTCTGATGATGTTAAGACATCGTTTTTTTACTCCAAATCCGAACATATAAAACACAGTTAGTTGTCAGATTATCCCCGTCGCACATCAAACCACAGACCGTAAGATTAGCGCGTGGCCGGTCTTGGGATATACGATGAGCCATTATTATGACGTAGCACACACAACAATGGCAGCGCCCATAAATTCATGATTACTCTAGTGAATGCAGCCTACAACGAACGAAATACAGTGCAAATTACCTAAAGAGATACAACTGCGGCTGACTTGACGAAGCAGTTCACATTAATGAATTGTAACATGTAAATAACTTGCGTGAAGCAATTCCAACAACGGTCATGAACAGCACCCAGTGTGACGTAAAGCGCAGATCAGCTCTAGATGGTGGAAGGTCGCATTCACAACACTTGATTTGTCAAAAAGTAATATTGCCGTGCGTACTACTCCGCTTCATCGGCGCAGATGTGTTAAGTAGAACATTTTGACTTTAACGCAGAAAAGTGCAATGGAGAGCCGAAATTAATCAGACCCCAAATGCACTTTCTGCAGCGATTGAGAGAGCGTGAACTAATTCCACCATTTTTGAAACGAAATCTTTAATTCTGATGTCCAGTACGTCAAATGTTAAAGTAAAGTTCCCCGTCACGCCAACGTGGCGTATATGGAATATGGCGTTAGTGATCATAATTTCTATAGACCTTCAGCACATGATTTTTGGGTTAATATGGTCGATATTACGTCCGTGCCGCTTTACTTTCCCATAAAAAATCCGGTACCCATTGAAGGTTGGGTGAACCGGAAGCCGTCGATTAGGATCGAACCCGATCTCTTGTCATTTGCAGTCCAGTTCACTAACCCCTGAGCTCTTGCAGCTCATTGAATATCAAATGAGTACATACAAAAGCAACATATATATAATGGTTACGGTTAATCGAAGGCCCCGGCATCACTGTAAACAAATTAAAATCCATAATTGTTCAACCGCCCGTGCCAGTGGAATCATCCGAATTAAAGCTCATCTAATTGAAGGATCCAAACAAAGAAAGGCAGCTGCAGTCACGCATAGCAGCTACGGCACACACCCAAAAGACATACGGCCAAGCGGCATCGAAAGTGAACGCAGGTGAACTGTCCTTCGTCATACGATATCACCATTAATTGTAAGCAATCGGAATATTGAAACACGATCTAGATGAAAAACGCAGTTGACGATGCATAGAGCGCTAAACTAAGTAGCTCCGGCAGCAAGCCGGACTTGGAATATGAGGAAACTGCAACAAGAAACATTTTTCAGACTGAGCTTCAATGGTTCCTGGAGACAAATAATAATAACTGAATATTACTATAGAGGGAAACTTCCGAGGCGATAATCAGCGAATCATAAGAGGGATATGTATGTTTACATCACTCGGAAAAAATGACAAATAATCAACAATAGAAAAAAAGAGCAAAGAACAACATATGGTCCGAAGCAGGATCGAACCCGTACTCCTTGACACAGCGCCTTACCACGAAAAGCCAAACGTTAGAGAACACTGCCAACTCGGCTAACTAAAAAACTAGCCATCATTGGCGATGCCTTTCACGCAGATATTCTCATAACTCTAACATAGTGCTGCTATCACAGCTCGGAAATAAATTGTGTATCTGTATTTTTCCTATTAAAACAAGTATCCCCCGTATTTACACAATTAATTTCCGAGCTGTGATCGCAGCCCTATGCTATATATTCAATGGTTCCTGTAGCCTATCCGCCATATTGACCGGAAGTCCAGATAAAATGGTTTGGCAAACTGACACGATAGAAAAATCCAATGACGACACAACGAGCCTTCAACAAACGCCACGAATACGCCTCTCCAAGTCCTGCAACGAAATAGACCGATCGATGGAATACTTTTTATTATACACGTTTGGAAATATAATAGTAGGAGAGGCCAACAGAAAAGTCAAGGACCGCAGACAATATCACCCCACAACGTTGAAAGGTAAATTAGAAAAAAAAAACAACAGGAAGATTAAGAGCATATAAATGCTACTCTTCCGTTAGACTGTGGACTTTTTGCTCATTTTAACCCAATGCATTGTTTTTCCGATCAGTAAATTTATAGTAAATTACTTCAGGCAACATGAACAATTGTTTAATTATTAATTGTTTATCGTAAAATTGTCTGTGAATTTGTCAGTGGACTTCCTTACTGTTATTACTCTATTTATTTGAGTTATTTGTGGGTCATCATCATTGCACTCCGAACTTGTCCATATGTGCTCAGATCTCCTCCTCAGCAAGTCCCGTAGTGTCCAGCGACCGATGACTCCGGTTCTGTGTTGGTTGATTAGCTTTTCTACACGCCCACTAAGTTTCTCGTTTCTGACTGTGCCCATCTTAACTCCCATCTCTTTCCTCCGAAAGAGTGACGTGGACTCATGGTTGTCGAAGTCCTGTGTTCTTCCCACTTACCGGAGGGCATTGATGATGTCCGCACGATCCATTGGTTGATCATCATCAACAATAGAGCTGCTAGCCAACCTGTCCGCTCTTTCATTTCCCCGTACTCCCACATGTCCTGGGACGTAGACAAAGGTGATCTTACGTATTTTTGACTTCTGTAATGACTCTACCCATTGCATACGTACAGACCCCGCCTCCACTTTTCTTATCATGCTTATCGAATCACTCAGTATACAGGCGTGGGCGTAGTCTCTAACCAGATGAATGCCTTGGCCACTGTTATTACATTGTTATTACATTGTTATTTCATTGTTATTTCTGTGTTATTTCACTGTTATTACACTGTTATTACTATATTACCTACACTAGGACAATAGTGAGACCTTGCTATTTCAGCTGCGGAGATTGGAGAGAGTAAAAAAGGGATATACTATATACTCTGAGTAAAACAGTACTCTCTCACTTTCTCTGTATATATATATATATATATATATATATATATATATATGTGTGTGTGTGTGTGTGTATGTATACATGTATATTTATAAATGACCAGAGATAGGGTTTTGAAATAAATCATTAACCACTGTTTAAAAGAAAGAGTAGCTGAGGTCACGACATAAGATAGACTAAATCAAGAAACAATAAAGCAAAGGATTTGAAGGTGTGGCACCGACCTTCAACAGGAAACAAGAACTAGGCAACATTAATAGTCAGAAAAAAAACGGGATAAGGGAAAAGGCAGATCTAGAAGACATTACGATGAGTGCCGTACCCTTGACAAATCACAGCGCAGAGGTTCTATGTTACATTCTTTTTGGTCTCTACAAAGAAAATAAATGGTGGAAATGGAAGCAAACAATATGGGCGGATTAGTGAACTCATCACTTTTCATGAGAAACGCCAGTTTTAAAGTGAGTGCTTTCAAGTTGATGTTTCAGGAAAAAAAAGGTACCTGACTTTCTATCACGGAAGAAAATATTGATTGGTCAGCACCATCTTCCTGTCTCTGCTCCTGTCTCTCTCTCCTTCTCGCTTTCTCTCTTTTTCTATCTGCCTCTCAGTCTTATTCCCTGCATGCCTGTCTCACTGTCTGTCTATCTCACCGTTTTTTTTTGGGTACCGGTCGGCTAGCGAGCCAGCCATCCTGCTTGTCTGTTAGTCTGTCTGTCTGTCGTTACGATGTTTCCCCATTATTGGGGTTTCCTTCTGACCTCAAGAATAAAGGCCGCATGTCTAGTGTAGCCGCCACGAGATGTTGAGGTGAGAGTCTGTTTTTGACCTCGTTATAAAAAAAATAATAACACACACGAAGAATGACAAGATATACATTCGACTACTTGCTTTCTGATACGATTAATTAAATTGTCTAGCTGATCGTTGCACTTTATATCATCAATTTCCTCCTTTTTTGATATTAACAATAATTTGAGGAATGTCGTATCACTAATCCAGGAGAGAGCTTCTAATAACATCACCCAGCTATATCAATCAAAAACTTCCATTGGCTTATTTCGCCTCAAGAGGGAATATAAATTGCTATATAGACTCTTGCTCTCAGTTAGAATTAGATATATATATATATATATATATATATATATATATATATATATATAACTAATTATAATATAATAATAAATAATATATATATATAACCTTTTTGATTTTTTAGCCCGAGGGGGTCATGGGGTACCCTGAGAGACTTCGTAAACCTTCTCAATTTGCCCCCTTTTTTAGTCATTCTTTGGGATTATGCAAAGTCGAGGTCTGTCATTCATTGATGTTATCTTCCCATCTCTTTCGCTGCCTACCTCTCCTTCTCGATCCTTTTACAGTTCCATTGCAGATTGGTACTAGGGAACCACGATAGCTCAGTAGTTAGAGAACTGGACTGCTGAAGACAAGACGTCAAGTTCGATCCTAACGGAGGGCTTCCGGGTTCACCGCAGTTTAAACAGGTACCGGAATGTATATATACATATATTTTATAATAAGTAAAAAAGTAAACTGCTCCGACACGCCATCAAAATACGGGACGAGGTAAAACCTAATAGTAAATATTTATTAACGCTTTGTTTCCGGTAAAGAATGAACCGTCAGTGCAAAAAAAAGAACAAGAAAAAAAACTGTCACGATACAAACTATCTCATCATCATCAAGTACCGGGCTGCTGGCGTAGGTGATTATGTCTCTCCACAACTTTCGATCTCGACAGTTATTTATCATTTCTGTTGTTGATCTTCTGCCTTGCCATTCTTTTAAGCTGTCTGGCATCTTTTCTCTTTGTTTCCCTCTATCTCTTCGTCCCTCAATTTTCCCAGTTGTTACAATATATTCCAGTTGTTCTCTTCTTATTACATGGCCAAAAAATGATGATTGTGAATGAGAAACTATCTAGTCCCGCAAAAACAGTGTTTTATGAAATAGTCTATATAAGATAAGATATAATGTTAGATTATTGGTTCACCGAGGTATTAAGAATGATTTTTTAGTTATCTTCTGGAAACAGAGACAATACTGGAGTAGTTCTGTCCCAATTATCGAAAAACGAGACAATGGTAAATAACAATTTGACAACAACACCATATTCATTAGAAGCCACACGGTGTGATGGGGCTATATTTTCGTTTTATCTCTTTCAGTCAAATTGGAGAGTTCTTATGACAGTTGATCTTCTGTAGCGAAGCGGTTAGGGTTAGAGCATTGACTTTTGTGATAAAATCAACATTGGTTGTTGTATTCCATTCTAGCACTCCATCAGGCTGGGAGCCGCGATAGCTCAGTGGTTAGTGAACTGGACTACAAAGGACAAAAGGTAGGGTTCGATCCCAACCGACGGCTTCCGCTTTCACCCAGCCTTTAATGGGCATCAGATATTTTCTGGGAAAGTAAAACGGCACGTGCGTAATACAGACCACATGACCCCAAAAATCATGTGCCCAAGGTCTGTAAAATGTATGGTCACTAACACCATATTGCCTATACGTCACTTGGCGTGACGGGGGTACTTGACTTACCTTTACTCCATCAGGCTAAGAAACACATCACTAAACTGGGGAAGTAATAAAAGAGAGGAAGACCACTGTTTGCTCATTTCTGTATCAAAATTATGGGCTATATAAGTGTTATATTCAATGTGTACAAGAGGGGACAGAAGCGCCCGACAGCAACAGCTGAAATTTTTCAGCGACTCAAAGCTGGTGGTTAACGCTATGATCAGTGAACCAGATCTATCCAGACCCTACTCTACCTCTTTACGTTGCTTCTAGAATCATACTAAACAATCTAGTCTGCTCTTAGTAATAGTCTAACCAGTCTAGTCTGGCCAAGTGAGTAGGGATTGAGAGGGAAGACAACCCGGTACTCTAAAATGTCGTGCTGATGTCGAACGTTTTGGATAGAAAACTTTAAAGATCGCAGTTCTATCGCAAACTACAACACAACACATACACGCCCACTCAGTGTCCTTTTACGGACGGATGACGAAGAGGCATATTCATTTACTCATCGCGCGAGTACAAGCTAGCAATATATCATCATAATCAAGTACCGGGCCTACTGGCGTAGGTGATCATGCCTCTCCACAACTTTCGATCTCGACAGTTATTTATCATTTCTGTTGTTGGCCGTCTGCCAAGCCATTCTCTTTAGCTGTTTGGTATTTTCTCACTTTGCTTCCCTCTATCTCTTCGTCTCTCAAATTTTCCAGTTATCACAATTTATTCCAGTTGTTCTCTTCTCATTACATGGCGAAAAAATGATGATTGTTTCTTCCTAATCTTGGAAATTAGTTCTCTTTTTGCTTTGGCCTCTTTCAGAACATTTTCATTACTCTTCTTAGCTGTCCATGTTATTCTCAATATTCTTCTGTAAAACCTCATTTCTACAGACTCCAGTGATTTTCTTGTCTGTGGCCCTATTGTCCATGATTCATATCCATATGTTAAGACTGGCTCTACATAACATTTAAGAACTCTTTTTCTTGTTTCTATTGTCAAAAATGGATTGCATAGTATCTTCCTCATTTTCTAGAAAGCTGCTTTTGCTTGAGCCATTCTGCATCTCACCTCTTGTGTACATCTTCCGTCTGAGGTTAACAAAGTTCAAGCAATATATATACAGATTAATAATAGTCTAATAGTCTCTCAACGGCAAGCATAACTTTGATAGTAACTATGGAGGAAAAAGCGAATGTTTATGGTATGACTTCCTATACGACCTTGGTTGACAAAATTGCCAAGGTAGAAGAGTACAAGTGATATTAACTCTTTCCGTACGGAAGCTTTTTATCACTGCAACGGAAGAGATTTCAGAGACAAAAATGTTCATATTTTGAAAAATAAATCTCCATATGACATGTTATATAAGAATTGTTAAATAATTGAACAAGGTATTAGATTTCACCAATACCAAGATGATACAAGACATTTAAAAAGAATATTGTTTGATGGACGGTTCACACTAATCAAATTGAGAGTGACGCACTGTGCGGCGAAACGTACGGAAAGAGTTAAGGATCTACTCTCTGCCGATGACAAGACATTGACAGCACCTCATCACAGGAATGCAATGAGTATTTTTTTTTTTCGTTCGCCAGCTTTTACCTCTGACGAAGCCACTAGAGACTAAGAACTGACTTTTGCGTGTTAATCCATTTTTCATTGGCAGCCGTGTGCTCAGGGGTCCCTCGCCGTACAGGCAGATAACTCCGACTTCGGAGGTACTCATATTTTTTCCGTCGATGAGTAATTGTTTCAACGTTTCAAGCTGGGCCTCGCTGCTGAGGGATTGCCGCAAAGAGAAATCATAAAGAAAAATTGCAACCGGTGTAGTCGGGATTTGAACCCACAACCTCTCTGTCTCCAGGCCGCCGGCTTCTTGCCTCGAGACCAACCAGTCCCTCAGCAATGAGTATGAAAATTTCTATTCCCATGAATACCTTTCCCTTCTCTGAACAACACTTGAATAAAAAACAAACACATTTTGCTCCAAAATGCCACTGCAAATGTGAGGAGATAAATATATGCTAGATAGCTGCAGAGTGCAAATATGTGAGGCAGAAAGCAGATTTCAAATATTTAGAAACAACATTCTCGAGACATGGCAAGATGTACAACAAGGGTAACGCTCTGACAGGGTCATGATGAACCAATATTTTATACAGCTTGCGCCCTTCTACAACACAAGATCAGTGCGCATCGGCATAATAAAAGTGTTTACATCTCCAGTTTGAAATTCCAGTGCTGAACGTGGTCGATCAGGACAGGTCAGGAGCAAAGTTATTCTACACATAAATGAGATGTTTGAGGAAAGTCGTTGGAGTAGAAGAGCTTCTGACACAATTATAAATGAGATTATATGAGGAAAAACTGGCATGGAAACAGTCTTGAATGACATACAGATACATAAAAGCTGGTTTGCTCCTCTGAGGAGTTTGACTTGCGATTATATCATCATCATTATCATCTACCACGCCGGTTGGCGTAGGCGATCATGTCCTTCCACAATCTTCTATCTACAGTGCATCGTATCAGTTCTGTTGTTGACTGCTTTCCATGTCATGACACCAAGCTATCTAGTATTTTCTCTCTTTGTCGTCCGCGATGTCTCTTTCCTTTTTTTTTTGCGAGTTGTAACCAAGTATTCCAACTTTTCTCTTCTCATGATGTGCTCGAAAAATGTTGATTGCTTCTTTCTGATGTTTTTTAGGAGCTTATTTTTAGCCTCTTTGAGAATTTCCTTATTGCTCTTTTTAGCTGTAAATGGAACTTCTGAGAAATCCCATTTCTGTATCCTATAATCGCCTTTTCATTTGTTTGTCTACTGTCCATGATTCGCTTCCATAGGTCAGAATTGGTTCTATATAGTACAGATGAACTCTCTTTCTCATTTCTATTGACATAGGTTTGTTGCACGAGATATTTTTCATTTTCTGAAATGCTATTTTTGGCCTGAGCTATTCTGCTTTTTAATTTTGTGATGTATCTTCTATCTGATGTTATTATTGTGCCCAATTATTTGACGCGTTGCACTTGTTTCAGATTTGTCCTGGTTATTTTTATGTTGTACGATGGTGATGATTGTTACTTTGATATGACCATTACTTCTGTTTTCTTACTATTCAGACTGAGACCTTTTTTGTTGCTTTCTTTTACTATTATGTCTACCATGTCTTGTAGTTCATTCTCTTTCTCTGCTATTAAGACTGTGTCATCCACATATCGCAAATTATTTATGATGTGACCGTTGACTTCAATTCCTTTTTTTGTCTACTATTGATCTCATAATATATAGCAAGCAAGAAAAAGTATCACCGCCACACATCTTCGTGTATATGTAATATTATGTAAGTGTTTATTTTGTTTAACTGGCGGCACATTTATTTTTGGGGCGGCGGGTACCGCCAGCATAACGCCGGTGCTGTCTTTTTTTTATGTTTTAGAAAAAAAAAAGTCAGTACTCCTTTAAGGCTGGAACTTGAAGTTCGTTGATCGAAATCAAACTCACATCTCGTGTAATTAGTAATGTCGGTTCAAGTTTTTATAACTACACTACTGCGGCTACCGTAGCAAACAGAAAATTATGAACATACAATTATGCAGAAAAGTATGAGCTAACAAGTTAACAGAAAACTATGAACATACAAGTAAAAGAAAACTATGAACATACAAGCAAACAGAAAACTATGAACATACAAGCAAACAGAAAACTATGAACATATAAGTAAAAGAAAACTATGAACATACAAGCAAACAGAAAACTATGAACATATAAGTAAAAGAAAACTATGAACATACAAGCAAACAGAAAACTATGAACATACAAGCAAACAGAAAACTATGAACATATAAGTAAAAGAAAACTATGAACATACAAGCAAACAGAAAACTATGAACATATAAGTAAAAGAAAACTATGAACATACAAGCAAACAGAAAACTATGAACATATAAGTAAAAGAAAACTATGAACATATAAGTAAAAGAAAACTATGAACATATAAGTAAAAGAAAACTATGAACATATAAGTAAAAGAAAACTATGAACATATAAGTAAAAGAAAACTATGAACATATAAGTAAAAGAAAACTATGAACATACAAGCAAACAGAAAACTATGAACATACAAGTAAACAAAAGATTATGAACATATAAGTAAACACAACATTAAGAACAAATACTAGTACAAAGAAAACTACGAACAAACAAGTAAACAGATAACTATGAACATACAAGTAAACATAAAACTATAGACATACAAAGAAACAGAAAATTGAACATACAAATAAAAAGAAAACTATGGACATACAAGTGAACAGAAAACTGAAAATACAAGTAAACAGAAAACTGAATTTCTAAGTAAACAGAAAACTGAACATCCAAGTAAACAGAAAACTGAATATACAAGTAAACAGAAAACTGAACATCCAAGTAAACAGAAAACTATAAACATACCAGCAAACAGAAAACTAAGAAGAAGCAAGAGCACGAAGTAGACCCATTGTAGATGGAGTGACAAAATCAAGGAAACTAAAATACCACGTGACAGTGGAGAGGCTACTCAAGGAGCGAGGGATAGATCTCTTGATCTCCTACACTATGAGAAGATATAAGAGAACATGAAGAGGAAGAAACCTTCATTGTTTATTGAACATTTACAGCTCCCGAGGAAGTACAGGTCTTAACTGTTTACATTCATTGATTACAAAAATAATAATTCAGCTTTAAATGGGTACACGATTTTTTCTGGAAAAGTAAAGCTGCACGGGAGTAATACCGACCACATTAACCCAAAAATCATGCGCTGAAGGTCTGTAAAATTTATGGTCACTTATACCATATTCCCTATATGCCACTTGGCGTGACGGGGCACTTCACTTTTTTTTTTTTTTTTTTTTACTATAAACAGTGATGGAGAATGTACAACTAAAATAAACAAGAATAAGATTGGCAAAAACTTCTAAGTTAAGTTTTAAATCAGGGAAAAATGGAAAGAGGACTTCTAAACACAATTCAAACAAGACAAATTAAATTTTTGAGGCATATTAAAAGACACAGCAGCCTACTAAAAGTAACATTAGAAGGGAATATAGAATGTAAAAGAGGCAGACACAGACCATGACTAACATGGACGAGTAACACCAAAAGATGGATAAGTGATCCTCTAATAGCCTGCACCATCAAAGCATGAGACACAATTGACTGGCGCTCTAAGGTAGTCAACCTTCGATCAGGAGACGGCAAATGATGCTGATGATGAAGGCGCACAATGTTTACCTTTACCGAATGTTTTGTTTTGATCGCTGAACAAGGGAGAGAACTAGTGCTTGCGTTGATTTCCCATTATCACAGCATCAACGGTTCACTCGCTGACACCTTGATAATTATGTGATCTATTTCGGGAGGTCAAACAAAATGGCGCCAGACAAATGAAGACCAGTACAAAAGAGTGTGCTCTCTAAGGATATCCGTGAATTGTGCGATCGAGAGGTAAGACCTTGGCCTCTAAAATAGAAGGTCACAGGTTCGATCCTCTTCACAGGCCGTGAGCATGTTTCGAATCCGTGGTTCGTTCGTAGCTTTACCCACCCCCTGTATCTGGGTAGTGAGAACCGATGTCTAGCACTCTCTGGTTAGTGAGAACCGATATCTAGCACTATCTGGTTAGTGAGAACCGATGTCTAGCCCTCACTTGGTAGTGAGAACCGATGTTTAGCCTTCTCTGGGTAGTGAGAACCGATGTTCAGCCTTCTCTGGTTTGTGAGAACCGATATCTAGCACTCTCTGGTTAGTGAGAACCGATATCTAGCCCTCTCTGGTTAGTGAGAACCGACATTTAGCACTCTCTGGTTAGTGAGAACCGATATCTAGCCCTCTCTGGTTAGTGAGAACCGACTAGCACTCTCTGGTTAGTGAGAACCGATATCTAGCCCTCTCTGGTTAGTGAGAACCGATGTCTAGCCGTCTCTGAGTAGTGAGAACCGATGTCTAGTCGTCTCTGGGTAGTGAGAACCGATGTCTAGCCCTCTCTGGTTAGTGAGAACCGATGTCTAGTCGTCTCTGAGTAGTGAGAACCGATGTCTAGCCGTCTCTGAGTAGTGAGAACCGATGTCTAGTCGTCTCTGAGTAGTGAGAACCGATGTCTAGCCGTCTCTGAGTAGTGAGAACCGATGTCTAGCCGTCTCTGAGTAGTGAGAACCGATGTCTAGCCGTCTCTGAGTAGTGAGAACCGATGTCTAGCCTTCTCTGGTTAGTGAGAACCGATGTCTTGTCCTGTCAAATAAGGGCGAGGCACAGAGAGCCGAGTATACACTCACGCACAATAAAGAACCCTTGAATTTAAAAGTCGACAAGAGCAGGCTAAGAAAGTGAGCTTCTCGGGAAAACATTGATAAGCAAAATTATCCATGCTGAAAACGGATGTGTCGGGCCGAAAGCCGCAAATATCACGGCTCTGCTGTTAACTAGTGGCACAATGCAGCCACACACACATAACGGGTGAAAGAAAAAAAAAAAAAGAAAATAATGATGCCCAACAAAAATGAAATTTTCGTATTCTTTGTCAACACTCATTTCTCTGCTCTCATCATTTTGAATGAGTAAAACTGAAAAGCACGTTGGACGATTTTTCATGTTGCCTGGAAATAGTTTTTGTTGCTGCTAATTTGTATATAAAAACAAGCGGGGGGGGGGGGGGGGGGATATTTATGATCATGCAACTAGTTGAAGCTTCTTTTTTCAATTATTAGGATTCTTCCTGTCAAGAGCTTCCATTATTAAGATTTTATTACTTAAGCTTATATTAACTCATTTAAAGAGTTTAATATATCTCTTTTATTGTTTTTTATTATTTTATTTTTCAGAGAACAAAGTTTAATGACATTATCTTTTGTGTGTGCTGTTGTTGTTATGTTATACATTTGAAACGATAAATGCTGCTTTTTTTTTTTATTCTCATTATCACAGATAACAAGCTTAAATGTTATTTATTAGAGCGGCATAATGTATTATATGGAGCTGAATAGGAGTGGGGGATAGTTATGGCCGAGTAGTGAAGGGATTGGGAGAGAGGGGGATGCGAGTAGTGAAGGGAACGGGAGAGAGGGGGATGCGAGTAGGGAAGGGAACGGGAGAAGGGGATGCCAGTAGTGAAGGGAACGGGAGAGGTGGGTGCCAGTAGTGAAGGGAACGGGAGAAGGGGATGCGAGTAGTGAAGGGAACGGGAGAAGGGGATGCGAGTAGTGAAGGGAACGGGAGAGAGGGGGATGCGAGTAGTGAAGGGAACGGGAGAGAGGGGGATGCGAGTAGTGAAGGGAACGGGAGAGAGGGGGATGCGAGTAGTGAAGGGAACGGGAGAAGGGGATGCGAGTAGTGAAGGGAACGGGAGAAGGGGATGCGAGTAGTGAAGGGAACGGGAGAAGGGGATGCGAGTAGTGAAGGGAACGGGAGAGGGGGATGCGAGTAATGAAGGGAACGGGAGAGGGGGATGCGAGTAGTGAAGGGAACGGGAGAGGGGGATGCGAGTAGTGAAGGGAACGGGAGAGGGGGATGCGAGTAGTGAAGGGAACGGGAGAAGGGGATGCGAGTAGTGAATGGAACGGGAGAAGGGGATGCGAGTAGTGAAGGGAACGGGAGAAGGGGATGCGAGTAGTGAAGGGAACGGGAGAAGAAGATGCGAGTAGTGAAGGGAACGGGAGAAGGGGATGCGAGTAGTGAAGGGAACGGGAGAAGGGGATGCGAGTAGTGAAGGGAACGGGAGAGGGGGGTGCGAGTAATGAAGGGAACGGGAGAGGGGGATGCGAGTAATGAAGGGAACGGGAGAGGGGGATGCGAGTAGTGAAGGGAACGGGAGAGGGGGATGCGAGTAATGAAGGGAGCAGGAGAAGGGGATGCGAGTAGTGAACGGAACGGGAGGGAAGAATGCGAATAGTGAAGGGAACTGGGGAGAATGGGAAAATGAAGGAAACGGGAAAGGGATGGGTGCATGAGTGAGGAGAACGAAAATAGAGAGTAGTAGTTTAGCGAGGATGTTGCATGAGTGAGGAGAAAGAAAAAAGGGAAAAAAGAAAAAGAAAGGAGAGAGAAAATATGAGATTGAAGTTAATGAGATAAGAAAAGATAAGTAGGAAACAATAATATGGCTAAGTATGAGGGAGAAGAAAAATGAAGTAGTAATGTGAAGGAGGTGCAGTTTCTCCCTTCGTCCTTGCGTTTGACTCATTGACTTCTATATGAACATTTATGGATGCATACGAAGCGCTGTGATGATGATGATGATGAGAAAGAGGATGCTAAGATAACATAACATAACATAACGTAATATTAACATAACACAACGTAACATATCATAATACAACTTAACATAAATTAACACAATTTAACATAACATAATTATTTAAACAGCCATGTCTACTCAAGGCTAAATGCATTCCATATACGATGCTAAGGCCATATCCTTATTCTTGATATCACCTAGGACAAATTGACAAACGTGGATGTCCTCAATCGCACACTCCTACCCAAATCTACACGCTGCTCAAACATAGTAGGTTACTCTGGCTTGGCCACGTACACCGAAAAAAATGGTCTCATACCAAAAGGCATACTTTATATAGTGGGGAAGAGACAAATAATTGCAGTAAAGCTGGTAGCAAGAAGCAAGTGGTGGGGTGTAACGTACACTTCTACAAAGGTTATTGTTAGTTTGTGTTGTTCTCGTTGGCCGGATGAAGACCGGATGAAGATCGGATGAAGACCGGATGAAGACCGGATGAAGATCGGATGAAGACTGAAACGTCAGTATTTTTTTTCTTCTTTGTAGAGCTGTCACTATGTAGGAGTGTACATTACACTTCACCTCTTGCTCTGTACTTTATGGATAACTAGCAGATGGCAAAAGAACTAGGGGACGCCCAAAACTCCGATTTACAGACGTGTGTAAATGTGGACATGATTCTGAACATAAACTCTGCAGCCAGAGATGACATAGCTGCAGACCACAATCTTTGGAAACACACTCTAAAGCTCCAACTCAAGCAAAAAGCAGACCGATTTATAGGAAAAAAATATACACAGCGAAATAAAATTAAAAAAATAACATTTCCTATAGGCGCTACAAAATCTGTAGTCAACTATGAGTAACAGAGACTAGAATTATACTACTTCTACTACATGTCAACTGCCTACCTTATATTTAAAATCTAAGTAAAGAAAGCCATACCAGCGTTAAAAAAAATATGTTCTACAGAAGATATAACATATAAGTTTTGTTTTGAAACCCAGAACATTGTGTCATTGACAGCTGAAAATAAAAAAAAAAGGTTACATGACGCTGTCAGGAAAATAGATCAAAGTAATAAAATGTCAACATTTAATATAACAAATGGTGTTTATTAGCTTATATGCATTGCCTTGCAAACAGGACAAGAAAGAACTACAGACTACAGCTACGTAGTTTTACTGAGGAATAGTTCTGTAGATGGTATGATAATGAAATGATTATTAATGAGAATTCGAGGCAGGATTAACACTTTTGTACTTTATTTCTGAGAGATCAATGCACAATTAATCATTTTGTAAACTTAATTATTGGCTCATAAAACCACAAATAACACTTTTGTAAAATTTATTACTGAGTGACCAATGCACAAATAGCACATATGTGGATTCATTACGAGGTAAGAATTCTCATCTGGATTTTTTCAAGTGAAATTCTGGAAATCATTGTGACTTAACAAGTATTTGGAGGATATTTAGATTATTATGTAAATCATAACAGAAAGAAAACAATTAACTTGCATCATTCTGCCCCCATGGTATAAGGAACAATATAAATGGAGACCTCCTTTGATAAAGGGTAGTTGACATGACACAAGATCCCGCTCATTCATGATTGTGGGTTTCTTAAACAAGTCATCTATTATAATGGTTATAGTTATGTTTAGTCGAAGGACCCGGTATCACTGCAAACGAATTAAAATCCATAATTGCTTAACCGCCCGTGACAGTGAAATCATCCAAATTAACATATCATCTCATTGAAGGATTCAAACAAAGAAAGACAACTGCAGTCCTTATCATAGTAGCTACGTCACAGGTCAAACGACATAAGGCCAAGCGGCAACAAAAGTGAAAGCAGCTGAACTGTCCTTTGTCATACGATATCATCATTCATCGTAAGCGATCGGAATATCGAAACACAATCCAGAAGAAAAAACACAGCTCACGGTTTGCACAGAGCTCTAAACTCAGTAGCTCAGGCAACAAGCCGGACTTGGAATATGAGGAAACAGCAACAAGGAACACTTTTGAGACTGAACCTCAATGGTTCCTGCCGCTTATCCGCCACATTGACTGGAAGTCCCATCTATTATTATTCTCATGCACTTTGATCATGCATCTTGAATCATTTTTTTCATGTCTCTCTCTGTGCACATTTCATCAGCATTATTACAGTAGCTAACAGTGTAAAAAGTAAGTAGTAAAGTACCCCCATCACGCCAAGTGGCGTATAGGGAAATATGATGTTAGTGACACTATATTTTACAGACCTTCAGCACATGATTTTTGGGGTAATGTGGTCAGTATTACGCCCGTGCTGCTTTACTTTCCCAGAAAAAAAATCCGGTACCCATTTAAGGCTGGGTGAACCCGGAAGCCGTCGGTTGGGATCGAACCCTAACCCTTGTCCGTGGTAGTCCAGTTCACTAACCACTGAGCTATCGCGGCTCCTTAGCTAACATTGTACTCTTCTTTAATTAACTGCATAACACTCTCCATCATAATACCCAAACACTTCTCCTTCACACTTCCTTTCTTCCCATTTCGCCTCTTACACTTCCTTCCTTCCCATGTCTTCTCTTACACCCCCCCCCCAATGTCTTCTCTTAAACGTCCTTCCTCCCCACGTCGCCACTTACACTTCCCCCTTTCAAAACGTTTGCAATCGTTCTCGCTGCTCTCCTGTCATCTCCCTCTCCCTAATTCGATTCTCTGTTCTCCATTTCTTTCTTTCAATCTTCATCTTTTCTCTATAACTCACCAAATTCCACCCTCTAATCGTCTCCTGCAAGATTACCTTCACGAGCTATAAACACTTCCTCCAAACATCACAAACTTCTCTCTCCACCACCCTCAAACTGGCTCCTCCATTCTTTAACTCCTCCCTATACCTCTAACCTCTACCTCAAATCTCAAACTCTCTTGTACATCTCACACTACCTCGCCACCACCCATCCAACTCGACGTCTATACCTTTCTTTATTCTCCACCACCACTCCACCACCACTCTCAAACTTCGTCTTCCATTCTCCAACTCCTCCACATTCATCAACCCCAGCCTCCAACTCATCCACCACCACTCTAACCCCGTCCCAACCTTTACACTGCTATCTCACTATCTACCTCAAACTTCAACTCACACACCTACTTCACCTCCCGCCCCTCCATCTCCAACTCCCAAACTATCATTCAGAAATTGCTCTTGAATTTTTCAACTAACGTACATTACTCTGCCTCCTTACATCACTTGCTTAGTTCCATCTACCTTTTCACTTCACTTCCTTAGTTCCATCTACCTCTTCACTTCACTTACTAAGTTCCATCTACCTCTTCACTTCACTTCCTTAATTCCATCTACCTCTTCACTTCACTTCCTTAGTTCCATCTATCTCTTCACTTCGCTAACTTAGTTCCATCTACCTCTTCACTTCACTTCCTCAGTTCCATCTATCTCTTCACTTCACTTCCTTAGTTCCATCTACCTCTTCACTTCACTTCCTTAGTTCCATCTATCTCTTCACTTCACTTTCTTAGTTCCATCTACCTCTTCACTTCACTTCCTTAGTTCCATCTGCCTCTTCACTTCACTTCCTTAGTTCCATCTATCTCTTCACTTCACTAACTTAGTTCCATCTACCTCTTCACTTCACTTCCTTAGTTCCATCTGTCATTTACCTGTTTTAATATTGTTCCACTTGTCTTTATTTTGCACTGCGGTGATGTCTTTTTCTTTGTTGTTACCATTACTTATTGCAGCTAATGGATACAAGAAGTGTATACATAGAATATGTATATTTATGTGTGCAAAAGGAGAACTAATTTCCAGTATTAGGAAGAGACAATCATCATTTTTTGGCCGTGTAATGAGAAGAGAACAACTGGAATATATTGTAACAACTTGAAAAATCGAAGGACGAAGAGATAGAGGGAAGCAAAGAGAAAAAAATAACAGACAGCTTAAGAGAATGGCTTGGCAGAAGGTCAACAACAGAAATGATAAATAGCTGCCGAGATCGAAAATTGTGGAGAGACATGATCACCTACGCCAGCAGGCCCGGTACTTGATGATGATGATGATATATATATATATATGTATATATGTAAACTCTCTTTTTTTATTAGGTGATACATGTTTGTTCTTTGATATTTGGGTCAATTATCTAGTCATATGGTTTGCTTTGAAGTAACTGTGTCAATTTGTTTTTTTTTTCATTGGATGAGATCACTATTCCTAAGCATTTAAAAATGTCGTTTGCTTGAATTTGTTATTTCCAATGAAGATGTGCGTATCCTTTTCTTCTCCTGCTACAATCATGGCTTCTGTTTTATTACGATAATTTTTATTTAGTGATCCTTGTAAATAATAAATGTATTGAGGTACAGATTATAATAACCATTATGGAAGAATGGGAATTCAAGTGGACGTCTACACTGCTAATAATCTGACAGAATTGGACCCGGTGTACCACAGATTAATAACATTCAAAACAGGCTCTTCTATGGGAAACAGCAGGATACAGAAAAAGAGAAAGACATAGAGAGAAATTGAAAAAAAACACTTGGTTGGGATATTTAGTTATGATTTCTCTCTGCGGCAATCACCCCCTGGTCTCAGCAGAGAGGCCCGGTTTTAAACGTCAATTACTCATCGACGGAAAAAATATAAGTACCTCCGAAGTCGGAGTAATCTGCCTGTGCGACGAGGGACCCCTGTGCACACGGCTTTCAGGAAAAAATGGATTAACACGCAAAATTCAGTTCATAGTCTTTAGGGACTTCGGCTCAAAGCTGCCGATCGAAAAAAAAGAAAGAAAAACACTTATAAGAGAAACAAAGATGGTAGACATAGACTCATTAGATAGGATCGAACATCAAACTCAGAATAGAGATATATGGCAAAAAACAAACACAACGAATCCCATGCGACCTAACGCCATCTAACGGCGTTGGAAAGATAAACAAATCAAGATCCTTGCATTCAAATGTAGGTTTGAATTTAAGTCGTTAATTCTGTTTGTTGCTGTTTATGAATATAATTACCGTATGCCTCGTACAGGGTGCACATAAACTGGTGTTAAATATACCCCATCCACGGTACACCTCTGACCTATGCAGGCAGTCCTCCCAGCTGTGGTGGTGATCACAAGCGCGCAGAGCGGATCAGGCCAGAGCTAAATCAACTATGGCTCCGCCGCACTCACAATCGCTTGCTCAAACAAACCTCTGGACTTCTAACGTCATCCGGCCTGTAACCGCACGTGCTTTTCTTAAACAGACTTATCTATTTGTTTGTTAACATTAGAACGTCACAGTAACAATGAAGCAGCTACTTACAATTACAAACTAATCAATCATTTCTCAATAACTGATGCAGTTACTACCAATTTACACTGACAATATATTTATACAACTTTTTAAATATAAAACTAAGGTAATAGATAATATACAGGTTACCTATTTATTTTTTTGTTGTAGGATACATATTATTCATTATTCTTCTTGGCTGTAAAATGGACACGGACATAAATATTACATTCACGGACATACATATTGCTTTTATGGACTTACATATTACTTTCATGGATATACATATTACTTTCATGGACTTACATATTACTTTCGTGGACATATATATTACTTTCACGGACATAAATATTACTTACACGGACTTACATATTACTTTTACAGACATAAATATTACTTACACGGACTTACATATTACTTTCACGGACATAAATATTACTTACACGGACTTACATATTACTTTCACGGACATAAATATTACTTACACGGACTTACATATTACTTTCACAGACATAAATATTACTTACACGGACTTACATATTACTTTCACGGTCATATATATTACTATCAACGAAATAAATAATACTTTAACGAACATAAATATTACTATCATACGTACCCTTTTTAACTGTGGAAAAACTACATAAATCATTGACAGAAAATGTGTTTATGGTGACTCAACTTATGTGTTAATTATCAAACATTTTCACGAAGTTATTGATCCGAAAACTGTGATTTGTGTTATTTCCATAAAATATATTTGTTTTTACATAGATGTTCGACATTACCAGTTAACAGATTATAAAAACAATAACTTTCGACAGTGCAGTGGAGTTTATACATAGAACTGCTAACTTCCTACGTGATAAAACAAGAGATATCAGTACTACAAGACACATGTGGGAGCATCGAGAGCTTTGTTTTAATCACAGGAACGTAAATTACCATTAGTGCAATTTTATTTATTATTGTAATGTAATGTTAATGTTAAGGAAAACAAAAAAAAATAAGGTTGATAAGAGTGATGAACAAATTATCTAGACGGGATATTTTTTTAATAATTTGAAAAATATAAACATAATGTCATTACAGATTTACATCTACTTGCATGTAGAGCTAGCAAGCGTGGAGCTTGCATGTCATTCAAACTTCGTGAATCTACTGACGTTAAAACGTGTAACTTTCTGAAAAAAATTATGTGGACATAAATATACGTATACTACTGGTTTTTTTGTGTGAACATCTTAAATTAACAGGTAAGTTTGAATTTGTGTGGTTTTATGTGTGTGCTAGATTATCTTTATTGAAAAGCAGTTGCTGAAATTAAAATACATGGGCGTTATACAGGAAGTGACAGGTAAATATACTGAACTAGACTTGAGAATATAACATTTGCAGCAGCAGTTTGGTAGGCGCAATATCTCTTAGTCATAATACAGATTCACAGTAAAATTATACAATCTCAGGTGTAGTTACATGATTCAAATAGTGGTTACATAGACAATACAAGTTTAACATTATAACAATAGTTACATAGACATAGTTATAAGTTATAATAGCAGTTACATAGACAATACTAGTTTAACATTATAACAGTAGTTACATAGACAATGCTAGTTATACGTTCTAATAGCAGTTACATAGACAATAATAGTTGCACGTTATAACAGTAGTTACATAGACAATCATCATCTTCATCATCAAGTACCGTGCCAGATGGCGTTGGTGGTGATCATGTCTCTCCACAACTTTCGATCGCGACAGTTATTTATCATTTCCGTTGTTGACCTTCGGCCAAGTCATTGTCTTAAGCTGTCTAGTATCCCTTCTCTTTGCTTCCATCTATCTCGTTGTCCCTCGATTTTTCCAGTTGTTAGAATAGATTCTAGCTGTTCCTGTCTCATTACATGACTTAAAAATGATTGTTTCTTCCTAATATTGGAAAAAGCCCTCTTTTTGCTTTGGCCTCTATCAGAACGTTTTCATTACTCTTCTTGGCTGTCCATGGTATTCTCAACATTCTTCTATAAAACCACACTTCTACAGCCTCCAGTGATTTTCTTGTCTGTTATCCTATTTTCTATGATTCTCATCCATATGTTAAGACTGACTCTACATAACATTTAAGACTTTTTTTCTTGTTTCTATTGTCAAAAATGTATTGCACAGAATCTTCCTCATTTTTGGAAAGCTGCTTTTGACTGAGCCTTTCTGTATATCACCTCTGTTGTGCATCTACCATCTGAGGTCAAAAATGTTCCCAGATATTTAAATTCATTTACCTGTTTTAATATTGTTCCAGTTGTCTTTATTGTGCATTGTGGTGATGACTTTTTCTTTGCTGTTATCATTACTTCTGTCTTTTTGCAATTAATTAAGGCTGCATAGATAATACTAGTTACAAACAATAACAGCAGTTTCAAAGACAATACTAGTTACAAACAATAACAGCAGTTTCAAAGACAATACTAGTTACAAACAATAACAGCAGTTTCAAAGACAATACTAGTTACAAACAATAACAGCAGTTTCAAAGACAATACTAGTTACAAACAATAACAGCAGTTTCAAAGACAATACTAGTTACAAACAATAACAGCAGTTTCAAAGACAATACTAGTTACAAACAATAACAGCAGTTTCAAAGACAATACTAGTTACAAACAATAACAGCAGTTTCAAAGACAATACTAGTTACAAACAATAACAGCAGTTTCAAAGACAATACTAGTTACAAACAATAACAGCAGTTTCAAAGACAATACTAGTTACAAACAATAACAGCAGTTTCAAAGACAATACTAGTTACAAACAATAACAGCAGTTTCAAAGACAATACTAGTTACAAACAATAACAGCAGTTTCAAAGACAATACTAGTTACACATTACAATAGCCGTTACATAGAACTAAGTGTTCTTGCCCTACTAGAACTTTGGATCGCTCGGTTACGTGGCGAGAAGAAACATGTTGCACAAGCAGCAACTTGTATCTGACATTTTCTGCCAAAACTCGCGCCCTGGAGAGGGCACTACAGCTTCGCCATTTTAGTGTCGACATGTTACCTTCCACACCTGCCACATAAAAGTAACATTTCTAGGGGCGCTGGAAAATCCATAGTCAACTATAACTGACGGAGGCTACAACTACTACATAGACAATACTAGTTACACATTATAATTATAGCAGTTACACAGTCAACGCGGCAACCAGAAAAGCACAAATAAGAGTTATGTAGGTAGTTACACAACTCACAACAACACAGTTACACAACTCACAATAACACAGTTACACAACCCATAATGACACAGTTACACAACTCACAATAACACAGTTACACAACTCAAAATAACACAGTTATACAGCACACACACAGTTACACAACTCACTGAGACACAGTTACACATTAACAGAAACACAGTTACACAACTCAAAGAGACACAGTTACATAACTCACACTGACAGAGTTATACAACTCACAATGACACAGTTACACAACTCACAATGACACAGTTATACAACTCACAATGACACAACTCACATTGACACAGTTACACAACTCACAATGACACAGTTACACAACTCACAATGACACAGTTACTCAACTCACAATGACACAGTTACAAATGACACAGTTACACAACTCACAATGACACAGTTACACAACTCACAATGACACCCTTGCACAACTCACAATGACACAACTCACAATGACACAGTTGCAAAACTCACAATGACAGAGTTGCACAACTCACAATGACACAGCTACACAACTCACAATGACATACTTGCACAACTCACAATGACACCCTTGCACAACTCACAATGACACCCTTACACAACTCACAATGACACAACTCACAATGACACAGTTACACAACTCACAATGACACAGTTACTCAACTCCCAATGACACAACTCACAATGACACAGTAACACAACTCACAATGACACAACTCACAATGGCACAGTTACACAACTCACAATGACACAGTTACACAACTCACAATGACACAGTTGCACAACTCACAATGACACAGTTACACAACTCACAATGACACAACTCACAATGACACAGTTACACAACTCACAATGACACAGCTCACAATGACACAACTCACAATGACACAGTTACACAACTCACAATGACACAGTTACACAACTCACAATGACACAACTCACAATGACACAGTTACACAACTCACAATGACACAGCTCACAATGACACAACTCACAATGACACAGTTACAGAACTCACAATGACACAGTTACACAACTCACAATGACACAACTCACAATGACACAGTTACACAACTCACAACGACACAACTCACAATTACACAGTTACACAACTCACAATGACACAACTCACAATGACACAGTTACACAACTCACAATGACACAACTCACAATGACACAACTCACAATGACACAGTTACACAACTCACAACGACACAACTCACAATTACACAGTTACACAACTCACAATGACACAACTCACAATGACACAGTTACACAACTCACAATGACACAGTTACACAACTCACAATGACACAACTCACAACGACACAACTCACAACGACACAACTCACAACGACACAACTCACAACGACACAACTCACAACGACACAACTCACAACGACACAACTCACAATGACACAACTCACAACGACACAACTCACAACGACACAACTCACAATGACACAGACAGTAGCATACATTGAAGCCACTGACGGACATGCAACCTCTAACGTCATCGACCAACAATCAGAAACTTATGTTCCACTTTGTAGCACTGAAGGTTGCCTTACTCAACCAGTCTACTTTTACATTTCCTGTACACCTGATTAATATAAAAGTGCTCTGATTCTAAACATCATATCTTGTCTTTAAAAATTTGATTCCCGGTGTTTAATATTTGTTTTTGCCATTTCATCGATTTCTGTAGCTACTAAATCTTACCTATCTTTGCTTACATTTTCTGCTGCATTCGATTTGTTTTCAGCCTTAACCTAACATAAACTAATAAACAGAATTTTGCGTCCAGGATTCAACAACCCTTCAGTCTTGAGGCCTGCGCCTTTCCTCGAGACCAAAAAGTCCCCCAAGTTGTAAACAAAATCGCGGACAATTACGACAACAATTGTTTATGCACGGCTGTTTTTTTTTTCTTCTCTATGTAGCTTTTAGTTATAATCTTTCAAGCTTGCAGCACGTATGAAAGAAGGTATTCTGGAACATCCCGCTCCATTAACCATTGATAGTCTTCAGCTTAATCTGTGATACTATGAAAATAACAAAAGTAATTATTTATGTGTGCTTGATACTTTAGTAGTTAAAGCGTGTAACGAGAAGATCAAAGATTGCAAAATCTTAGAGTTTCCTGTAAGCGGTGTTCATTTTTTTTTCAAGTTTCACACGTTTTTAAGATACGTTATTTTTTCAAGTTGCACACGTTTTAAAGATACGTTATTTTTTCAAGTTTCACACGTTTTTAAGATACGTTATTTTTTCAAGTTTCACACGTTTTTAAGATACGTTATTTTTTCTAACGTTCAATTAATTATAGAGGAAGCATCTTCATGTTATTTTCATGGAAAGACACATCTGAGCAAATCAAATATGGTATCAGTGACAAACAACCGTGTTCGTGGGATTAGTTTGTTTCTAAAACAAACCCTGACATTATTTTTTGTTTTTCTTCAGTAGCTAATTCATTTATTTACTCATTTCCGGATACGACCACAAGTTCATATCAACATGAAAGACGTTTCTGTTAGAAACAATTTTTAATTAACATTCGTTCGTTATTGTTACTATTATAATTATTATTACTTGTGCTTTTATTTTCTAACACAAATTTCGCTGTCTCTCTACCATCCAATCAAATAAAACAAGAGAATCGCTAGTATCATGCCTCCGAAACATTGATGTATTTGCAGTTGTCAACGACCATAATATGGGAATGTAAACTCTCGGCACTTATAGTTTTCAGTTACATGAAATGTATATTCTACAACAGTTCTTTATTCTTGTACAAATCTGCTATTGCTTTGAAGCAGCACAGGAGAAATGATGAATGTTTAATATAATCTGATGGTTGTAGATGTTGTTGTGCTTATTCGTTCGTTTCTTTTAGACGTAGTGACGATCTTTTGTGTATCTGGGCGCAGTTAGAATAGAATTGTTTTGATTCTTCCATATTTATTTTATTCTCCTATCCATCTGTTCATTGGTCTCCTTTTTGCTACATGTCTTCATGTTTTGAGGCAGAAAGCGTTTGACGTTGTTTGATCTGGTTTCACTCTTACCAAGTGTCCGCAGCCATTTCATTTCTTTGTTGTTGCTATATATATATATATATATATTTTTTTTTTTTCCAGGCACTGTTTAATTCCAATCTGTTCTATGAATTTCCAATTTTATATTCGATCTATCTTTATGTTATTTGTTATCTCTCTCAAGCATCTCATTTCCCAGGTTGTGACCTTCTGCGTGTGAGTTACGTTCAGTAGCTATGTTTGACATTGGTTACATAAGTTTGGTATAACAATTATATTTATAGTTTGTCAGATGTTAATGAGATGTTTGGATGTTCCAAAAGCTGAGCCTCTTGGCACTCGATAATGTTTGTTCTCTGTACTCAAGTCTTGATCACTCTGTTTATGCTTCTTTCTTGTGTAAATATACTACCCAGATATCTTTGACGACAGCTGGAGTCCTAAGAGTTTATCGGATAGCATTCTGGACAGTTTCGAGCTGAACCAAAAATCTTTGATTATTATTACCTGTATTGTAAAAAAAATACATTTAAAAAACTATGTTGAGATTGTATAACTATATTTCTTAATCTATCTGTTTCTCTTCTAAAATGTATTATCTCCCTCTCTCTTTCTCCGTCTCTTCTTTAGTCAGTAATTTTCTCTCTATAATTTTATATCTACATTTATCTTTGAATATTTTATTCTTTCTTTCCCTCTCGACATTTTCTCTTTTCTTTGTCTATTCTATTCTATATAGATCAGTTTCATCGTAGTCGCGGTAGTCTCATAACCGCCAGTCCCAGCATTTCTCGAGCGTATAAAGACAGATTGTCACTGTAAGATGTTGTTTGTAGATACTTCTACTTTTCCGACTAAGCACTTCCTATCGACAAGACCCCTATACACTTCCAGACTCCGCAGTCTCTCAATATATACAGGTCTCACCCATACTCAAAGTCGTCTCTTAAGGAATAAACTTGGAGATAGATGTCCTCTTTGTTGAGACTCTAGCCACACTCAGTGCCAGAGCCTATCGGCTATTTATGGTGTCAGAGTGTCCTAGTCATTACATTCAGGTTAACGCGTTCACTATAGAACCATTCAGGAACCGTTCTATACCACTCACACTTTTCTCCCTTATTCTATTTTTTCCCTCGCTTTCTTCATGCACCTTCTCAGCAACTCTATGTCTCTCTATACTTCATTTCTTCTTGCTCTCAGATCGACTCTGCGCTTTTCTCGTTCCTCCTTTCACACGTCGATATTTGTGCAACATACCCTGTAATTCATGTTTCAAGAACACGAAACATCTAAAAATTTTACTCGCCCATTAAAACAATTACAAGAATGCACTGGACCAGAATGTTTAAAAGACAATCCAGCACAATCCGCTAATAAAGGTGCGAAGAAAAAATAAAGGAAATACTTTCCTTCTACATTTCCAACTATAATCAGTGCTTTTCAATTATTTTACAATCAACGTTTGTATTATTCAAATAAACGAGTAATTAAGTCTTCTTGATTAATGCTTTATACTGTTATTAGAAATCAAACTTCACAAATCCTAAGAGACTGAAAACTTTAAAACACCACAGCATTTTAATTTGTGTGGCCTGTTGATCTGGTAGATTATACAAACACGATCCTATCATTATCAGTGCATGACTTACGCCATCATACTCAATGTTATATTCAGTATTCTTACTTAAAAATAATGTCTTAGATTAAAGTGTTTGAAATTTAAGCGCTTAAACATCTTTTATATTGTTTTTTTTATGTTATGTTTTGTTGTATGCAAATCGTATAGCAGAACACTGCGGGCAAGCTAATGGAGAAAATAGTTGCCCATGCACTCACCTGTCAATTTGAACAAATACGCGCATTCTCACCCACACTCGGAGGTTATAGATATAACAAAGAGACATGAATCAATGAGGCAGTCTTCGCCTATGACGTCTTCGAAGGCTTCCACAGACGAGAGGAGACATGTTGCCATAGATATGGGGGATGCATACAACAGAGTACCATTTGAGTACATAATGCACATTCTCCTCAAACTGGCGGTGTACCCTATCCTTATTAGATGGATCGCTGCAGCACTGTTTCAGAGGAAGGTGATACTCAGATGTGGAAGTTGGTCATCCAAGCCAACATCCATTTGTCCAGGGCTGCCACAAGGTTCACCATTGTCACCAGTTCTATTTAACGTGTACACAATAACGATAACGGAACAACAACTGGATGGGAAGGGAAGAACTATGACTTTTGCTGATGATTTTCAGGTATATAGACAAGGAAGAGACAGAAGGGAAATCGCTTCCACAATGCAAAACGAAATCGACCGCATCTCTTCCTGGTGTGGGGTTTCAGGTGCCTTGGTTAATCCTAATAGAGCATCAATTGCATGGTTCTCACTTAAAATCATATCGTTAACACGGAAACACCGGTAGTACGAATGGGAACTGATGAGGTGAGCAGGGACAAGTTGATGATGTACCTCGAAGTTAAGTTTGATCGCAGCCTGTGTTTTCGAGACCACGTCGACCATGTGAACATCCCGTAACAAAATCTCGTAAAGGATTAGCCGCCTTGAAGATCATGGCAGCTGCCAACGTGGAGCAGAGGCTACTTACCCTTCTGTTCCAGTGACTAGTCCTCGCATCAATCGAGTATGCCCTGGCAGTTCTTACAGTCAGTAAGACGCAAATTGACAAACTGGAGAAAATACAGAATGAAGCTATGCGCATTATCTTGGGTGTAAGAAAGAGCGGACAGGTTGGCTAGCAACGCTGTCGTTGAAGACGGTCAACCAATGGCTCGGGCGGACATCATCAATGTCCTCCAAGATGTGGGAAGGACACAGGACTTCAACAACCATGAGTCCACGTCACTCCTTCGAATGAAAGAGATGGGAGTTAAGATTGGCACAGCCAGAACGAGAAACTTCGTGGGCGTGTAAGAAGACTTATCAATGAACACAGAACTGGAGTCGTTAGTTGCTGGACACTGGGGGAATTGCTGAGGAGGGGGATCTGAGCGCCTATGGACAAGTTCGGAGTGCAATGATGATGACCTGCTAACAATATAACAATAGTGTATGCAATGTATGTGTCAGAACTAAAAATATGGCAAAGAATAGGTTGTAGCTGTTAGTTCGTTCATAGATGTGCATACAAATGTCGCTGTTATAATCCTCTTTTGGCACTGCTCTTAGGCAAGACTCGCATTCAGCAAAAGAGCTGAGTGCAGTGACCCAAAACTGATTACATGCGTCAGGATCGGCGCACATCAGCGGTGCTCCTGGAAATAAAATACCCAATCTGGCCAAGCGAGTTGCGATCGAGAGGAGATGGTAACCCGGTAATCAAAAATGCCGTGCTCAATTCTTATGTGCTTGGCCGAAAGGCGATAATATTGCGTCATAGCTGCAAACTACAACACATCGTATCTACGCCGAATTCGCAGATGATGAAGAGGTTCATTCACTTCCTTAGTAGCCATCAAGCGATCGACAGAAAGAGAATCTACTGCTAGAGGAGCTTCGTCGTAGCCTAAGGGACCAATACAAAATGTCTGCTTTACTGAGGACATGACGTGTTAGCTGTT
Organism: Megaustenia siamemsis; assembly: GCA_032433765.1. Classification (NCBI taxonomy): domain Eukaryota; kingdom Metazoa; phylum Mollusca; class Gastropoda; order Stylommatophora; family Ariophantidae; genus Megaustenia; species Megaustenia siamemsis. The sequence continues at coordinate 98,577,856 of JAVIAB010000051.1, forward strand.
GACAAATGGAGACGTTCCATTGGTGCTCTACATGACGTCATAAAGTGTAATTACCATTACATACTTTACCAAGATGGGAAGGTTTAATTTCATTCAACGATTGACAGATTACGATAAAAGTTAGGGATTTCAAATGAGCAAATGGGATTGTGTTGGGTAACAAATCTATCTGAGTGTTTATCTCTGTGTTCAAAATCTTCCTTGCTCCAATCTAAATCAATGAATTTATGAGAACTGAAAAAAAAATATGAAAAAAAATACTTCCAGATTAAGTTGCGCATTCTGGGGTCAAACCATTTATCATAAACCACTGCTCTTAGTAACAGCCAAGGAATGAATTAAGATACATATATGTGACCGAATTATATATATATATACATACACACAAACTATGCAGCCGAGCAACGTATAGTAACATGTTTAATTACCAACTGCTACTGCGGTTTATCTATTGGTAGAAGTAAATTTATTCCGTTCGTCTGCTCGCACTTTATGACCGACCATTTGCAGCGTGTACATCCTATATCATTTTGTGTAACATTTAAGTTCAGTTTACACCGGAAAGTGGTTTTTGTTGCGAGAGTCGGTTTCTGGATGGAGCGATTTTAATATTGACCCAAAAAACGGACACTTTTACTGTGTATGACAACGCTTTGCATCACCACTCGTCTCAAATATTAGACAGGCAAGTATTTAAACATAATGAGCTTTAAAATTAATGCTGAGAGCACATATGCGCCTGCGAACAGATGGTGTATTAACATAATAGATATTGAAAATGTCACTCACATGAAATATGGCTCTTTAAAAAATGTGAACATTTGAGCAGTATATCGCCTTTTAGTGGCAGAGCTAATCTATGATATCTCATAGCTTCATAAGAGCGTCTCGGAACAAGAAAACGCGGATAAGTAAGTGATATTGTATGATGGTTTGGTCATATATCGCCATCAGCTGGCCCGGCAAAAACCTGACAGGGACGGTGAAAGGAAGAAGAAGGAGAGGTAGCCAGAGACAGTGATGGGAAGATAACACCAAAGAATGGAGAGCATCAACTTTACAGAGTCCCAAAGAATGATGAAGATAGAGGTATATGGAGAAGATTTACGAAGTTTGTAGGTAGAGCCCTAAATGGCAGTAGAACCCTCAGGGTTATGGGATGAAGGAAGGAAGAATATACGATGTCATAGGCCGTGTAAGTGGCAAAGTGGTTAGAGCGTTGATTTAGCGATTGGAGGAACGTAGTTCAAATCTCCATGTGACTCGCATCACTCGACTTTGCAAACTAAAGGAAACTTGACTCCTTAAATGAAGAAGGCAATATTATCAAGGAGGAACAGTGATTTTCTTATTCGGCCCAGTAAGATGGTGTTTCTCATTCCATTACCACATTAAATGCTATGGGCAGCATACTATATGCTCAAATCACGAAAAAAGACTAAATGTCTCCCACAAGCAATGTCTCTGAAGAATAATGCACATCAAACAGCAGGACAAAATAACCAACTTAACTGTCCTGCAACGTGCTAAGACCCCAACAATCTTGTCGATGCTCAGAAGCCGAAGACTAAGATGGCTGGGGCACGTCCAGCGAATGAAAGAAAAACGCATCCCCAAGCAAATACTATATGGTGAACTAATACAAGGAAAAAGACAAATCGGCAGACCTAAACTATGATAAAGAGATATCTGTAAATCATCTCTGAATAACCTCTTCATCTGCAAAAATTACTGGGAACACCTAGCAAGTGATCGCACATCATGGAGAGCACGTATAAGGAATGGTATAACATAATGTGAGACTGTGCTAAGGCAGCACTTAGAAGAAAAAAGACTCATGAAAAAGGATGGAAAACCCTGTGGATCAGTGGGCCTGACTTGTTCATTCTGTGACCGTTTGTGTTTATCAAACATTGGTAGAGTTAGCCACGAGAGAAGCTGCTCGAGAAAAACAAAACCTCAAAAAATACACAATAGCCTCCACTAGACCGTCTGACAAGACGAAAAATGGCCACTTATATATGCTATGTTACCATTACAATATCTTAGTTGTGGAATGCACTTTTATATTACAATAGTTAGCTTGTGCACCTTCAACGGAGAGTCCTTTCTATGCAGATTTCATTGTTATACTTGTATTGACTGTGGGGTGTGCGTTAGAAAATCCTCAACTCATATTATGGCTTAAAACGTTATCATAGGCTTGTGCCAAATCCGCGTCGAAAGTAGGCCTGGTGTAGATAATCATGGCTTCCACAATATTCGGTCTCTACAAATTAACGTTCTGCCGTGCCATTTTATTAAGCTGTCAGGAACATTTTGTTTAGTAGAATCAAGTTAGAATAATTGTAACAAAATGAGATTGGTGTTGCGCAGTTCTGTCATTCATTATCGTGAAATAGTTTCA